>OX376708.1:29250211-29744825 GCA_947389935.1 Agrilus cyanescens
CACGTGGAATAAGCAGAATTCCGAACGGACACCGAGGAAAAAAGATAATTGCGGATTTAGCAGAAAAGGGAAATAAAACATAAGTCACCCCCTAGTGTAGCTTCAATTTCGGTCCATTGAAGGTTGAATAATTCCATACCGATGTAAAATGACACGAAGAATCACGTGGAATAAGCAGAATTCCGAACGGACACCGAGGAAAAAAGATAATTGCGGATTTAGCAGAAAAGGGAAATAAAACATAAGTCACCCCCTAGTGTAGCTTCAATTTCGGTCCATTGAAGGTTGAATAATTCCATACCGATGTAAAATGACACGAAGAATCACGTGGAATAAGCAGAATTCCGAACGGACACCGAGGAAAAAAGATAATTGCGGATTTAGCAGAAAAGGGAAATAAAACATAAGTCACCCCCTAGTGTAGCTTCAATTTCGGTCCATTGAAGGTTGAATAATTCCATACCGATGTAAAATGACACGAAGAATCACGTGGAATAAGCAGAATTCCGAACGGACACCGAGGAAAAAAGATAATTGCGGATTTAGCAGAAAAGGGAAATAAAACATAAGTCACCCCCTAGTGTAGCTTCAATTTCGGTCCATTGAAGGTTGAATAATTCCATACCGATGTAAAATGACACGAAGAATCACGTGGAATAAGCAGAATTCCGAACGGACACCGAGGAAAAAAGATAATTGCGGATTTAGCAGAAAAGGGAAATAAAACATAAGTCACCCCCTAGTGTAGCTTCAATTTCGGTCCATTGAAGGTTGAATAATTCCATACCGATGTAAAATGACACGAAGAATCACGTGGAATAAGCAGAATTCCGAACGGACACCGAGGAAAAAAGATAATTGCGGATTTAGCAGAAAAGGGAAATAAAACATAAGTCACCCCCTAGTGTAGCTTCAATTTCGGTCCATTGAAGGTTGAATAATTCCATACCGATGTAAAATGACACGAAGAATCACGTGGAATAAGCAGAATTCCGAACGGACACCGAGGAAAAAAGATAATTGCGGATTTAGCAGAAAAGGGAAATAAAACATAAGTCACCCCCTAGTGTAGCTTCAATTTCGGTCCATTGAAGGTTGAATAATTCCATACCGATGTAAAATGACACGAAGAATCACGTGGAATAAGCAGAATTCCGAACGGACACCGAGGAAAAAAGATAATTGCGGATTTAGCAGAAAAGGGAAATAAAACATAAGTCACCCCCTAGTGTAGCTTCAATTTCGGTCCATTGAAGGTTGAATAATTCCATACCGATGTAAAATGACACGAAGAATCACGTGGAATAAGCAGAATTCCGAACGGACACCGAGGAAAAAAGATAATTGCGGATTTAGCAGAAAAGGGAAATAAAACATAAGTCACCCCCTAGTGTAGCTTCAATTTCGGTCCATTGAAGGTTGAATAATTCCATACCGATGTAAAATGACACGAAGAATCACGTGGAATAAGCAGAATTCCGAACGGACACCGAGGAAAAAAGATAATTGCGGATTTAGCAGAAAAGGGAAATAAAACATAAGTCACCCCCTAGTGTAGCTTCAATTTCGGTCCATTGAAGGTTGAATAATTCCATACCGATGTAAAATGACACGAAGAATCACGTGGAATAAGCAGAATTCCGAACGGACACCGAGGAAAAAAGATAATTGCGGATTTAGCAGAAAAGGGAAATAAAACATAAGTCACCCCCTAGTGTAGCTTCAATTCCGGTCCATTGAAGGTTGAATAATTCCATACCGATGTAAAATGACACGAAGAATCACGTGGAATAAGCAGAATTCCGAACGGACACCGAGGAAAAAAGATAATTGCGGATTTAGCAGAAAAGGGAAATAAAACATAAGTCACCCCCTAGTGTAGCTTCAATTTCGGTCCATTGAAGGTTGAATAATTCCATACCGATGTAAAATGACACGAAGAATCACGTGGAATAAGCAGAATTCCGAACGGACACCGAGGAAAAAAGATAATTGCGGATTTAGCAGAAAAGGGAAATAAAACATAAGTCACCCCCTAGTGTAGCTTCAATTTCGGTCCATTGAAGGTTGAATAATTCCATACCGATGTAAAATGACACGAAGAATCACGTGGAATAAGCAGAATTCCGAACGGACACCGAGGAAAAAAGATAATTGCGGATTTAGCAGAAAAGGGAAATAAAACATAAGTCACCCCCTAGTGTAGCTTCAATTTCGGTCCATTGAAGGTTGAATAATTCCATACCGATGTAAAATGACACGAAGAATCACGTGGAATAAGCAGAATTCCGAACGGACACCGAGGAAAAAAGATAATTGCGGATTTAGCAGAAAAGGGAAATAAAACATAAGTCACCCCCTAGTGTAGCTTCAATTTCGGTCCATTGAAGGTTGAATAATTCCATACCGATGTAAAATGACACGAAGAATCACGTGGAATAAGCAGAATTCCGAACGGACACCGAGGAAAAAAGATAATTGCGGATTTAGCAGAAAAGGGAAATAAAACATAAGTCACCCCCTAGTGTAGCTTCAATTTCGGTCCATTGAAGGTTGAATAATTCCATACCGATGTAAAATGACACGAAGAATCACGTGGAATAAGCAGAATTCCGAACGGACACCGAGGAAAAAAGATAATTGCGGATTTAGCAGAAAAGGGAAATAAAACATAAGTCACCCCCTAGTGTAGCTTCAATTTCGGTCCATTGAAGGTTGAATAATTCCATACCGATGTAAAATGACACGAAGAATCACGTGGAATAAGCAGAATTCCGAACGGACACCGAGGAAAAAAGATAATTGCGGATTTAGCAGAAAAGGGAAATAAAACATAAGTCACCCCCTAGTGTAGCTTCAATTTCGGTCCATTGAAGGTTGAATAATTCCATACCGATGTAAAATGACACGAAGAATCACGTGGAATAAGCAGAATTCCGAACGGACACCGAGGAAAAAAGATAATTGCGGATTTAGCAGAAAAGGGAAATAAAACATAAGTCACCCCCTAGTGTAGCTTCAATTTCGGTCCATTGAAGGTTGAATAATTCCATACCGATGTAAAATGACACGAAGAATCACGTGGAATAAGCAGAATTCCGAACGGACACCGAGGAAAAAAGATAATTGCGGATTTAGCAGAAAAGGGAAATAAAACATAAGTCACCCCCTAGTGTAGCTTCAATTTCGGTCCATTGAAGGTTGAATAATTCCATACCGATGTAAAATGACACGAAGAATCACGTGGAATAAGCAGAATTCCGAACGGACACCGAGGAAAAAAGATAATTGCGGATTTAGCAGAAAAGGGAAATAAAACATAAGTCACCCCCTAGTGTAGCTTCAATTTCGGTCCATTGAAGGTTGAATAAGTCTATACACTGCATTTAAGAATACTCCAGACCTTTTGAGAATGAGTTGCAATGTGTAGAAGTTAACTTATACTTTCCAGAATGTTCCATGGATCTTTTGAAAGATTTTAGAAAGCTCAAGAATGATCTGGAATGCTCCAGAACGTTCTGAGTTTTTTCGAGAATGCTGTGCAATTTTGAAAAATTCCTTACAAAGCTCCTGAATATTCCAGAGTCTTCGAGAATGAGTTGCTAAGTTCAGAAGTTAACTAGATCTTTCCAGAATGTTCCAAGCAATTCTAGAAAGATTTATAATTTTTTAGAATGATCTAGTGTTTCAGAATTTTCTGAATTTTGCGAGATATTCAGAATTTTTCTAGAGCTTTCGAAAACATTTAAGAATGATGTCAAATGGTCTTAAATCGATTTGCTATAAACTGTAAGTTTCTGATTTCCTGTAAAAACTTTTACTAACCTGTAAACTTTGCCAAGCCTTTTTGTCAAAAATAGGGTAGTCAGGTGAATCTCTTTTTCCCCATTCCCCGTGCAAACTACTCCATGAACGTTTTCCCCAACCATGTAAACTTTTGCTCCAATCCTTCTTAATTAGGTTAGAATCAGTCTGAAACAACAGGACGTTGTTCTTTACTTTCAAAGAAGAATAGTGGCTTATAGTAGGTTTTTTTTAATTTTAAAAATAAAATCAACCTATTGGCCCTTTTACAACAGTGGCATTATGTGCAGATGGATGGAACTATTTTATATTAAACTCAGATTACTTTCATGATAAGATAAATCTTATTTCTCATTCTTATAAATCTTCTGGAGATATAAAGAGAATTAGATTGAAATGGTGACCTACTGCACTGATAACAATCAGAACAGATTGTCCTTAATATCCGGTGGAGTAGTTGTATCTCGACTTCAAATTTGAATTTACGAGAACAATTTCTTTCTCTCAATTCAAATTCCAAAATATTATTTAGCAAAAGTTGTTCCTTGACCAAGAAACTTTGCCCTTAACTTTCTGTCGAATCAAGTTAACCTTTGACCAAGAAACTTTTTTCATTTGTTGTCAGTAGGATCAAGTTGAAATAACTGGGTTATTTTTTTTTGTATTTGTACACGTTTCAAAAATTGCTCCTCGTTTCGTATTTGGTGTCTTATTTTACATTATTTATCAAAAACTTTTACCTATAGTAACATTTTTGTAAAAAGTAATTTATGTAGATCTTCCTCTGCCTCTTTTTGGACATGTTTCTGCCTCTAATATGTCATTAGTCCTGGTACTACGTCATTAATTTTCATACTGTATATTTAACTCTTCTATTTGCTTAGATTTTATAAAATGGTTTTTATTATTAGTTAAGGTAGTAGTACATACAGGAAGATTTAGGTAAGAATTCCCTCAGGAAGATATATACAAATAAAAACAATTTTATATTCCATGATGTTACAAGAACGTTCATATAAATTCGATGGGTGGTAATTCTTTTTAGATTTAACCACCACATTCCACGTAACATGTTATCATTTTCGAGCCAAATTCTGACGAAATGTACTCATGTATTTTTATTGCATCTGTCGGATTGTTCGAAACGTGACGCTGTTTCCGTAACAGCGAACGAAACGACAAACCAATTGTAAATGGGAGGGAAAATAAAAAATTTTTGACGAATTGGTTCACATATTATAAATAAATTTTGATAGTGTTTTTGGAGTGTTTCGTTAAACAGAATCAATTTATTTTCTCATAGGAAGATGAGTTACAATTCCCAGTTTATCAAAGAAATTATTGCTAAAAGAATATCGTGTTTCACATATGAAATGTTAGACCAATAAAAATGAATTTGGAATACGATATTTACTTTGGATGTGTGTCGAGAGATAAATGAAAACAAATTTTCGAACATTTCTGACATTTAGTAATTTTACGTGTATAGAAAATGATGAATGACTGATGGATTTTGGAGGAACGTTTTACCATTAAATGAATCTTCTCAGGCCTTTCCACCCCCATGTCGAAATTCAAGGAATTTCAGTATTATAAGTATACAAAGTAAATTTGGAAAAATAATTGTAGGAAGCATACGTTGCTAATCTATGCAAAGTTAATTTTGAAATATTTTTCAATTAGTTCAGAAGGTGAAGTCAAGAAAAAATTTGATGAAACTGTGCCTTCTTTGTTTTACTTTTAAAGCCAATTTTCACTATTACTACAAACTCATTTCCTGTCATAAGCAAAAAGCTTAAATTTTCATTTTAATTAAAGAAGTTCTGCCTTTTTACAGATTAACTCAACGTGACAAAGGAAGGCCTTTGTCTTTTGAACTTTTTTTATTGTATATTAATTATTTTGTTTTTAATAATTATGTGAATTAGAATCTCTTACAGTTTTTCTGAATTATTTGTAACGTTCAGAAATTATCTAAACAACACCAGAATATTCCAGAGTTTACGAGAATTATTTGGAATACTCGAGAATTGTGTGGATCATTCCAGAACGTTCCAGATAGTTCCAGAATAATTTGGAACGTTTGAGAATATTCCAGAATGTTTTAGAGTTTTTCAGAATCACTTGTAATGAAAAGAAATTATCTACGACACTTCAGGATGTTCTATAGTCTTCGAGAATGATTTAGAATACTATAGAATGATGTAGATCATTCCAGAATGTTCCAGATAGTTCTAGAATGAATTGGAATATTCGAGAATGTTTCACATAGTTTCAAATTCTTCAAGGATGATTTAGAAATGTTTGAGAATGGTTTAGAACGTTCCAGAATGTTTAAGAGTTTTTTACAATCATTTGTAATGTTCAGAAATTGTCTACGACACTCCAGGATGTTCTAGAGTTTTCGAAAATGATTTGGAATGTTCGAGAATGTTCTACATTGCTTCAGATTCAACAAGGATGATTTGAAAATGCATGAGAATGGTTTAGAATGTTCTAGAATGCTTAAGAGTTTTTTAGAATAACTTGCAATGTGCTCGAGAAGGACGTGAATCATTCCAGAACGTTCTAGGTAGTTCTAGAACGATTTGGAATGTTCGAGAATGATCCACATTGACGATTTGGAAATGGTTGAGAGTTTTTTAGAATCACTTGTAATGATCAGAAATTATCTACGACACTCCAGGATGTTCTAGAGTTTTCGAAAATGATTTGGAATGCTCGATAATGATGTGGTTCATTCCAGAACATTCCAGATAGTCATATAAAGATTTGGAATATTCGAGAATTCTCTACATTGCTCCAGATTTTTCTAGAATGATTTGGAAATGCTTAAAAGTAGTTTAAAATGTGACAGAATGTTGGAGTTTTCCAGAAATATTTACAATGTTTAGAAATTATCTACAACATACCAGAATATTAGAGAGTTAGCGAGAATGATTTGTAATTACTCGAGAATAAAGTAGAACGTTCCAGAATGTTCCAGATAGTTCTAGAATTATATCTGGCCACTTCGACAGAATGTAAACCAGAATTTTTAAGTACAAAATGTTTGCGAATATATAGAAAATTTGTATTTCTATCTGGATTCCATTATGGGGTAAAAATTTTCCAATTGAATTCCATTGTATTTCATTTCCCTTTCCATTAGCCTAACCGTGTGGACTGCATTTAAAATGTTTTTCGAAATAACTTTAGCAAACGGGATTGTGTACAGTATCCGCATAATATTTTTGTTACCCTTCCTGAATTTTTATAAGATAGGCTTCCAGTAGGAATACATGTACATTATGTATGTAGGTACGTTTCTGAAGTAATCCCCGAACATAATTGAGAGTTTAATTGATATTGTTAGAACGACAGAAAAAAGGAGACACTGATGAGAGTTAATAAATAAAACGGAAAGAAAAACTCGCCCTCTCTAATTATATGCCCACACAGGAAGTGGGCGACACCTGTTCGCCCTTTAAAATTTCTTTTTTACGTAGTAAGTCGTTAATTGAGCATGAGCACCTTTTAGTTTATCGAATAAAAGTCTAAAATAGCCGATCATTGTTTTACTAAAGCGATAAATAAAAGAAAAAAAAGTGTCCAAAAGGCCCTTCTAACTTTAGATTCTTTTATGTAGTCTTATTATTTCCCATTTTATTTATTTATCATGTTATCATTTGGAGATTGTAAAACAATGTTTGAGAATATCACCTGAAATTTTTTCGAGAATGATCTAAAACATACTAGAATGTTCCAGATTGATTTAAAGTTTTGAGGAGTAATCCACAAAGGTTTAGGAATATTTCGAGAATTATTTGTAATGTTTAGAAACTATCGAGAACATTCAAGAGTTTTCTACAATGATTTGGAATGCTAGAGAATGATGTGGATCGCTCCAGAACGTTCCAGATATTTCTAGAATGATTTGGAATATTCGAGAATGTTCCACATTGTTCTAGATTCTTCAAGGATGATTTAAAAATATTGGAGAATAGTTTAGAATGTTCCAGATTGATTTAAATTTTTAAGGAGTAATCCACAAAGGTTTAGGAATATTTCGAGAATTATTTGTAATGTTTAGACACTATCGAGAACGTTTCAGAGTTTTCTAGAATGATTTGGAATGCCAGAGAATGATGTGGATCGCTCCAGAACGTTCCAGATAGTTCTAGAATGATTTAGAATATTCGAGAATGTTCCACATTGCTCTAGATTCTTCAAGGATGATTTAAAAATATTGGAGAATAGTTTAGAATGTTCCAGATTGATTTAAATTTTTAAGGAGTAATCCACAAAGGTTTAGGAATATTTCGAGAATTATTTGTAATGTTTGGAAACTATCGAGAACGTTCCAGAGTTTTCTACAATGATTTGGAATGCCAGAGAATGATGTGGATCGCTCCAGAACGTTCCAGATAGTTCTAGAATGATTTGGAATATTCGAGAATGTTCCACATTGCTGTAGATTCTTCAAGGATGATTTAAAAATATTGGAGAATAGTTTAGAATGTTCCAGATTGATTTAAATTTTTGAGGAGTAATCCACAAAGGTTTAGGAATATTTCGAGAATTATTTGTAATGTTTAGAAACTATCGAGAACATTCCAGAGTTTTCTACAATGATTTGGAATGCCAGAGAATGATGTGGATTGCTCCAGAACGTTCCAGATAGTTCTAGAATGATTTGTAAATGTTTGAGAGTAGTTTAGAATGTTCCAGACGGTTTTAGAGTTTTCGAGAATGATGTAGATCATTCCAGGGTGTTCTAGAATGATTTACAGAACTCGAGAGAGGTCTATAATGTTCCAGAACGTTCCAGAATGTTCCAGATTTTGTCAAGAATGGTTAGAAATGTTTCAAATGTTTTGAAGAATGATTAATTTAAATAAAATCAATTCTAGTTATTAGTGAAGCATCGAAAAAGTTGGTTTTGCGAAAAGTTTTACAACCCTCTGTACATAAAAAAATTGAAGTGTGACTCACCCAAAAAAATATGATAGGGTAGTTCATCTATTAACTGTATATACACTCCATTTCCAGAGACGTTATAAAATAGATATCGAATTTTTAATTTATGATAGATACGTTCAGTTAAGGTTATTGTATTGTGGCTTTGTTCGCTTAAAAATGACGTTAAATAATGAGAAAGTCAATACAGATACTGATCAGTGCCATAATTTTTACCCTTGGAGGGATGTCTTCCCTATCAATCTCAAAATTGTAACATGTAGCCCAGTACAGACTTTTAAAAGTTAAATGTTTAAATATTAAGTTTGTACAAATTATTGTAGATATATTGGACTGACGAGACGCAGCTTCAATAAGGGTTTCGTTGAACACAAAAGATATGTATGTTCCTAATTATCAAATAAATAATAATTAATTAATTAAAAAAAAGTTGAACTTTACCTCGGACGAATCGTCCAACGATTTGGATAAGGTGTCGTCATTGATAGGTGAGGAAAATCCAAACTGACAGCAACTTGCCAAAATTGTTGCCCAGATGAGCGTGTTGGTGCCTACTGTCATCACATTGCGCATTATTGCTGAAAAATAAAAAGAAAATATAACACACTGTATATTGGCCAGACAGGGAGATCTATCAAAGAAAGCGAACAAGAACTTGGTTCAATTTAAAAGAATATTTCAGAAAAATAAAAGAAAATATATGTAGGTACCTAGTATGAAACTTGGTAACTTCCGGTTTTAATTTACCAGCTCCAGTGATTTTTTTAATTTATACTCATTTTGTAATGCCATGGCAGTACACGTGACGTGCAAAATATTTCTCTGTACCGGAAGTGTCTTTAGCGTAGATATAGATAGAGCACAAAGCAGAAGATGAACGCCATTGATAAGGAAGAGTCAATAAAAGTACAAGACTGTTGATTATTTCCTGTTGCAAATGCATTTATGTGAAGTCAAAGGCACTTGAAATTTAAAATGTTTATTATTATGAAGTTTTCGATACACCTGAGATTAAAAAAATTTATTTTAAGCCAATACTTATAGAATATTTTATTTATATATTAAGTAATTTTTTACATCCATTCAGTCAACAAAAGCCCAAAAACTACAGATAACTTAATGGTTTGTTCAAATTTTATTGGCTAAAATGGAATTTTGCTTGAAACTGTTCAGGAATACACACTAGTGATGTAAAAAAAGTAACTATTCGTTACAAAGTATTCGTTACTTATTGAGTACTCGTTGTAACTAATACTCGATCTTAAAAGTATTCGTTCCTTGTCTGGTTTCGTTACTAATATACTAATACGTTATTTACCGAGAGATAGTTCAAGTCAAGTAGTACTAGGTATTCGTTATGTGCGGGGCCCCGAAATTTTATCTTTGCATTGAATCCTCGCGCTTATTTCTTAAGTATTTTTAATGAATTTTATACCATTGGAAAGCTCTATCTTTGTAGATTCCAAATCTGTAAAGAACATAAATAAAATGTTCTAAACAAAAGTGACGGAATTTGTTCAAACGAAACGTACGCGAAAAGTGCAGGCAGAAATTGAGCATGCGGAAAACTTTTTTATTTTTAGAGATAGATGGGGTATTAATCGAGACAAAATGTAGGAAATGAATCAACGAATTTTTTTTATTTGAAACATTTTTCGATAAAACGTATAGTTTATGAAAAAAATAGGTTACAACTTGTACCATTGAATCGTCGCTTCCGCGCGCACCGCTCCGATGGATCACGCCGCAACTTAATGTATAAAATGTAACGACAATACTTTATCTATCCGTACTCTTACGGCCTACGTTAAAAACGAATAACGATTGCTAATTCGTCCTTCTACACGAGTAAGGAAGAGTAACGTAGCGAAATAACGAATATCAAGTAACGAATACTAACAACGAAAGTAACGAATCGTTCCAAATACTCAAAAGTAACGATATTTTAAATCACTAATACACACACAGCACTGAGTGAGTAGAATTTTTGAGAATAATCAATTATTCTTGTGAGCGAAGCCACGAGTGGATGCAAGCTTGTAATAAAGCGAGTCGCAACAGCATAAAACGTTTATGGGTCAGTATAAATATGTAATATGGGCCATAACAGTAAAAACAAAAATAAAAAGTGGGCTTTCTTTAATGTCAATGGAATGTTAAATAACTACATAAAAAAAAGTGCCACGTTTGTAATTTTACTAACAGATTTTTGGATAATTGAAACATGTCTGACGTATATATTACGTAAAATGATTTAAGATAAAATTTTGTTACTAGTTGAGCCCGTTCAGTGATGGAGATGCATAACATTTAAGAAATTTCAATTAGGGTGACCGCTTCATACCGCAACCTCACAGAATTTTGTGTTAAAAAGCTTTGTGAAGCCTTAACGCTGTTACAGGCAACAAACAACATAAAATGCGGAGTCTCTGTGATTTATTGTACCAACCCCCATTATGTTTACCCCGTTATACGATTTCAAATCGAAATAAAGATGAAATAAACTTAATATTTCCACTGTTTACTTGGAGATTTATTTATTCGAGGTACACAAATAAGAGAAAAAAAAAATGTAAAACTTTATTGCTTCACAATGCACACAATTTTCCAGGGTAGGTACGTAGCTAATAATTTTCCGATAAACATAATTACATTACATTTAGTGCTTTGTATGAAACTTCAAACGTAAAAATAAGCCCTGGAGTTGACGATTTTACTGATAGGAAACAGTCAATATTGATGCATAATTCAGGGAACGTTTAAAACTAAAGTTTAAAGCTTTTGAATCGTGCTAACTTGAAATAAAATATTTAAAAAAGCTTCAGTTAAAATGTTAAACATTAAAGGGGTTAAATAGAAAATCAAATGAGCCATCTAGAGAATAAAGTAATTCCACACAGATGTGGCTTCAAGATTTTGACGACAAATGGAACCAAATGCTATAGAGCGTCACTTCAATCAGCTTTTAATGTTAATCCAATGCCTTTTTGTTAGACACAAAAGTGGTCGTACGTTTCTGCATCTTTTATGACCCATCGTCACTGTTTAAAGTCAAAAAATGTATTTGTACAACGTATTGTGCATGAGCTTTTTGAAAAAGCAAACATTCATTTTCTTCTGTCCAACTAGGAGCAAGTTGATTAGAGGCACATGGGTATAAATATAAATTTTCATTTGCGTCGTACGTTTTCCGCTCGCGTGATCCTTTGTTCGAAACGTCTCGTCTGTTTTTGTGAGGAAGGACAACAACATACGTATGTACCTAGTCAGGTATTTGTTAACAAAAAGAAGAGACGTCCTTCGGTCTCTTTGACTTACGGGAGCATAAGAATAAAAAATGTGAAAATGGTTTTGAAAATCAGGAGGAGATTTGGGCGTTAGAAACGAATCAGATCAGAACAAAATTGATGGCAATTTCTTAGGGTGAAATTAAATTCCCTTAATCCGGTACCAGATGAGGAATTAAAGGAATACCTAACAGTTGATAGAGTGACGATAACTAAGGGAGCAGGAAACCGGGTTCAACTAACCATTTGCTTGGACGGACGAGAGTCGTTTCCCTAATTATCTCGGTGCAAATTGAATTTGAAACCCGAACTGTTTAAATTCCGTTAATAAAACCTGTACACTGTAAGCCATCGTCGACTTATGCAACTAAACGAGAATTTTCGAAAAAACGAACGAAAATACGAAAAGCATTACCATTTTAATACCGTTGGTTCCGCCGCATTAATTGACTGGACTCCAGTCAAATCAGCTAAAAAGTTCCTGTTAATGGGATTCCGATTCCGCAAAACGAACTGCGCCACACGCCAATAATAAGTTGAACAATTTTTTGCTGCCCAAATTTAAAATTCAAAACATGCATTGTGAGGAACAAACTCCGATAGTGCCACATCTATTCAATGTGACTTGTGGCTTCGTCTAGCCCGCAACTAGCCACATGTCACTTGGATTTCTGGCCGCATACAGCCACATGACAGTAAGACTGGTGGATACGACTAGCCACATGTGCTAGAAAGTAGCCACCTGTCGATTAGACTAGTGGCTGCATCAAGACACTTGTCACTTAGACATGTGGTTAGGCTTAGCCACAAGTGACTGCTACTAGCCACCTGTCAAAGAGAATAGTGGTCAGTATCAGCCACTTGTCGCTTGGATTGGTGGCTACGTTTAACTACGTGTTAGTTTGACTGGTGGCAGCACCAAGTACCCACTTATGACTGAGACTGTCGGCTACGTCTTGACACATGTGATCAAAACTAGCCACGTATCAATTAGACTTGTGTCTGCATACAGCCACTTGTCACTCATATATGTGGTTAGGTTCAGTAATAAGCGACTGCAACTACCCACGTGTCAATGAGATTAGTGGCTGCGTACTGGCTTTTACCATTGAGACTGGTGGCTACGTGTAACCACATGTGACTGCAACTGGGCACATGTCAATTGGACTGGTGGCTACAACTAAACACTTATCATTAACACTAGTGGCTACGCCTAGCCACCTGAGATTACAACTGGCGACGTGTCGACGAGATTAGTGGCCACCTACAGCCACTTATCATTGAGACTGGTGGCATCGTCTAGCCACATGCGCTATAAAGTAGCCACGAGTCAATTAGACCAGTGGCTGCATTCAGGTACTTATCAGTTAGACATGTGGTTAGGCTTAGCCACAAGTTAAAGAGAATACTGGCCAAAACCAGCCACTTGTCGCTTGGATTGTGGCTACATTTGATTAAAACTAGCAACGTGCCAATAAGACTAGTGTCTGTATGCAGCCACGTGTCTCCTAGACGTGTGGTTAGTCTAAGTAAATAACGACTGCAACTAGCTACGAATTAATGAAAACAGAGGCCACAATCAGCCACTTGTCACTTGGATTGGTGGCTACATCTAACCACGAGTCAATTTTACTGGTGGCAGCACCAAGTACCCACTTATGACTAAGATTGTCGGCTACGTTTAGACACATGTGATCAAAACTAGCCACGTATCAATTAGACTGGTGTCTGAATCCAGCCACTTGTCACTCAGACATGTGGTTAAGTTTAGCCATAAGCGGCTGCAACTAGCCACATGTTAATGCGAATAGTGGCCGCATCCAGACACTGGTCACTTATTATTAATACTAGTGGCTTCCTCTAGTCACATGTGACTACAACTAGCTACATGTCAAGTAGACTGGTGGCTACATCTCAGCACTTATCACTAACACTAGTAGCTGCGCCTAGCTACGTATGATTACAACTAGCGACGTATTGACGAAATCAGTGGCCGCCTACAGCCACGTATCACTGAGACTAGTGGCTTCGTCTAGCCACTTGTAACTACGACTTGTGGCTGTATATAGATTGTTTCTGGTGGCAATACATAACCACAAATGGCTTAGGGTAAGGAGCTACTTAAATTAAGCTTATTTTTGGCTAATGATGAACAAATGTTTAGCCATTCGTACCAACCAGAAACGTGAAAAATTACTAAAAATTATACGTTTTAAATATTAGAAAAAAACAATTCCACCACTACTAATTTTTC
The DNA here is from genome assembly GCA_947389935.1 of Agrilus cyanescens. Classification (NCBI taxonomy): domain Eukaryota; kingdom Metazoa; phylum Arthropoda; class Insecta; order Coleoptera; family Buprestidae; genus Agrilus; species Agrilus cyanescens. The sequence continues at coordinate 29,264,516 of OX376708.1, forward strand.
AAGCTTGTTTACTGTAATAATTTCGTTGTAATCTTATCACACAATAAGCAAAAGAATTGACAAGTGCAGCAAATATGCATTTGTGTGAGCATTCTTAGGGGGGTGAATTAATCAACAGAAATGGTTTTTGTGGAATAAGATTTTTTTTGAAATCTGAATTGGTTATCCAGATATTTGCTTCTTTGTGGTAACAGTGAACAATACAACAACTTATTAAAATATAAGTTGGAATTATTGCTGGCACATTTTGTAAATATGAAGAAAATCCTTCTTTCAAAAATGCCTCAGTGGAGCAAAAAATTTCTAATCAAATCATTAAAATTAGAAAGATAAGTGAACATTTTAATCTTTTAAATATTAAATCAATGCCACTCACCCCTAAATATTACAAACTATTTGAATGCAAGGCAAATAATTTTCAGAAAAATATATGAATACAATAAACTAAAACTTCATCCTGTTGCTGGGACCAATAAAAACTTTATTCTTTAGTATATGAGATACTGTGTGATCTTCATTTTTATTTTTTATAATCAATTTTATTTTTGTAATGTGCCTTTTTTACTCGAGTGTTCATTGTGATTTGGTTCATTATCTTTTTACCTTTTCAGATCGTAAAGTGTCGATATCTCGTTACTATCGTTCCAAAATCTTGTAGTAAGTTAAATGAAAAATTATTTTCCCTTGACTGACGCATAACCTGATGATAACAGCGCGTGAAAAATAAAATTTATGATGGATTGTAAAACCGCATTTATTGTTATGTCAGACATTAAGACAAAATGAACAATTTCATTCTTTATAACGATGTCTGCAAAATTGTATTTTTTTTTATCAACGAAGACGTAAGTTTCATTAAAAAAAATCTTTTTCACCTTCCATTAATTAACACACAGTGATTATAATTATGTAAACTATTTTTTCAATATAATTTTAGAATACTCTAAAAAACATGAAGCAGATATATTGACTAGACAGGAAGTTCTTTCAAAAAAGGAGTTAAAGAACATTTTGAAATAGTCCAACATTAATGAAGTAGAGTTTTATTAAGGACTTTCGCAGTTATAATCGTCTGTACTATATTCTATTATATTCTACTTGAAAGTATGATTAATGAAAACTATTTATTCAGAAAAGGCGTCAATTTAAATCCGTCTCTCCTGTTTTTATAATTTAACTTTTCAATTGTTGCTCGCTTTGCATACTAAATTGACTAAGATAAACTGAATTAACAACAAAAGACGTAAGATTATTAATTATATCACATGATTTTTTCAATTTTTGAAATAGAAACTACGTATTTCATTGAGAATGTCTAAAAGTTAGGTTAGGTTACATTTTTTGGTTGCTTTGGTGGACAGAATTGAATTCAGTAGCTAAAAATAATTAATGTGGATGAAATCGTATTCACCTTTAGACGTAGAGATTCATCTAAAAATATTTGTAATTTAGTGCAGCAAAAGAATAAACGAATGGACATTTTTGTGAAACATCCGCATTGAAACAGCCCTTTTCATCAGAGAATTAAATATGAATGTACCACAAATCCAAACAAATTTTTCCTTTGGAATGTTTTTTAATATTCATGGCTCGGTGTAGAAAAACATTCCTATATTTTATTCCTACATACATTTACCTGTTGATCCTAAAGCGCAGTTACATCAAGAGGCAAACGTTTAAAAAATATTAAAAAAATTGGTAAAGGCAAAATATGGCACAGCCTTGACTGTATATCCTTTATTTTTGACTTTATACAATTTTGGATATGACAGCATCACACGTTGCTAGTTTCTCTGTACATTTAACTACTAAAAATGACTTATACACCCCGTGCTGTTGTTGGAAAATTTTTATAATATCCCTGTGGAAGTAACATACTCAATTTCTCAATATCTTTAGCTTTGAGTGGCTAAAGGCTTCAGTAAAACTCAGCAGGAATCGGATTTCCTTTGAAAACAAAACGTTGTGTAAACCCTTTGACTTTTGGATCCTAGTTAATTAATTTGTAAAATTTGCTAAAATGATCAAATCAAATCAAAATTAGATTCTAATATTAAGATTTTAGAGATGTGGTTAGGTTAGGTTAGGTTAAGTTACTTTTTCTGTATTTTTTTTGTACATTTTCTGATGGTTTAGTCTTAGGAAAATAAATTGAGGAAGCAAAAGTAGATTTTTAAAAAACTGGAATCCTGGACAATTCATCGATTTGCTTCCAGCAAAACATACAATCCGGTCATTATATAAGATCATTATAAATATAAATAAACTTTTTTTGTTAACTCGATCAGCTTTTTAGGTCAACAAAAATGACAACAAAAGTGTTTCGTATTTACGTAAACAGAACTGTTATAAAAGAGTAAATTTACATCCCTGATGGGCATCAATAATGAAAAAGGAACTCGAATGAATAAACAACAATGATAAAATAAATTAAATAACGAAAGAATGTGTCCCAGTCCTGTGAATTAATTCTTTTCAACCGGTTGTAATCCACTTTTACTAAATCAATTTCAAACGAAGCTAAATATTTTTAAAGTGGTCCTTTTTGTGTACTTTCCACACTCAAATAAATTCGATTCTTCCAAATAATTACATTTTAACTAAATCGGTCGTTTGCAGCCAACTTTTCTGTTTCCACAATTTGAGTCGACAGAGGGGGATGGGGGAAATTAAATTGATGTTTTATTTCGTGCCAAAAACGGCTTCAACTTTTTGGCACACTTTTATTTAAAATTGTACCTACATAATAAACAATTCTCCTGCAGAAAATGAGTAACATTTATTCTAATGTTGAAAGTCCAATGCAAAAACGAAAAAAGTGTGGAATATTCCACACGCACGTTACCGCACGAGAACAGCGCACTACCCCCATGGAATCCTCCCTCATTCTTCTTTAAAAATTGTTGGGCTTATTGTAATATTTTTTTGGTGACCATTAAGATGAAGTAAGAACCAGAAAATGTCCTTTTTCTATCACAATTTCAACTTTTATCTGTCCATAATTAAAAAAATTGATTTAGTACACCATCTGTGATTTTTGAAATATAATTTTGTCCCATTGTATACAACAGGGAGCAGATGCCTGATTCCAGATGTTAATTAAAATTGATTATTAATAGATACAGGAGATTTTAATTAAAACGAGCCATTTTTACCACTATGGAAGCCAAAGTTATTTAATTTCGTCTAATGTGAAGAAGTACGAAGGGTGCACTAAACAGTTAAGGGTGCTTATTTCTTTGAATATTAGTATATCCACCAATTGTGACGATTGTGACGCATTCCACCATGAGTGGCAGTCTTATAAGGGTCACCACCAAATGTGTGACTTTATTGATCGTCAGGGGGCTCGCAGCTGGTTTATATTTATGCTCCTTCTCATAAATTAAAAAAATGTTTCACTTAACAAGAATTTTAGCTCATAAAATCGTGATAATGTTTCCATTCCGTTAATTTGTAACCAGCTCTGACGAGAAGTAACGGATTTTATAAAGAAAATTATAATGCAAATTGGTGCAAAGCTGCTTTAATTAATTTTAATTTTAAATAGAATACAACTGAGAGAGTACAGAAGCAAGAGTTCCTGCTTCTTCACCCCTTCAACAAAAGCTTCAAATTAACAATAAGAAAAAATTATTTCAGAAAAAATAATGTTAATGTCAACAAATATTTTTGATAGAATTGGGACGCAAGATTAATTTATGCAAATGTGTTAATGCAAATCGAGTTACACGGAAGTTTTCCTTTCCATAAAGTCAGCAATCGATTCCCAACCTCATGTGACATGTAATTTATTTAACATTATCGACTTAAAACAACCCAAATAACGAATCGAATGTTTATTAATTGCATACGTACTTTGGAAACCAACAAATTAAAATCGACAAGCAGAAAATCGTCTTTACAAATGATTCTTTGATTCCACCAAACGCCCACTGACATTTACGAATGAAATTCTGTGTTGTGGCTATCAAATGATTACGACAGTCAATTAATTGTGGGATTTCAAGTGTAGGCAGGTCATAAATGAACATAATTACAAAAAAAAAGCTATATTTTGCATGCTGGCACGAAATAATGCACTGAATTGAAATATTTTCGTTATACGCATGCGCATGCATCTACTGAGCATGCGCAATAGTCTAACAGATCAACATTTTTGTTTACTTTTTGTTTTCTGCAAGCAAAAAGTCCTTTCATTATCGAAAGATGAACTCTATGGGATTGGTTTTCAAATATTTAATGATCCCGAGAGACGAAGTGTAGCCATTAATTAAAAGCGCTTATTTATTGTCGTTAATTCTCGTGAAATTGAGTTCAGGGGGTTGAAATATTTGAGAACCATTACACCCAATGAACCAATAACAATTTAAGCGAGCAGATAATGCATATATTCCCATATAGGGTGGATAATACCTGTCGGGGATGAATAGCAAAAGGAGGAACTGTAACAAAAGTACCCTCATAATCACATTGCTCATCTCGAAATTCATTAATTTTAAGTTTCATCCAATTATCCAAGCACTTTAAGTTAATTTATAAATAAGAACAAAATAAAATAAACATTTTAGGGATACAGGGCTCACGTTAAACAAAAATAGCCCACATTGTTTAGGTTTTACAGACGAAGATAAAATATTTAGAGTTTTTTTCTGTAAAAGAAGATTATTTATTCGAAATGAAAAAAATATACTGAAGGTTTCCGTTAGTTGAACGATCAAGGAAAAATAGAAGAGAAGAGAAAACGTTTGTCTATTTTGAAACGAAACAATTAAAAATTTTCATTGAATTAATCTTGCGATTCGCTTATTTGCCCACTTCGTTGTAACGTGACGTACATTCTATCGGTGAGCTAAATTTTTACTAGCTGATCAGCACGTTTGCTAACAGACAACGTTCACAATTGAAAATAATTTGATCCAGTCCAATACTTTATCTGCAAATGGCACGTTATGTTTCCGGAATGTAGGATAATTAAACTATAAGCATTTTTAGAATATCCCACTCGCTCTCGAGCGACCACTTCCACGCTCATAAAATACTCTCATTCTCCCATCAGTCTCACAACGTACACTAAAGTGGGACGGAGACAATCATTACTCGCGTGTTACAGCAATTATCGTCAAGCCAGCGTTTGGACGGTCAATTATATGTTCACAGAGTCATACATTCCTCCCACCATTCGCCCAATGTAGAGGGGAGACGCTTATACTCGCGTATTACTGCACTAATCGTTGAGTTAGCGTTTGGGCGGCCAATTATACGTTCACAGAATCATACTTTTCTCCCACCAGTCGACCAATGTGGAGGGGAGACACTCATACTCCCGTTTTACTGCACTCATCGTTGAGCCAGCGTTTGGCCGGACAATTATCCGCTTACAGAACCACACACTCCTCCCACCAGTCGTCCAATGTGGAGGGGAGACACTCACACTCGTTCGTGCAGCCAATTCTACGCTCCCTCTCCCACTGGTCGCTCAATATACGTACTATAAATGAACGCTTAACAACTGTTACTCTTTCAGTACATAAACGTTTGCACTGAAGTGTTAATAAGTTTATGTATACAGTTTCGAACGGCAATCAGTTTATCTTTCCGCCACTTCAGTTTTATGAACTTTAAATTGCTTTAGTGCCTTCATTGAGCACAAATGCAAACACAGTGGAATCCAATCGTACCTTCGCTAATTAAGGGATTACTTAGTTAATTTATTGAGTTATAAAAGCAAGTATGTATCCGTGACGCCTACCTGCATGTGTACGTGTATGTTATTAGGTATCAGGCGAGTTCGTTGTTGGGGATTTTGGAGTCTATATCCATATTTTTGAAAATTGACTTGGACTTTAAGTACTTTATTGCTCGTGCCATAAAATTTAAATGCCCTTTTCTTAGTTCTTTGTAAGAATATCATGGCTGCTTGAAACTTTTAAAGTAAAGTGGATGATTTCTAAGTGTACATTAACTATTTAAAATTTCTACCGCCAACTCGAGTTGGCAAAGTGCTTGCTTAAGAACTGGAATTGTATGATGCACTCTGCCAAAGAGTTGCACTGAATTATTTTTAGATTAATGGGTTTTTAAATTAGGAGAATGTTGTTAACATCTAATTTCATTGTAATCTCAAAATTTTAATTTATAAACATGTAGTTCTAGATACACTTCCTATACTGGCCACACTTACAGAGGGGTGTTTTTAATTAAATCGTTAAAGTGATGACCTTATCCAATTAACGCCATATTTCTGTTTCTTGAGAAAAAAGAAAACGATGGAGGAATGATATTTACATATTTATTGTGACATATTTCCTCTTTTTCATGCAAACAAACATAATTTTTCTCATTCAGTTACGTATGTATTTCAGAAATGTGCCCTATTTGTTTTCCCTTCAATTATTCCAGTGATACAATATCGCAGATAACTCTGTCATTTGCAGGGTAAAAATGGAGGTGTAAAGGTGAGATGTGTGTAGCGAAAGGATTCTCTCAGAAAATATTTCGCAGAATGAGTAGCTACAATAGACGGATTGAAGGGTTTCATGAAAAAAAATTCTTTTTTGAACCAATAAAAGATACCTTTATTAGTTCCTGATCAAGCAACTTCCCTTATTTGAATAAATAATAATTTTTGTATGTTCTACTTAAAAAAATAAAAGTTTTAATAACACAATTATCCTTCACAGACAAAGGAAGGGTAGAAAAGGATTTAAGAGGCTTCTGGTGGTTTTCTTTTCTTTTTTAAAAGTGTGTAGGTATTTAGGGTGATAGATCTTATGTCTTATCAGTTTTGACAAATATTACAAAGATGGAATAAATGTAAAGGAACATTAGGGTAGAACAGGCGACAACATCCCAACGTAGGAGCTGTAATGACGTTATGTAATCTTGATTCTTCATGGGCGGAGCACAAGGGCTTTCAGTAAGGTCATTATGCTTCCGTTTATTTGTTATTTATTTTTTTTTTGAAAAATCAATTTAGAGGAATGTTTTTCTTAAATTTATTATATTTTGGTCATGATCCTAAAATAGATAAGGCAGGATAAGAAGGACGATGACTTTAATAAATTTATATAAAAGCAAAAGACGTTGTTTAATACTTATTATAATAATTTTAAGTTTGTACTTAAGCCCATTATTTTACTTTTTGTCACGTACTTATAGGTTTAAGTGTAACAAACTATATAAAGGTTGATTGGAAAATTCTAACGTTAATGAGTTTATAATTATACAGGCGTTGCTACTATTATTATTTTACATAATTTTTTAATTAATAATCAAAAATATTTATTAAACGATAAAAAGTTTTGAACAATTCTGACCTAATGTTCCTGATCGTTATTTTATTAAAACTCTTTGATGAGGAGAGCCCTTCAGAATTCTGCTTTTGTAACACAGAGCCAAATAAATTCTCGCAATAGGAATTCTAAAGATGGATGCTTATTAACGCCGTTGGATTAGCGTTTAGTCGAAATTATCTCATACATGTGTACAAATTAGCGATTTTAAGAGGATACGAAGGTAATGGTATGTGAGTGATCATCACGTAACATTGCACAAATAGAAAATGTGATTGATAACTAGTGTCTAAAAGTTCTATGATCGATTTTATCATTTTAATAGTCAACAAAAATAGTAACATAGGTACAACTTACTTTAAATTAGTTTTTGTTCTACAATCAATTAATTTTTGTAAACAAAAATTTTAAGAAGAATTTCAGTACTTGTTAACTTTAACCACGGTTTGTCAAAGATGGGTCGGTCAACTTAACCATAACGTCGTCTCAATGATCGTGGACAATGTCTAAAGTTTCAAACATTAAAAGGATTCTTGAGGCCGGTTTGTTGAAAATTAAAAGCTCAGAGAGAGGGAATTTAGAAATTTTCGTAGTTAGACCAGTCTAAGGTAATTGAGAGAGTTTTCGTAACGACATTCGTCAGGAAAACTATTTTGAATATGCAAATAAGAGAATTCGTTAAAATGTGTTGTATGGTACTCCTCAATGGGCTTAAAAAAGTAATAGGGACTTCATAAGGGAGTGCGGAATCATTCGAGTGGAATCATCTCTTTCGATCAATAGGCGCACTCTTCTATATGCAGTGCATTTAGTGGGAGAAGGAGAAGATTCTATGAGTGAGAAGTAATAGGCTAATAGGCTCACAAGCGCAATTAGTGCGGTAATCCACGAGTGGAATCTTCCCTTTTGATCAATAGTCACACATTTGTGTACTGCGAGAAGAAGAAGGTTGCAACAGTGTGGAATTTTAGTCAGATGAGCGTATGGAGTGCGGTAACATTCGAGTGGAATCGTTCCTTTAGACATTTGTATACACTGTGGTTAGTGGGAGAAGGAAGAGATTCCATGAACGTGGAATTATAGGCGCATAAGCGCAAGGAGTACGATCAACTTCGAGTGGAATCGTCTCGTTTGATCAATAGGCGCACACTTGTATATGCAGTGCGGTTAGTGAGAGAAGGAGAAGATTCTATGAGTGAGAAATAATAGGCGCACAAGCGCAAGGAGTGCGGTAATCCACGAGTGGAATCTTCCCTTTTGATCAACAATGACACATTTGTGTACTGCGAGAAGAAGAAGGTTGCAACAGTGTGGAATTTTAGTCAGATGAGCGAATGGAGTGCGGTAACATTCGAGTGGAATCGTTCCTTTAGACATTTATATACACTGTGGTTAGTGGGAGAAGGAAGAGATTCCATGAACGTGGAATTATAGCCGCATAAGCGCAAGGAGTACGATCAACTTCGAGTGGAATCGTCTCGTTCGATCAACAGGCGCACACTTGTATATACAGTGCGGTTAGTGGGAGAATGAGATTATAGTAATGAAGTAATAGGCGCACAAGGGCAAGAAGTGCGGTAATCCACGAGTAGAATCTTCCCTTTTGATTAATAGTCACACATTTGTGTAGGTACTGCGAGAAGAAGAAGGTTGCAACAGTGTGGAATTTTAGTCAGATGAGCGTATGGAGTGCGGCAACATTCGAGTGGAATCGTTCCTTTAGACATTTATATACATTGTGGTTAGTGAGAGAAGGAAGAGATTCCATGAACGTGGAATTATAGCCGCAGAAGCGCAAGGAGTACGATCAACTTCGAGTGGAATCGTCTCGTTCGATCAATAGGCGCACACTTGTATATGCAGTGCGGTTAGTGAGAGAAGGAGAAGATTCTATGAGTGAGAAATAATAGGCGCACAAGCGCAAGGAGTGCGGTAATCCACGAGTTGAATCTTCCCTTTTGATCAACAATGACACATTTGTGTACTGCGAGAAGAAGAAGGTTGCAACAGTGTGGAATTTTAGTCAGATGAGCGAATGGAGTGCGGTAACATTCGAGTGGAATCGTTCCTTTAGACATTTATATACACTGTGGTTAGTGGGAGAAGGAAGAGATTCCATGAACGTGGAATTATAGCCGCATAAGCGCAAGGAGTACGATCAACTTCGAGTGGAATCGTCTCGTTCGATCAACAGGCGCACACTTGTATATACAGTGCGGTTAGTGGGAGAATGAGATTATAGTAATGAAGTAATAGGCGCACAAGGGCAAGAAGTGCGGTAATCCACGAGTGGAATCTTCCCTTTTGATTAATAGTCACACATTTGTGTAGGTACTGCGAGAAGAAGAAGGTTGCAACAGTGTGGAATTTTAGTCAGATGAGCGTATGGAGTGCGGCAACATTCGAGTGGAATCGTTCCTTTAGACATTTGTATACATTGTGGTTAGTGAGAGAAGGAAGAGATTCCATGAACGTGGAATTATAGCCGCATAAGCGCAAGGAGTACGATCAACTTCGAGTGGAATCGTCTCGTTCGATCAACAGGCGCACACTTGTATATACAGTGCGGTTAGTGGGAGAATGAGATTATAGTAATGAAGTAATAGGCGCACAAGGGCAAGAAGTGCGGTAATCCACGAGTGGAATCTTCCCTTTTGATTAATAGTCACACATTTGTGTAGGTACTGCGAGAAGAAGAAGGTTGCAACAGTGTGGAATTTTAGTCAGATGAGCGTATGGAGTGCGGCAACATTCGAGTGGAATCGTTCCTTTAGACATTTGTATACATTGTGGTTAGTGAGAGAAGGAAGAGATTCCATGAACGTGGAATTATAGCCGCAGAAGCGCAAGGAGTACGATCAACTTCGAGTGGAATCGTCTCGTTCGATCAACAGGCGCACACTTGTATATACAGTGCGGTTAGTGGGAGAATGAGATTATAGTATTGAAATCTACGAGTGGAATCTTCTCCCTCGATCAATAGTGGTACATTTGTATACAGTGCGGTTAGTGGGAGAAAGAAGATCGTATGAGCATCAAGTCAGAGTCGCACAAGCGCAAGGAGTGCGGCAAACCACCAATGGAATCTTCTCTTTTGATCAATAGTCGCACATTTGTGTACTGTGAAATTAGTGAGTGCGGTAACGTTACCCGTTCCCAGTAGTCTCACATTAAGTCTGAATGGGTCTAAATTGTAAATCCATTAAATTTTAACCCTTTTAATGATAGGTGTCGATACAAAATAATAAAAAAATAATAATAAAGCATCAAATAGTTAATAATTCTTTTCTCAAAACTTTGCTTCTATTATATTTCAGAGATTGGATGTGGATTAAAAAAGGATCTCATAAAAATCCAAAAATATTTATTGCCTCCATTAAATTTCCCTTTTAACGATCTGACTACATTAAACCGTCTTAAAATGCACAAGTGGCGGTAAAGTAGTTACATTGAAAATGATTTAGTTGTACCTACTTTCTGTAAAAGTAATTCAACCCCAACTTATCTATGCAAATTCTGCGCGAATGAAAATTCAACTAAAAGTCACTTTTATTTTAAAAATTTTAAATGAAGTCGTAATAATTGTACAAACAACAAATTCTCTAAGACTTTCGTCATTAACTACCTAATTGTATTTATTAATTATTAATTAATTAATGTACATTGTTTACCCCAAAGATCAAATTGTTGTATATGGAGATAAATTTCCACTAAATAATTTACTGGTTTTTAAATAAATTATTAAAGCACTGACAGAAATCGGATTTTATGTATTATAAAGTTAATTTAGCGTTTATAATTTTCACAGTAATCCGTTCATCAGCCAGAATATTCGCAAATTCCAAAATTACCAATCAACAAACTAATTAATAGATATTTATTTGCACCACCTACATTTGGGGTGACACAAACCTCATTATTCAATTAGTAACAACGTATATTATTTCATACGACCTTTTGGCAATATACTAAACATGGATAATTTTTTAAATTGATGACCACAGTAATAATTCTTTATGGTCATTAATCAATTTTTATGGGGTGTGGACCACTAAACGAGACGTAGACTTTTGTCATTTTATTTGGCGATAAAAGAACACAGAGAGGGTTGATACTAAATGGGATTAATAAGAACATAAAACCACCCCTATAACTGCTAATCTTTCAACAAACTGAAAATATTTAATTCAATTTCATCTCTGGACGATTATTATTATTTTACAAATAATAATTGTTACCGAATAATTCCCTATTTACTTTAAGTTTACAAATTTTAATTAAACTGGAAAAGACAAAAACTAAATTACAAAGTTTGTTCGTCAACAGTTCGTAATTTTTCTTTCAAACGCTTGACAATCAATCAATTGGGGATGAAATCGTTCGACGAGAATATTTTTCTTAATTTATCTGTTCGTGAAAATCTCTCAAGACATCAAAGATTTTTTCAAGTGAGGCTTATTTTTGCAATCAAATATTTTCTTTGTCCCTTTGTTTTTACTTAGCCATTGAGGGTGAATTCAAAGGCGTACGTATAGCTTTCACAAGAAAAAGGGGGCGAAAAAAATATTTGTTTCTCAAAAAAATTGCTTCTGAAACAAGTATCTATTAAAAATAATTGAGAAAGGGGAGTATGGTCAGAATGACCCTCATCCCCCTACAATACATAAATTACACCCCTTATGCATGCCCACGCCTTTAAACTTTAACCAAATATGAACATTTAAAAACAAATTAATGTTTCCTTGACTACAACAACTATTTCTTGATAGCATTTCAAACTCTATGATGAGTTTCTTATTTACACACCGAGAGATGTCGTAAATAACTGCATTTATATCAACAAGGGTAACATGTTGACATAGGAAATGAGGATATGCGATTCCTGATTTAATTTAATCTGGTGAAAAACCGTAGTCGTTCTAGTAAAGCTAAGGTTGAGGGTTGAAGGTTGTGGTCGATATCAATCGTTGAGTCCAGACGTTTCGTCAGAAATTCCGGCTGACATCTTCAGTGGAAACTGTGGTAACAATGAGAAAAGTCTCGACAGTGACTGATGAAGACTTCTAAGAGTAATCATTGCTTTTGTTGTTAACATACCTTCCACTGAAGACGTCAGCCGTGGTTCCGACGAAACGTCTGAACTAAATTTTAGTTCAGCTACGAATTTTGACTGGTTTCATTAATTATCCAATACGATAGATGCCCGAATTTTCGAAATTTACTTTTCTAAAAGCCAAAAAATAATTATAATCAGTTAATAGTCAGTTTTTGTTTTCTCCTTTATTGGAAATTATTAATTTAATTTTAATGGAACACAAATCGAACGATAGGAAAATTGGCGACGATTATTACAAATATTGTATTGCCCATGAGAATTATTATTTATATCGAAATTGGATAGAATAGCAATAGCCATAGATGGCGTTCCCATTGACGTCTGCAGTAGTTTAGTGATCTATCTGAGAACGCAGGAGAATCAGTCTCCTCAGGATCATGTCTTAATATCTTAACTAGGGATGGAGCGCTGATGAGGATTAATTAATTCGAAATCGCGATCCAAATTACCAACACGAAACAATTCATTGAAGCAGAACTACTAAAGCGAGTGAACTAATTGTACTTTTGCAATTCCTTTTTTTTTTTTGTAAAGACTCGATGGTATTTGTTAATTGAATTGCTCTTTTTGTAATAATGGGGTTGCAAATAACAAAGCCCTTTTTCTACATAGTTTTTTTCCATTACACCCCTAATAGTAGCCGTTAGTTAGAGAATTCCTTTGAATAAAGACCATATAAAAAATTACACAGCAGCATTTTCGGTTTGATTAAGAAGTTCTACGTATCTTCGTGGTGTAGACAGAGGGATGAAAGAATTTTCAATCATCTGCTCTTAAGATGAATAACTAAATTGAAGTTTAGACAAGGGAATACATTCTTTCGAAGCTCTTATCTAAATTGTATGGGTCTTTAAGCCACTTTGGGGATACTTTCTGAAAATAAAAATTCAACAGGAATTCTCATTTCAAATTCTGGAAGAGTTGTGCTTTGTTTTAACGCTGCGTATGTATTATTTTAATCACTTATCTATCTAAGAGTCAGACGTTGTATGTTATGGCGGATTTGGATTTAATGGCGGCTGACCGCATGCGGTAAATTATACGACCAGAAAAATAACCTATAACTATTTTTTTATCCCTATCAAAATTCTAATTTGAAAAATTTAAACATTGTACGTATTAATTTATAAATGTAAAAAATAAAAGTTTTAATATTCGCTAGCAATTCTTGGAATTTCATAAAATAATTCGTTTTCCATGCTGTGTACACTTTTGACTAAAAAATTAATTATTTAACGGATAATTTAATTTCCAAACCTTCTACTTTTTACTCTAACAAAACAAAAAAGACAATAAGTATAGACAATAGCAAAGAACTCTTATTTTTACTTCATAAGTAGTTACAAAGTTTTGCTTTTTCAAATAATTTCATGAAAGTCAGATTCTCGAAAAGAAAACTTTACTTTACGGTAGCAATTACAAACAGTTTTTTAAAATCCATTAGCAACAACAATATTTTCAAACAAATACGTAGGTACATAAAATTAGTTATATGAAAAAATTTTCTTTTTTGATATAAAAAATTCTTCCCTTAAATTAAAAAAAAAAAACACTGTCCCAAAAAACCAACATCAAACTCACCGGTCTGATACGTGTACTGCTGGTGAAGGAACGAAGACGACGACGTGCAAGACGAAGCGGCGAAGCGCAAACTGAGAGCGTCGCGACGTGAAGCGTCGCAGTCGGCAGAGAACTTGTTGATGATGATAACCTGTGGCTTCTCTTCCGGTAGAAGAACGACACCCTGAAGACCAGTGTTGTGCGCGTACGGCACTTGCCCTCAAGTTATATAGAGGCGTCCCCACGCCAGCGACGACGGACGGGACGCGACGCGACGTCGGGTTACCACGACGCGGACCGCCACACGTGGGCAGCACACGTACATACCCGGTTTAATTTATTATTCCGCATATCATTTGAAATATTCGTTGAAAAATTATTTTGGAATTAAATCTGAGTTTGTATGTGAGACACCCTTTTGCACCCTTAACTATAAAGTCAAAATGGCGGCAGGGGTGCCCTTCTTCGTGTTGTAATTTTTCAGGGAACGCAGTCTGTTTGAAGCAGTTTACACCCCTTTAACAGGTCCTATCAATATACCTATCAAAAACTTGAAACTTTAAGGGTTTTGATTTTTGATTACCAGAAAATTTTGTGACTACCCACTTTGTTAACGAACGCTACAATTATAGAATTGAATTGTTGACAAGTACTTATCTAAAATACCACCCTAAACAAGTAAACTCTGATGGTTTCCATAACCCTACTTTTTTAGATTCACCTTTTCTACCCTCGTTAGTCACTGATTATAATCTAGAATTGATAACCATCAAATGACAATTCTTCAGGTTTCATCAACAAAATAATACTTTACTAAATAACCATAAAAACAATTTTTATGTGGGTCAGAATGGCAGAGCTGTTCTAGAAAGTGTATTTGAGCATTAATTTCTACATCTATTGATAATGAGATTAATTAGATGTGCCAAAGTCTCAAAAAAGATTCATGACATCCATAAGGGATGATTTTTTTGAAATTTTCCTCGAGTGGAAGATTCTCGCCTATTGTTTTTTGAAAATGCAATTAATTTAGCGATAACTGCCATAGATTTTATTGACAGACTTCCTGAACACATGTCAAAGTTCGTCGAGAAACAATACAAAGTAAAATTCCTGGAAATCGACAACGTGAAAATCAATGGACACTATTAGAGAGGAAACGGGATTTATCAGACTATGTGTTATGAAGCAGAAAAAGTAAAATTGAAAAATAAAATAAAATCCTGTCGTTACAATGTGTCAGAAATAAAAAGGTAATTCGAAAGGGCAAAGGATTAAGATTTTTTTCCCCAGAAAAACGAATTGCTACTTCTATTGTACGTAGCTATTTAAAAAATTGATTTAAGAAACAAAAAATTTGCTTGACATTTCAATATACTATACAGGGTGTCCCATTTTAAATATCTTATCATGGAAACATTAGATTCACAACTAACCACCACAAAAGTTGGATGGTTTCAAGGGGGGTGATTTTGATTTTGACCTTCAATGTAGGTTTAGTTTTTTTTTTTTCTGCCAGGCCTCGTATGCCATAACAATTTATTATTCTAAGTGTAACTGTCATAATTTAAATTAGATTATTAAAATACACCGGCAGAACAAGTGGTTCAAAAGCTACCCTCATTATTACGCTTAGAAAACGACCCTCAGGACACCATATGTTCCCTTTTTTGTTCCAGGGCGTGATAGATTTGCTTACCTAACAATAAAGGGTGTTTGTAGTACATGTCAATTAGATTCCTGTGTGTATTAAACTAGGATCTGTTAACTATTTTGAGTTTTCTTAATTTTGAAAAAAAGATCTTTAATTATCGCATACAAATCCAGATATATTACAAAAATGAATAAGTGAACCTGCAAAAAAATGCAAGGATTATGGAGTCTTACGTGTTGACGTACGACGCAAAATTGCTTCCTGGAAGGAATTAAGGGTACTGCAAGACCTCATTTTGATAATCCCCCTGATCTGTTAAGTATACAAAGATGGACATTATACGGGCATGTAATCAATGTCTTTAAAGGAGGGTCTATTGAGGAACGAGGTTATTGCTTCTCTTAACAACCCCAATAAGTTAAAAAACCTCACATGTACATACACATCAAGATTCCAAGTCATTCTCAAACACTCAAGATCGTTCCCACATGCTCTATATGATTCCTGAAAATTTTTAAACACTCCAAAGCATTAAAGATCATTCTCCAATACTCTCAATGAGTCTCAAAAAATTTGGAATGTTCTGAAACAATCCGCATCATTTTTCAACTCTCCAACTCATTATAGAAAAATCTGGAAGATTCTGAAAGATTCTATACCATTCCCGAACACTCCAAATCATTCTAGAAAAATTTTGAAACATTCCAAAAAATTTCTGAACGCCCAAAATCATTCTGCAACACATCTTGTCATTTTCAAACACTCTAAATGATTCCCGAAAAGTCTGCAATATTCTAAAGCCTCACAAATTATTCTCCAATACTCCAAATGATTGTCAAAAGATCTGAAATATTCTGAAACAATCCAGATCATTTTTTCAACACTACAAATCATTCTATAATGATCTGGAAGATTCTGAAATGTTCTAAACCATTCCCAGACACTCTAAATCATTCTTGAAAATTCTGGAGCATTCTGAAAGATTTCATGTAATTCTCAAACACTCCTAATCGTTTATAAAGACCCCCAATGATTCTCAAAAAATATGGAATTTTCTGAAACACACCAGATCATTCTTTAACACTCAAAATTATTCTCGAACAATCTGGAGCATTCTAAGAATCCCATGTAATTCTCAAATACTCCACATGACTCTCAAATACTCCTGATCGTTCTCCAAGACTTTAAATGGTTTTCAAAAAATCTGGAACATTCTGAAACATTTCAGATTATCCTCGAAGACATTTGGATACATTGTAGATCATTCTTGAACATTTTATTCAGATAGGAGTAAGTGCTGAAATGTAAATACACAATCGTTGTAATACTGTAATTATAAAACTTACAACCCCATTTCCTCCATTTCTTTTATGACAAAAACTAAACTCTGAGTGTTTTCCTTGTTCTGTTTATTTTTATTTGACGATTACATTTGGGAAATCGTTATCATTATGCTGAACAGCTGTGCACGTTAAAGGGTCTCCAAGAAAGGATAATATATAACAGACATGTGCATATATATATAATACGGATGGACGGATGATTTTCATTTTAAATTTCGGTGCCAAAATGGCAAAACTGATGGTTTAGGATAGGATATTTGAAAATGCCTCAGGATGTTCCAAAATGATATGGAATATTTCAGAAGTTTCTAAACTGTTCCGCAATGTTGTAGGATGTTTCTTAAGATTCGTCCTGAATATAGAACAATGTTGTAGAATGTTCCAGAGTATCATAGAATACTTTAGAAGTTTAGAGTATCTCAACGAATGTATTTAAAGATTCGAAAATGTTCTAAAACATCCCAGGATGTTGAAGAATTTTGTAGAAAATCCCAGAATCTATCTAGGAAGTTTGAAAATGTCTCAGGATGTTTCAAAAAATGTAAAATATTTGTAGGATGTTTGTAAAGATTCAGTTACGTTCTAGAGTGCTCCTGAATATAGAAAAATCTTGTAGAATCTTCCAGAATAACCTCGAATATTTGAAAATGTTTCAGGAAATTCCAAAATTTCATGGAATACCTTAAACGTTTAGAGAATGTTGCAGTATCATATATAATGTCTTTAAAGATTCGACAATGCTCTAAAACATTCCTGGATATTGATGAATTTTGTAGAAAGTCCCAATTCAGGGAATGATCATGAGATGCTCTTCTATTTATATATAAATATTTATTAACTTAAAAAAAGTTTTTCTCTTTTTTAGACGCTGTCAATAGCCAGACACATGATCAGCAATTGGGACGGTTTCTATTTATTAGGGATTCTACTGGATTTGTTTTATGTTTTATATTTCGTAACAAGTATTATAATCAGTTCCATACGAGTGTTTCTGGTTTGTACAACGAATTGTCTCAAATTTTCTTTAATAGGTACATGTAACTGACAGAAAAATTAGTTTTATTAACCTGCGAATGCTTTCAGTTAAGTTGCATAATAATTGATATTGTATAGACGTCTCACAAAATATTGACGCATATATTGACCATCCACGAGATGCCTCACTTCATTCCTTTTGGACCGTATTTTTTTTCTAAGCAAAACACAAAAAACTTTAAAATGTTTAAAAGAAAATAACCAAACATAGCCTAATCCCACCCTTATTTATGGAAATGGATCGTCAAAAAGGTTGAGGAAATTGGTCTATTTAATTAATAAAATAACTAAATAATTTGTATTCTTAACTTAATCTCATTGACGCATTTTGTTACAACTCACTGATATATAACGAGATTACCTTCGCTTAAATACCGTATCTTCGAAACAGATTGAATGTTTTGTTTAAAGGACTGTGTTTTGTTAATTCCATTACAAGACTGTTTCCCAATTCGAGGCGAAAGTAAATCCAAATTAACATTTTAACAGACATTAAAACGTAGTATTTTGTTGGAAAGTAATTTTGTATTAAATATAGACGTAAGTTACTTTAATGCCCTTTTAGATTAACGAGTTATAGGGGAGAATTTTGCCACACTCAATTTGCGGAATGTTCGAAACAATGAAATAATTTTCACGTAGCAGGTGTAAATCTACAAATGAGGAAGAGAATTCGAACCTAACAGAATTTTCCCGTTTGTTTTAGAGAGTAAGTAAACGAGGGGTACCGGAATTAGAGAGAGATTGTTTGGTGTCAAAACTTTCCTCTCTTAAATCCAATCTGAAAGTAAATGGACACGCAGTAAACACCCACAAAAACACGTATGCACTTACTGAAAAATGTTTTCAAGAGATACCCATGTTCAGAACTGATTACGTTTAGATCTCATTCTTTTTTTACTCCAATAAATTTGTGATATGTGCAATTAAAGCTTTTCATTTACTACGAATCTCAGAATTAATAAATGTTGGCATTGGATGAAGCCATTAAAGATACAGTGCGAAGTGCGGCTATTGGTGGAAAGAGAAGATTCCTCACACGTCTTATCACTAATTCCACACTCAAGAGATCTCAGTCTTCTCTTACCAGCCGCACAATGTACTAATGGCACTGGATGCGCTCATGCGACTAATTCCACGCTCATTGAGCTTTCTCCCTCTACTACCAGTCGCACAATGTACTTATGTGCGGTTAGTGGGAGAAGGAGAACGTTCCACTCGCTTCTTACCGCATCGTTACACTAGTGCGACTAATTCCTCGCTCATTGAGCTTTCTCCCTCTACTACCAGTCGCACAATGTACTTATGTGCGGTTAGTGGGAGAAGGAGAACGTTCCACTCGCTTCTTACCGCATCGTTACACTAGTGCGACTAATTTCTCGCTCATTGAGCTTTCTCCCTCTACTACCAGTCACACAATGTACCAATTCGCAATTACTGAGTCAAGGAGAACGTTCAACTCATGCTCTACCATACTTACGTCACTTGTGCGACTAATTTCACGCTCATTGACCTTTCTCCCTCTTCTACCAGTCGCACAATGTACTTATGTGCGGTTAGTGGGAGAAGGAGAACGTTCCACTCGCTTCTTACCGCATCGTTACACTAGTGCGACTAATTCCTCGCTCATTGAGCTTTCTCCCTCTACTACCAGTCACACAATGTACTTATGTGCGGTTAGTGGGAGAAGGAGAACGTTCCACTCGCTTCTTACCGCATCGTTACACTAGTGCGACTAATTCCTCGCTCATTGAGCTTTCTCCCTCTACTACCAGTCACACAATGTACTTATGTGCGGTTAGTGGGAGAAGGAGAACGTTCCACTCGCTTCTTACCGCATCGTTACACTAGTACGACTAATTTCTCGCTCATTGAGCTTTCTCCCTCTACTACCAGTCACACAATGTACCAATCTGCAACTACTGAGTCAAGGAGAACGTTCAACTCATGCGCTACCATACTTACGTCACTTGTGCGACTAATTTCACGCTCATTGACCTTTCTCCCTCTTCTACCAGTCGCACAATGTACTTATGTGCGGTTAGTGGGAGAAGGAAAACGTTCCACTCACTTCTTACCGCATAGTTACACTAGTGCGACTAATTCCACGCTCATTGAGCTTTCTCCCTCTACTACCAGTCACACAATGTACCAATCCGTAACTACCGAGTCAAGGAGAGCGTTCAACTCATACGCTACCATACTCACGTCACTTGTGCGACTAATTTCACGCTCATGGAGTCTTCTCCTTCTTCTAACAGTCGCACAATGTACTTATGTGCGGTTAGTGGGAGAAGGAGAACGTTCCACTCGCTTCTTACCGCATCGTTACACTAGTGCGACTAATTCCACGCTCATTGAGCTTTCTCCCTCTACTACCAGTCACACAATGTACCAATCTGCAACTACTGAGTCAAGGAGAACGTTCAACTAATACGCTACCATAATTACGTCATTTGTGCGACTAATTTCACGCTCATTGACCTTTCTCCCTCGTCTACCAGTCGCACAATGTACTTATGTGCGGTTAGTGGGAGAAGGAGAACGTTCCACTCGCTTCTTACCGCATCGTTACACTAGTGCGACTAATTCCTCGCTCATTGAGCTTTCTCCCTCTACTACCAGTCACACAATGTACCAATCCGTAACTACCGAGTCAAGGAGAACGTTCAACTCATACGCTACCATACTCACGTCATTTGTGCGACTAATTTCACGCTCATGGAGTCTTCTCCTTCTTCTAACAGTCGCACAATGTACTTATGTGCGGTTAGTGAGAGAAGGAGAAGATTCCGCTGGTATATTACCGCATTGGCTGCGGTTATGTCACCAATTTTATGTTAATGGAGCCACAACTTCTATACTAACTTTACGAATTAATTCTTAAACGTATTTTTTCGTATAATAAATGTACACATCCAGCATTCCCCTCCCAGAAATATATTTCAAACGTCAATAAATGGGTGCATTTTTTGTAACAGATTACTTCAGGCAATTGATATGACATCCCTTATTTATATGTCATTTGTGGAAGCAGCATTTCGTCATTATTTTAAAATTAACTTTCATTTTCGATAATAGCCTCGAGGTCGTACAAGGAAATTACATTTTAGAAATTAATATTTGTTTTACCATCTCTTGGAGCATGTGGACTAACAAGAAAAAGACGACGATATTTAAGAATTAACTTAAGAAGACTGAGGAGACACAATTAGTTTGAAACGAGTATAGGGTCTTTGCACTCACTTTAAATAATTATGTTGTGTTAATTGTGTTCTGTCTTGAACGACTTAAAAGTTTAGAGTCAAGCCATTAAAAATTTCAATACTGTTGTTCTTAGTCAAGTAAATTAATTAAATGAATTCGATGTTTCTTCAACTCGGTTACGGTGACGTGTTATCGAAGTTTGTTTGCTAATTGTAATTTGTAATTAAAACTTACCAGATGAGAACTAGCAAAGACATTTTGTACATTAGTTCCCATCCACTAACTCTTTAGGAGTGAACAATAGATAGATTACAGTTACAGTATTCCATCTGACAGCTGTCATTCGTATTAGTTAAATAGACTGTCAATAGATGGTACCCGAGGTATAAATTTGAACTATCTATGGTGAGAAGATTGTGAAAAATTGTCCTTTACAGGTTCATGGGATTTTTTAAAATTCATGAATGACCATTCAAAAAATTTTATGATAGGATTGACTTTTGAACAATCCTAAAACCAACAAGCTTTATAATCTAGTTATGTAGCCCTTTCATTGTTTCCTTTTAGCCTCTTTGAGGGGTACTTTTTAATCTAATAACGAAAACACAACAAAATAAAGAAGCTCGACAAAATATACGTGACTTATTTTAATATATCATACAAGAACTTTGAAGGTAGAGAAACAGAAATAATTAGATTTTTCCTTTCTGAAAGATTGTGATAAAATTTAAGTCTGCTGATGAAACAAAAACTCATATTTAACAGTAGCAATTTGTTTAAAATTATGTACAGAAAGAATTGAGGCGTAAAACAAAATGTTCAGAAGTATGAAAAAGTTTCCAAACGACTTGAGATATTTAACGACAGGAAATGTCACGTCTTCATAATAGTTTCAAGCTTTTCTCTAGGGGTAGGTACCCTACTTAGTATTAAGCGAGAATATGTTTTGTTTTACCACTCAGCCCCAGGAAAAATTAACGCCACTTCTTTAAAACTTCCTTAACCAAAACAAAAAAAATACGGTTCAGTAGTTTTCTACTATCAACATATGACTTTTCACTGAAGGAACCCCATTTCCCTCTTGCTCATTGGGGTATTAAATTTTTTTTTGGAAATTACAGCCAACAAACCGGTAGCGAACCCCCTTTAAAAATATGTACGTATGTAGGTAACCTGAACCAATAATTGCTTCGTAAGTAAATGAATGGGAAATTTAAAAAGCAATTTTTATTCATAAGCATACTTTAAATTTATTACTGGAGATAGGGGATGCTGGGTGTTTGTATGTAAAAAATTTGTTACCCTGCACTATTGGATTAAAAGGGCTGATAAATTTAAAGTACCCACTGTAGAAATGCCACCATCTGCTTATATAAAATTTAGCTCGTTATTTAAAACTGGAACATGATCTTAGATACATCAAAATGTATTTGAGACGTATCAGCACCTGGGTAATTTCATCCGAAAATTGATGTTACTGAAGGTATATGATCTTAGACTAGTGTCAGCCACCAGTAGGTAGGGGCATCCACCACTAGCAGTCACAAGTGGTTGGGCGCAGACACGTGTCCAAGTTACTAGTGATTTTACGTGGCCACAGGTTGAAGTTACAGGTGAATAGATGCGGCAATAAGTAGCAGTCACTAGTGGCAGATGTAGCCACTAGTTATGATTACAAGTGGCCAGAAGATGACATAAGTCGCGGTCAGTAGTGTTTAGGAGCAGCCACAGGTCATAATTGCAGGTGGCTATACGATACTACAAGTAGCAGTCGCTAGAGGTCAGGTGTAGCCACAAGTTATGGTGACAAGTGGTTAGAAGATGACACAAGTCGCAGTTAGTAGCGTGTATTCGCAGTCACCGATACTAGTTACAAGTGCGAGGATGATACCACAAGTAGAAGTCACTAGTGGTCAGATGTAGCCACACGACATAGTTAAAAGTAGCTATAAGATGCCACAAGTCGCATTTAGTAGCGTCTTGGCGCAGCCATAGGTCATAGTTGCATGTGGCTAGATGATACCACCAGTCGTAGTCACTAGTGGTCAGGTGTAGCCAGAAGTTATGGTCACAAGTGGTTGCAAGATGACACAAGTCGCAGTTAGTAGCGTGTATTCGCAGTCACCGATACTAGTTGCAAGTGCGAGGATTATACCACAAGTATAAGTTACTAGTGGTCAGATGTAGCCACACGTCATAGTTACAAGTGGCTATAAGATGCCACAAGTCGCATTTAGTAGCGTCTTGGCGCAGCCATAGGTCATAGTTGCATGTGTCTAGACTATACCACCAGTCGTAGTCACTAGTGGTCAGATGTAGCCACATGTAATGGTTAAAAGTGGCTGGAAGGTGACGTAAGTCGCGGTTAGTAGCGTTTAGGAGCAGCCGCAGGTCATAATTGCAGGTAGCTGTACGATACTACAAGAAGCAGTCGCTAGTGGTCAGGTGTAGCCACAAGTTATGGTCACAAGTGGTTAGAGGATGACACAAGTCGCAGTTAGTAGCGTGTATTCGCAGTCGCCGATACTAGTTGCAAGTGCGAGGATGATACCACAAGTAGAAGTCACTAGTGGTCAGATGTAGCCACACGTTATAGTTACAAGTGGCTATAAGATGCCACAAGTCACATTTAGTAGCGTCTGGGCGCAGCCATAGGTCATAGTAGTAAGTGGCTAGATGATACCACCAGTCGTAGTTACTAGTGGTCAGATGAAGCCACATGTAATGGTTAAAAGTCGCTGGAAGGTGACGTAAGTCGCGGTTAGTAGCGTTTAGGAGCAGCCGCAGGTCATAGTTGCAAGTGGCCAGATGCGGCCACAAGTCCATTTGCCAGAACTGAAGTACGACTGTGGTTTGGTGCGCGCAGGAGGCAGAAGACAATAAATGAATGAATGAAATTGTACCCCAATAAATAAAAATTTAATAGTGGTTGCTACATTAGCTAATTTAAAGTTTATCGTAGGGCTTTAAATGTGTGGTAACCAGGATTATTTGAGTATTTATCTTATACATTACTAATCGCCTTTTAACGTTACATGGATATGTAATAAGCTAAACTAATTAATCATTATTTACTTAAATATTATCAATAACCGAAATGTCATACGGTCCATTAGCTCCCACTGCTGTGGATAACTTTTAATTCCAAAAATTAAATGAGTTAATATTTGGTTACCTACTCATTTAAAGAACAAAATAAATAAAAACTATGTATCTTTATGAAAACATTGGTAGTTCTGGTTTGGTATTTTTCAATTTTAAACCGTGCAAATATATTTAGTAGATAGCAGAAACGACAAAACTGGAAACATATATTTTCATAAACGCCAACAGAATCATTTTAAAACTCAATATGGCATAATAAACAACAGGGAAAGCAAACTAAATTATAGTTTGCAGGGAGAATGCGCTAATAATATTTTTTTAATGTTTGATTTGTTACAAACATACGTACGTGTTTATAAAGGTTCCCATTATTTTATAAATTATATGCAACCCCGATTTAATAATTTATATGTAAATAGAAAAGCTTCACAAATTATGCCAATAAGAGAAAATTTTAGTTACTTAGACAGAGCATTCTTTAAAAGTCAAAAAAACTGAGCAGTAAAATAAAGAGTTTGTAAAAAAATGCCAAAATATTTAAGGAACCCAAATTTAGCCAATAACCTAAGCCAGTTTTTAACGTATAGCCTAAGTCCATAGACATAGTAGGAATAGACTGCGGCTCCCAATGTAAGCTCGTCAGTGGAGATAGTGACAGAGCGAAGTAGTTTACTACACAGAGAGGGGGTCGGATTCACGCTATTGGCTAAAGCTGACTGGCGCGTCGAGAGAGTGAGAAAGAAACGGTTATCGCCAGTCAACTTCAACCAATAGCGTGAATTCGTCTCCCTCTCTGCGGAGTACACTATTTCGCTGTGTCTCTCTCACACGCTACTGATCATCTTACATTGGGAGCCGCAGTCTATTCTTACTATGTCTGTGTTTGATATTTAAAATTTTAAGGGTGATTTTTAAATTAAATAAAGAAAAGTGTAACTAAAGGATCTTCCCCAATAAGTAGAATAGAAACAAATCAATTGAAGGGATGAAGGTGTTTCTATTTGTGTATAATTATACACCGGCGTTTTATAAAGCTTCTTTAGGGTGTCATAAGTGAGATAGACAAAGAAAAACTGTTTCCTCACGCTTCCTACACATAATAAACTGATGTAAGAAATTAAAGTGTTTGTGCAAGAAGCGGGAAAATCTTTTCTGGCTCACAACAGTTTATTAGCCATTCCATACGTTTACGGCCATGGCTAGAACCAGAATTATTATTAAAAAAAGATCCTAATGGCGTCATAAAAACTGATAGAATGGATGATTATGTTTACCGACTGACACTGAAAGAAACTAAATATCGATTGAAAGCTGCGCCATATTCGATTACGCCTCAGACAAGAGCATCGATTACGTTGAAACAGAAACAGTGGTGATAATGTGGCAAGTGAAAATTGCTCTTCGATCTTTTCAATTTCCACTGCTATAAAATAGATTAAGATAACGAAAACGTGTCAATGTTAATGGTGGTAATGGTTTAGCAACACTCAAAGCGCTTGGTCAATTTTCTTTTGCCATTCTGTTAACTACTAATTGTAAGTTAATCAACCGTAAAGTTTTTCCAAACAGACAGGAAGCTTAACTTTTATTATTACAACAACAAGTCGACCATATTATCTTTTTAAGTTGAAAAAAAAAAAAAAAACAAGCCTTTGAGTATAATATTCATCATTCAGCACGTGCAGTAAATCGACTACCAAGTTTTAAACGTCAAACGATGTTATAAGCCAATATACCAACTTTAAATATTTTGGAGTGAGTCTACAAAATTTAAATGTCATCATTTTGACAAGTGTTTCTACTATTCGTATTGCAACGAGGACTAATAATCTTTGAAAGGCAAATGATCATAAAATTGAGTTTTTATTTCATTTGAGCAATTAAGAATTATAATGAGGATAACCCTTTGTGAGTCATTTGGAAAAGAAGTACTTTGAGACAAGCTGATACGTTTGAAGTTTGTTTTTAGTCGATACAAGAATGGATTTGGATCGATGGATTTCTCAACTTTATAGCGGTAGGGAACCAAAATTTTTTCTATTATTCTATTTCCCTTTGTGTGTGTAGGTGTACGATTGCAGGCATGTGACATTGAAAAACTATGTCACGCAGCAATGGACATTATGGCTAAAGAGGAAAATGTCCAAAAAGTGTCCACACCGGTTTCCATTTGTGGGGACATACATGGTCAATTCAATGATTTGATAGAATTATTTCGAATCGGTGGTAGACTTCCGGACATCAATTATTTGTTCCTGGGGGATTATGTGGATCGCGGTGAAAATTCAGTTGAAGTCATAACACTTCTGGTGGCTTTAAAGACGAAGTATAAGGAAAGAATAACCATAATAAGAGGCAATCACGAATGCAGGCAAGTGTCGCAGATGTACGGATTCTACGACGAATGTCTGCAGAAATATGGTGGAGACGTTTCCGTTTGGAAACATTTTGCGGATTTGTTCGATTATTTTCCAATAACTGCTCTCATTGACGAAGAAGTTTTTGGAGTACACGGTGGCCTTAGTCCTAGCATTAAAACCTTGGACGAAATCAGAAGTATAGACAGAGTTAAAGAAGTACCATCAGAAGGACCCATGTCCGATTTGCTCTGGTCAGATCCGTGCGAAGAACCTGGATGGTACGTTTCACCAAGAGGAGCTGGTTACTTCTTCGGAGAAGACGCGTCTCAAGAATTCAATCGGGCAAACAATTTGACATTAATCGTTCGAGCACATCAACTTGTCATGGAAGGATACTTTTTTTGTCACAACTACAACGTCCTTACGATTTTTAGCGCTCCTAATTATACGCAGAAGTTTGGAAATTTGGGCGCCTTTATGCAACTGAATGACAAAATGGAGTATTCCATTGTCCAATTTGATGCTGCGCCAAAGAAAAAGAAGTGGTTCTTTCAAAGAAGTTAGTCGACTATTATTTTTGTATTATTGAAGTATATTTTGTCAGTCTGTACTTAGCAGAGTTAAAATACAACAATTTTTAGAGAAACTGAAAAATATTCTCCATTGTTCTCTCGTATATGAGGTCCTGGACCAGAAAGGAGTGAACATTGGGAAATACTTTTTTACTAATTTTTTCTTGAAACTGTCATTTTCATTATAAAATAGTGACTAGTGACTAGAGGCTGCCACTAATCCAAGTCGCCAGTGGCTAGGGGAAGTCACAAGTGGTTAAACGTTACCAGAAGTTCAACGACTGGTGGTTTAAAAGCCGGCAAGTGGCTAAACTCAGACACCAGTCACAGTACAAGTGGCTATAATCGGCCACAAGTCACATCAATATTTCTACCTATATGCATCAAATCACGTACTAATAGTCTTGTGGTTGACACTAGTCATTGCCACATGTGTCATATCCGCAGATAAGTAACGACTAGTGTCTGACACTGGTGGCTCAGCTGAGCTACTAAAACCTGTCGCTAGTCCAAGTCACCATTGGCTAGAGGAAGCTACAAGGGCTAGACTCAGCCACAAGTCACAGTTACTTGTGGCCAGATGCTTACACGTCGACAGACGACCACATTTAGCCACAAGTAGCGAGCGCTGACCACTCTCACAACTTGTGGCTTGTACGCGACGTCTCAAACTGCTAATTTGCTTCAAATTAACTGAAGATAATCTCGTGGTTACCACTAATTTCCATACTTTACCCCAGCCTGTAATGAAGGATGAATAATATCCTGTGCAGTTCTACCAACGAACTGAATTTACCCTTATCTGAATTGCCAACCCAAAGTGCAACTGTACAAAGTACAATTAACACTGAAGGAAGAGACGTAAGTAGCAATCACATGTACACAGTTATAGATAATTAAACTGTGTATAGTGTAATTTTCGTACTGAA
The DNA here is from genome assembly GCA_947389935.1 of Agrilus cyanescens. NCBI lineage: Eukaryota > Metazoa > Arthropoda > Insecta > Coleoptera > Buprestidae > Agrilus > Agrilus cyanescens. The sequence goes on from OX376708.1 coordinate 29,292,692, forward strand.
TATATAAATTAGCTGATGATAAATTAAAAGACAGATATCGGATTGAATTTTTATAAATAACCTTTGGTATTAAAAGAGTAGACCTTATCTTAATCACGTAGTACTCAAGAGGGTAGACATAATTAATCTCTTCAGCCAGATACATCACTTATGTAATTGATTAATTCAAATAAGCGATTTTTAGTTAGAACGCATTTTTACTAATCAAAACTAGTTTTGGATTTTTGGATTTAGAGACCAATAAGGACCCACCCAGTGGGGAAGCGTCAGGTCTGAACTAGACCTTAGATATGATCATTTTGTTTTGACCTACGAGGGACTATTTCTATACAGGCAAATAATAAATTTTAATATGTATTAGTAAAAACTATTTTTGATTAGTAGAAGACAATGAGGCCACATTTGGGAATGCAGTGGTTCAAGTTAGTAGATGTCTAACTGATTAGTCATTTAAATGATTCTATCACCAAATCAATTAAATTTAAATCTTATCAATATTACAAAAGCGTTGTCTTGGAAATCTTATCTACTATTAACGTTATCAATGAACATGAATCCGTGGTACGATCTGTCATTTCAAACAACTGCAAGTTGCAAATCGCACGTTTAAATTAATTTGTTTAAAAAAAATGTCTGTGAAATATTATACCTTGGAAGAAATTGCTGAGAATAATGGAAAAGATGGAAAACGTTTATGGTTCATCTACAAAGACAGTGTATACGATTGCACTGAATATGCTCCAGAAGTAAGTTACTCTTTTCTTTTTGTGTTTGGTACAGGCAAAAATTTAAATTGGCCACGTAATTTAAATAAAATGTTCAAGTTATTAATTTTTAATATACGATTTAATTTTACTTTTGCTCACGTTTATCGTTGTCTAATTATTAATCACTTAAGTACGTTATCAAATTATATTTATGTAACTGCTTTTATCTTTAATGTGACAATTAATAGATTATAATCATCTAATATGATCTGGGATGGGTTTCAGGTATTTTCCAAATAAAATCTTTTCCAGTTTTCTATAGAGAATAAAAAATGAAAAAAAAGATGAAAAAGAAATTCGACATTATCAAATGTTTCCCCCTTCTAAAGTACTGGTACTTGATAATTTATTAAAAAATAGATAAAAATACAGCAATCACGTTTTATTATCAGATACTTGTTAGATATTTTGTGGAATTTAATATCGAGCTTCCTTTTATGAAGTTTAAAACGAATTTCCATAATAAAAAAAAACACAATGTTTTAAAATTTTCAGAAAACTTATATTAAATATAATTGTCAATTTGTATATTTCTGGAGAGAAATAACAATTATTACTTTTGTCCCTCGTAAAGAGGAAATGATGCACTGTACACCAAATTAATTCTAAAGGAAACACGAGACAATTAGTTCTTAGTTTTATCACGTTCTCAAATAATGGACAACAGTCATGATGAAAAGGTTCAAACTAATCAATTCCGATGCACCTTGCTCTATCCTCATATCAAATTAACAGAGACAGGAGGAACTTTGCAATTAAATTAATTAGTCTTTAATCCTCTTGGGTTACTAATTTCAACATATGTATATAATTATCCAAGTTGTGTTACATAATCATGGGTTTATATTTTTCTAATAGTAAACGACTTGTGTCTCTCAACAACCTAATTAATTTAATGTTAAAGCATCCTGGTGGAGGCGATTTAATCGAAGAATGGGGAGGAAAAAATGCTACTAAGGCGTTTAACGTTGCTGGACATTCTGCTGACGCAAGGGAAGAAATGGAACAGTACAAAATAGGAGAGGTGGCTTTAGTAAGTAAAGTTAAACACTATTAAAAAATTTAGAGAAAACATAACACCAGGAATTGACACAGGGTAGACTCTAGTCGATTGTGTAACTATTTCTAGTCCCCAGTGTGTCTTATAAGCACAGCCGCACGTTGGGCCACTGGTGACGATGACTAGTGGCAGCCACAAGTCACTGACGAAAACTTTTCTTGAGTTTTATGAGCTTCTAATTCAAACTGAAAGATCCAACGACCGTGTTCGAGCCACAAGCTGTGAAAGTGGCCAGAGATCGCTACATGTGGCGACTACCTATTGTCTTCACATACTAGACACATTTGTCGACCACTGTGTCACGGCAAATAACAAAAAAAGTTGATGCGACTTGTGGCCGCTTTTAGAAAACTTCTCGCAGTGACTTGTGAGTATCCCTAATGACCAGCGGCTACGACTGGTGGCTGACTATAACCACTGGTGACCTAGTAGCTCAGCTGAATCACTACTAACAGATACAGTCGTCAGCCATTACGTAAAAAAAAGTTGATAGGACTTGTAACCGCTTCCAGCGGTAAATTGTGACTGTATCTAGTGATTAGTGGCTACGACTGGTGGCTGACTGTAGCCACTGGTGATTTAGTAGCTCAGTTGAACCACTACTAACAGATAGGTTCGTCAGCCATTACGTAAAAAATAGTTGATACGACTTGTGACCGCTTCTAACCGTAACTTGTGGCTATATATATTGCGACCAGTGGCTACGACTGGTGGCTGACTATAGCCACTGATGATTTAGTAGCTCAGTTGAACCACTACTAGCTGATAGAGTCATCAGCCATTACAAATTTCAGTATTGACAAATTGACGATAAAGTTGACGCGACTTGTGGCAATGTCTAGTCACTAGTGACTGACCATGACTGACTGGAAGCAATATCTTATGGATCAACTGAGCTACTGGTGGCAGACACTAGTACTCGCTACCTGTCGCCCAGTGTGTGGCGGTATCCTCAAACCTGGTCTTTTTTAATCACGTAAAGGTTCCACGATTGTTTCTATGAGACACTACATTTGCTAAAACTGTTTAGGCGACATTAAAATGATTTTTTTTCAGGATCAAAGGAAAGGAGCAGCGAAAAAAGAAAAAGGACCAAAAGTTTTGGACGATAAACCTTCAGATAAACCAAAGACAAGGTAAAATTTATTTATGATTTAACCCAGACAAATTGTAGTGTAATTGAGTGGTCGAAATGGACGGTTACGTCTAGACGTTTCGTCTGACATCTTCAGTAGATATTGCGATGACTAAGTGAGCGAAATTTATACCTTGAAGATTTGGTAGAGCAGTCACTTGGTCGACTAAGTATCGATTGAAGGCGTCAGTTGATGGATTTAGAAGCGAAACGTCTAGACGAGCAGTTCATGTTGTGATTTTAATTTGATTAACATTTTTTTTTTGTTTAAGGAGTTGCATCAATATTATAACTTGTGGACTAATAGGTTAATTGTACATAAAGAAGAGATTTCTGCAACACCTGAACACTTCTTTGCATAAATACATTTAATTTAACAACTTCTTATTGATATAAGATTAGACCTAGGTAAATGTATCTATGACACTCATACCTGTTACATAATCCTTCTGTGAAGAAAATGTACTGTAATAATAATTTTAAGAAGTAAAAAATAAAGATAGGTAGCCATTTTTATATCAAATGAATAAATTTATTACAATAAAACCTGTATGCTACGATTTCTCCCCAAATGTTTAGGGGTAACTAAAAGTGATGGTACTATGATGTCAGGTACATGAATACCTAAAAGAGTACTAGGTATAGTCGAAAGATATTGAATTGCTTGAAATTTGATATTAAAAAAAGTGTCATTTATACAGCGAATCTATTTTCGATTAATAATATTTTGAAATAAATCTCAAAAACCCACACAATATTTATGATATTCCTTTGGATTTTGGGGATGGTCTCTTAACAGGACATTTTTGTATGAAGATAGAAAACTAACGAAAGCCAAAATTACCAAATTTCATATAAAGTTAATTGATTTAAAATTAAACATTGATAAGATAACAACACCTTGCTTCTTACATCCCTATTGGAAAATTATTAGTCCTCCAGGACGTTCGTGAGTCGCCATCTATGTCGAGGAAGATTACATTTCACTTTGTAAGGACTATTAAGGACATCTATTACTAAATAAAAATGTTAACTAGAGTACAATGTTAATTTGTATGAATTATTTCTCTTTGTCATATGAATTTTCAATTTTAAGGACACTATAAGTTAAGCACTTTTTATGCTGTAGATGGCGACACAATATCAAATTCTGTTCATTTCCTGGAAAGGAAGGAAAGGAAAATATTCACCAATTTCCTCCCCCTTATTAGATACATATTGAGTCAAAAGGGAAAACCTGGTGAAATAAGGATTTTTTTTATCAAACTCTCTTTAACTATAAATATATGTATATATTAGAGTTCTTCTATTCTTCTTTAAAGTCATGTGATGTTACTAATTAGCGAACCAATTAAAGTATCATTTACACCTAGTTATGTATAACTAATTTACCTTTTAGACCAATTGAAAACCATTTAGCCGATGAAAACGTTTAGGTTTGTCAAACAGTTTAGCTTATGGTCATTAAAAAAAAAAAAACTCTTGTACAAATAATAAATTAGTTATCTACCTGTTTTTCATTATTCTTAACCTTTCTTCAATTAACTTGAAAAAAAATAGCATCCCAGTAAGTACTTAATTTGTGATAATTTGTGACGTACAAGTTCCAAACCTGTCACATATTAGCATTCATACAAATTCCCAAATATTTGTCTTCACGTTTAGTAGAATTTTTGAAAAGTCTATGAAATAAATAATAAAATAATTCTTTAGGTCGACTAAATAACTATAAATCGCGATGTTACCAACAATACTTTTATTAAGTAAGTCAGTGATTGCAAATAATAAAAGAATCTCTTAATATAAGTTCTGATGTCACCCCTAAAAAACCTGTGGAAGACCCTAATACAGGATTGTAATTACTCAACTACTGGCTCTAGAATGAGCTCTCTGAATAGACTTAAGAGTCTCCGCGCACTAACGGCCAAATCGCGCGGCCAGGTAGCGGCGACCAAATCATTACATGGTCTTTAACTGTACACCGCGCACTTGACGGCCAACGACATCCTTAGCGGTGCGCTGGCGGCCAAGTGGCAGCGCGATCATCCAATTGCATTAGAGCTCCGGCGCACTAGCGTCCAAGTCGCGCGGCAATTCAAGACAAGCTGAGGATTTGGCCACCGCTACCTAGCCGCACGATTTGGCTGCTAGTGCGCTGAAGCTCCAATGCAACTGGATGGTCGCGCTGCCACTTGGCCGCCTGCGCACCGCCACGGATCTGCTTGGCCGTCAAGTGTGCGGTGTGTAACTAAAGACAATGCAATGATTTGGCCGTCAAAATCTGGCCGCGCGGCTTGGTTGCTAGTGCGCGGGGTCTCTTAGTGGAATGAACTGAAAATTCTTTCTGAGAGATGAAGAATAATTACTTTAATCAAATCTTTCACCAATCAGTCTACGTTTTTACTGCAGCCAAGTGGAATGAGCATGTCATAACTAATTTTGTACATCATTAACATACGTCCCAAATGATTTTCGTGGTGAATGAGATAGGATGAAAGAGACTGTGTGACGTATTTCAATATTTAATTCGTCCACAAGTAAACTTATGTCGATTACGATCAAATATATCTCAAAAAACTTGTCTAGATTCATATGCGATTTTAAGAATTTAAGAAAAGACAAAGATGTGCTAAAATGTGGCGTGTGTCATTGATGTGAAATTAAAAAAATTGAGTGGAATTTGGACTAGTCATCTACTCAATGGGACGTATTGTACTTTAGATTGCATCAAATGTTCATTTTCATTATGATGCTAAAAGCATACGCACATTGTGTGTTATCTTATTTCATACTAAGTGAAAAAAAATTGTTATTTTTCTGTCGAGGACAATAATTTTAACAATTCAATAGATATAAATATGCATAATATATATATATATCAATCTCGAAATAAAACATAATGAGAGACAGAAACAGATCAAGATTTGCTTATTTTTTTCAAATTTCTAAAATTCTAATTCCATGTTTGTTGAATCGTCTTAGTGACAGAGAACAAAAATTTCCAAAACTGTTTTAATCTTATCTCCTAAATTTTAGCTCATAATGAACAATCTACAGATTAATTTTATTGAGTCAATAACGAAATTATGTTTACAATTCTTAAAAAAAATATATGAGCTTTATTTTTTATTTGTTTATTTTTAATTTTAGTCACAAGAAACTGGAATGCTACAATATCTGTCCAATTTTTATTGTATTATTAATTACGTATTATAATAATTCGCGATAATTGGAGAAAGTATTATTCAGGATTATTGATCGAAGGAGAATATTCCACTCGCATTCATCTTCCTTGATTTTGCAGTCACACAATGTACTAATGTGCGACTGGTAGGAGAATATGCGACTGGTGGAATAAGAAGATTATTCCACTTATGAGCATTATTCCACTCAATCTTTTTCTTCACTATAAAAAAATGTACGAAATTTTGGAACTTGGCGTTAATTAAATATAGTTCATGCTGTTATATTTTGAAAATTAGTGCTATAAGAATATTATGTGCAATGCTCAAACTTTACGACTTTACAAGCCATTGTATCTAAATTATTAATTTAAAAGAGACTAATAATTGGCTCAAGATAATTTTTGTTTATATTATATTATATTATAGAAGGAGAATTGCATAATACAATTTCCAATTTAAAATAATAACCACATTAACATATTTTCTTCGTTATTTTGAGCGCAACAAAATAAAGGAGACATTTAAGTGTCTCGACTTAACTGACACTCAAGTTCAACTTTATGGAGACATGGATATAAAGCGAGGTGAATTATAGTCTGAAAATTTAGTTTATGTTATTCGATTTTTCTTGTTAAAAATAAATTCGTCTAGGTTTATAATAAACAATAAACTAGTTTAATAATAAATAGGCAGACAAGGTTAATGTCAAGCACTTAAATTTTGAGTTATGTATTTCCAAGCAAGTTTATGTGGGACAAACCGGTCAATCTTTCTATGAAAGAATCCTCGAACATGAACGAGGCTGGTAGATGTTTAGATGTGACTCTTTAAGTTCGATATTTTTTTAATGTAATTTATGTTTTTATTATCTTACGAATGATAAAAAAGTTGGTAAGCTGTTAACTTTTATTGCACAAAAAAAAAAAAAGTTCACAAGTGTACCAACGTATATAACTTAGAAAAGTAGTGTACAAAAGAGTAAGTAAGTGTTGACGATGGTCAATGGCTGATATGTGTTTTTAACAACCGATTGCTAAACCATTTGCGCAAATAAATATACTCGTTGGTTCCTTATCAACGTGGGCAAATTTGCATAGAAATAAATGATTTTAACGTACGTACATCGCCACCAGTCGTTGTGTCTATCTGCTTAGTCGTAAGTGCGAATTGAGTACGACCTGCAGTGATGTATACTTGTACTGGTAAGTTAATTATTAAAATTTTTAATTAATTTGTTTCCAAAATATCATTCCTGTTTGATAACAATATGAACTATTTACCAAAAGCTCTAGAAAGCTCTAATGGGGACGATTCCATTAGAAGATCTTTATCAAGAAAAGACTGATTACCCGTAAATTATCTACTAGCCCTCAAGGTGGTTGGGTCGTAATGTATACACCACCTTGGGCTTTCAAATGAGCCTGAAATCACCCTCCTGTGGTCTTTAGTTTGTGAGTAATCAATCGTTCCCTAAAGTTTCATTTGAGACTGCCCCTGAACGATCTCTTATCTCACACTCAAACAGATTCAACTCCAGAACAATTTTTTTTTTACCACTGGAAGCCCATTTCATTCTGCATATTATATGGTTAGTTTCGTGACAAAACTTTCAACCCATTGTCCTGTTCTCTATGGGAATATTACTAGGGGTTGTAATAGCCCACTGAATTCGAATAAGGTTTCAAGATCATCCAAGAATCCTTATCAATCCTCAAAATTTCCAAGTTTATGAAGATAAAGTTTGGGTAATTCTGACTTACAATTTGTTGCAAATTTCTTGAAGCCATCGATCCTTGATACGTATTTTTGTTTTCACAGTAAATTTTTTAATAATTATATCTATCCATCTATTACACTTTTGGTCATAAATCACATTACGTCAAAATTCAACAACGTTTGTCGTGACGTATGTCGATTAATGTAGACATCTCAGTCTTCATAACAAAACACATTTTTATCTTTGTGACGCAATTACGAATTACATTCCATAAAAATGATTTTTACGATTAAATAAGATCAAAATCAGCACCTGCATGGACTTTGACGATGTATCCAAAGATTTCGTCTGAATAGCATAATTTCTGGTGTTGTATTTTCAACATAACAATAATTAATTAATTATTTAGGAGGATAATTTTGAGTAAGATGACGAGACAGACAATTAGATACCTACAGTTTAAATTGACGTTAAATATAAGAAGATTATTTTATTGGACGAGCAATGCTAACCTCGTTTATGTGAAGGTAAACAAAATTGTAAAACGAAGTTAGAAAAACAATGGAAATTTAAAACTTATAAACGTCCAAATGTTAAGAATATATTTTCAAACCTCTAAAGTTGGCTACAGAATGCCTTTTATGTCAAATTTGAAAATTAATCGTTGCAAGATATCTTCTAAGATATTTCTATGCTACTATGCGCGTTGTCATCAAAGCGCCATAGAATATCGACAACGTTGACGCTCTTGGCTAACAAGTAGGATTGATAAAAAGCCACAGACGGCAATTGAACGCCATCTGTGGTGCATTTTATAAATAGTACGATCATTAATGTACTTTTTGATTTAAGAATAATTAAGTTTGTTGAACTGGAGCAGGTACATACGTATAAGAACTTTTGTGTTAAATAAAATAAGTAGTTTAATGATTACTTCTTTTAAAAATGTAATTAACCTTATGTAAAATCAGGATTTGTGAAAGTTGTCTTAAATATAGATACCCCTTTTTATTTTGTATAGATTTGGTAATAAGCCAATTATTTTATATTTTTTTTAAAGAGGCTAATTAAGACCCCTGCTAAGAAAATATCAGTTGAAGTTTAAATTGTTAAAATTTGTATCAAAATTCACATATTTGTAAAATAATTGTCGTAAATGAAATACCAAAAGCGATGGTAGTTAAATAAATTTACATAAAGTGGATTATTTATATACATAAATATTTTTCTAATGACGTGAATGTAGATTTTGCAGCATTGGTCACAAAACAGTAAATATGTTTTCTTTATTACCATGTATCATCATTCTTTGTAGCCTAAAAAGGCTTAAGGGTGTATTTAGGGTTTTCTTCAAATGGCTGTTTATGAATCCATAATGCGCCCTTATTTAAGACCCTTAAGGAAACTCCAATTACCCTCAGATGCCTCAAAATGTTGATTAATTTAAAAAAAATTCCTATAGATAAGAATTGTCATTAGATTGTCACCTAATCAATCAATTATTCAAGACATATTCATTACATACGTAGTGTCAACAGTATGTTTACATGTTTTCTTAATTGCAAATTTATTTTAATTATGATATGGCGCCTTTTTAATTAGGGTAACGAAACTAAAAGTAACCTAATAAAATAACGTGTAACGTGGAGTTACTCAAAAGAAATTTGGAGTAGAACACTCAAAGATGATGAGGGTTCAAAGAGATCCAAACCAATCATCATGATACAAGGAATGAATCAATAAAACTAGGGTTGTGCTAGCGGTGCCCAGGTACAACGTGCAGACCTTGGAGGGGTCCAGAAATGACCAGATCAAGACCAAATTCTGAGTCATGGGTGGTCGTTAGGGCACAGGTATAGGGGCTAGCGCCGGGCGCATATAAGGGTAGTTAAGATGTTGCTCTAGTCCTGGAAAGCTGAGGATTTCAAAAGGACGTATTTATTTTTGTTAACTAAAAGAATCCGGAGATAAATAAATATAATACCTTTTTGCCACATGTTATACATAAATCCGTTATTTCAACACACGTATACATTATTTAGAAACTTTTTACTGTTTTTAATAATAATTTATCTTCTCATTTCCGTGTCTTTCGGTATGAAAGTAAAAAGGTACAAAAATAATAAGAATTACTTTAAATTTCGATATTTTTGTAACGTTATGTATAAAACACCAGCTGTGACGTGAAGTGTCTATATTAAATAGATTAGTGTAGATTTTCTAACCGTAAAATACAATTTTTATAGATTAGGTAGATCTTTTTATACCAAGATTATGGATAATTACGTTCCTTATTGAAATAAAGTCGAGAATATTTTGTACAGAAGTACCTTTATGTTCTGGTAACTCCAAAACGTTATAAAGATTCTTTTTTTACCACAATGTTTAGGTATTTCACCACACAGTGACTTCATCGAATGAATAAATTATAAAATTCACTTTTTTTGTTTGGCAAATAAAATTTCTCTACGTCGTCTTTAAGAAATAATCCCCAGACACATGTTCTAATTTTCAATAAACACTTATCCAGAATCAATTTAATTAAAGACTATTGGGAAATTGCCCTGAAACTTCAACCCTTTAGTGTAGATTTGTTTAAAATGGAGTTAGCCTTCTTTATCGCTCACTCAGTGGCATAGCTGCCCTAAGAATCCTAGAGTAGGTTGACTGAAAAGGGGAGTCGTACGAATCGTAGTGAAAATACTGGGCTTGCAGCTTGGTAGCAGCGCCACAGGGGAAGCCACAAAGTGACTCACTACTTCATTTCACTTTTTTTATTAAAAACCATCAAATTTTCGATAATTAAAATTTTTTTTTCTCAGTTGTGGATAGTAAATATATACATCAAAAATTACGTTCACTGGAACGATATATTTATTTGCAAAATTTTACGTGACCCAACGTTTCGTCTGCTTCAAAAACAAACTCGAAATCTTTATACGTAACAATAAAACTTTTGTTCGTCAAATTGCTTATGTAAAGTTATAGGTAACTAATGAATTAGCACGAATTTATTAATTTTTTTTCAGTTTCAATCGACAATGGATTCGAATGGAGACAAGGGCTCACGGGGATCCCTCTCCATGCCTCCTCCCACCGGTTGGTCCAACCATCGCGGAAGACCTCATAAGACATGGTTGACACCTATATATTTACCTCCTTGAACACTATCTATCACTACACTCGAAAACTCAATCACACGTACCTTTACAATATACATAATATACTTAAACATATATAAATATTGTTATCGCACATCGCAATACAATTTATTCGACAACCACATGAGAAACTGGTAGATACCAATTTCGACTTTGCCTAAACCTAATCGATTCTGGTACCGAAATTTGATTTCTAAACTCATTAAAAAAATAAATAAAAAGGTGCAGGTCCTTTTGTATCGACAGGATGATCATTGTACTTTGCCACTCCTTCCGATGTAAATGGACAATAATTGTTAATAATATTTGAAAAAGTCGATCCGCAACGTTCATCTCGTGGTTGTTATTTAGTTAAGAAAGTTCGTGTGATAATAAAGTGCACAATAGACCTCTCAAAAAGGAAGTGGACAATAACAAACTAATTCTAAGTGACCAGTGCTGTGGGAGGAATATTTTTCTTCGACGGGGAGTTCCTCAAGTTTGAGGTGAGTCTAAATTAAAATGCATTTTTAATTACGTGAATCCAAGACAATTTGCGGATTATCTTGATCAGCCGATTAGCTACCTATTATTGTTATCGCACTTATTTCCCTGACAATAAATAAAAAATTATTACTTTTTAAAAAATTCCTTACACATTTTACACTCAAACCTAATATTATTTTCTCAGTAAACAAATAGTTAATTCATTGTCTAAATGTTATATAATCTTTAGAGAATAATGTTAAATATTTTTAAATAACAACAAATTCCGAAGCTGATCAAGTGAAGCATTAAAATATTTCGTTATCTAATACATGTCAGATCGTTCTGCCCATTAGAAAATTATTTTACGTAAATTAACCGAAAAAATTAATTGCCAAAAATCAAAGTAAGAATTCTTATTTAAATGAAATGTCTTCTAAAAGCCAGAAAACAAGTAGTTACTATCATATTTGAATATGTACTTACTTTGTTTTCTATAAATTCGCAATATACAAAGATAAAATAATTTAAAAAAAATGAATAAACAACATCGTAAGATTGTTTATTTATTACTAATATCATTTTTTAGAAATATAAAAAATTCTTATCAGATACTACATCAAATTACTATCATCAATCTTAAATCTGCGTCATATTTGAGAGCTTTCTTGGATAACATTAAAAAAAAATCGCTTTGTTTGTGAAGTCAATTTTGATTTTGACCCAAAATTGTGTTGTTGAAATGACTAAGGCTGGAGACACACGATCGTTCATGATGCGCTGCATGCTGCATAGAAGAGAAGACTTTCGTGTATCAATAACGTCAGTGCACTGTTGCTAACTTCAGTGACCACTTTACAATGTTTTTTGAAAAATAAATCAGAAAACTTAAGTCGTCATAACTGCAAAAAAAAGTAGTTCAATCTATTTACTTATGGCTTACTATCATTAATTGGTATATGGTATAAAGAGTACTTTTTTATCTTAATATACAAACAAAAATTGAGACTGTATGGTTTAGGATTAAGGAATCATTTTTGTGTGCCTAATTAAAAACGCCGTAAATAAATTAATTTCAGGCTTGTTATTTCGATAACCGTGAAATTAAAACAATTCAAAAAACCCTAACGTGAAAACGTACAGACAGACAGATAGCTCATAAAAATGAACGTTGTTCCAGATAGAGGCTGTTTAAAAATGATGTCCAAAAAGCAATGGTTCGTTCTTCTATGTATATTCGTCGTCTATCTTATGATTGGTGCCTGTATTTTTTGGGTGATCGAGAGCAGGAAAGAATTTGAAGCGTTACAGATTGAAGCTCAGGAAAGGAGAGAGATAGAATGTAAGTAGTAATTACTCAAAAAAATACTTTGTATTGTAAAATATGTGAGCCACTCAATTTATTGTCATCAGCCAAAAAAATATTGCAAAAATCAATTGAAGGCGAAGTTAGTAGTAAATTTTTCGACTTATTTTACTACTTTAACTAAAACTTTTGTGGTGCAAACTCCAAATTATATTTCCTTCTTATCCCAATTTAGACAATAATCGTCTTATACTTCGGAGAATTTCAAAAAATGTTGTAAAATGGCACGTTCTCAATCTGATAATTTACTGTCGACTTCGCCTTCTGAATTTGACTCACTCTTTCTTTACAAACATTTGTCCTTTTACCTGACGCGTCATCAAACCAATTTCATTGTTGTTACAGTAGACGAAATTAGAAATTCTAGTGCTGTATTTGTAGGTAAGCACATTAAAAAAAAATTAAATTACTGTTTTACCATGAACTAACCTAACCTTCTTTTATTCGGAAGTATGATACACATTGTAACGTCACCGGAGTTTTGACGTTAAGACTCGGTTAGGAAATTCTGTTTTTATTTGTAGAATAATTTTGCATTTATTGACTACAAAGATTCATTGTTATGAACAAAATAAGGATTCATATGACATTACTTTTATTAAGTAACAGCACTGAACTGTGAATAAATAATAAAACAGTTTTCTTATGAAAGGTCGTCGAGTAGTAATGAACAATTTATTAATAAATAAAGTAGACTCTAGTCGGCCACTACTAGCGAATACAAGTGGCCCTAATGTGCGCTAACCCTAAATGTAACATTTGTAACTATTTGCTATAAATTCTGCATTCTCTGATACCTCCATTCTGACTTATACTGATACTTAAACTTCTTCGAACTTGTTACTTATCATCAGAGCGCCATAGGTGGTCCCGACAGAACATCGACCGAATTTGATCTCCTGGATAGCAGGTAGATCAGTAAACCACCACAGATAGCAAGTGAACGCCATCTGTAAACGTACAATTGATAGTAATTCCTCACAGATGACGTTCACTACCAGTCTAGGGTGGTTTATTAATCTTTCCTTTGGAAGTTTTATGACGAAGCTGCTCATGGCGTACTGATGAGATTTAATTTCAATATCAAACACACTTATAATAATAATTTTATGTCCACATTCTAATTAATTAATTGATTAATTAAGTGATATAAAAAATTAGGTGTAGGTACATCTACTTCACAAAAGCTCGAAAATCAATTTCCTTAATCAATTATCTATGTAGATCAACAGAATCCTGGCTATTATTTGAGGCAATTAATTAAATTAAATAGAGCGCCAAACCTTTCGATAATCAATCCATTATACAATAAGTGCGTTATAGTAGGTCAATCAAATAAACAAGATTGCATAGACACACATGTACTTAATTGAACGGGAACCTATTTATGTATTATCTACAAACTGTGGACGTATAAGGATATTTAAACTCAAGGAAAAAGTAAACAGATATTTAATTGGTTTGATTGATCAGTGATCGATAGGTCCAAAAATGTACATTTTTTGACCCTTTTTCACATTTATCTCCCGGATACAAAACGAGGGCAATAAAAATTGCAAGACGATGCATATAGGACAGAGTGGGTGCTCGTTTAAGGCTAGAGTGAATGAACATATTGCAATAACGAAAATAAGATACCAAACAAACTATTCTCTACAGCAAAAAATCAAGTGGTATAAATATCACATTACGTTGCAACAATATTTTGGTCGAAATTTTAGCTTCTAATAATATGTTTAAATATTGTCATTCCAATGACTGTTGTAAAAATAACAAGGGACATATAAAAAATAAAGCCACTTTCACTTTACGTCTTCCATAAAGAGTTATTAAATCAATGAATTCGCTTGTAATTCTGTCCACGTCTTTAGAATTGACCGCCTAGGCACTCGATACTATAGTATCATATACGGAATGAACACCATATAAGTATTAGAATGATATTGAGTACATCGACTTGTACAAGGGCAATTTGAACACTCACATTATTTATTAATCGAGACTTGAGTACCTACTAATAGAACCACTTTTGAATGCCGTAGATCGACTTTATAAAAAAAAAAAAACAATAACGAAAATTTTGAAAAATGCAAATAAATACTATAAGAAGAACTGATTTGCAATATTTCTGTATATATTATTTCAATTATCAGTACATTTAAAAAATAAAACATTTTGAAAGAGTGCCACAGTAAATATTGAGATGTTTTCTAAAACAGTTTGGTGTCGTATTCCTAGAAATCTGCTCTAAATCTAGCGCCACGCCAGTTAACTATTGGGTGTTCTGTTCCTAGCGCCGCACTATAAGCGCTGGAGTTTTTAACTATTTGGCGAGGTGCTCCTAGCGCCACGGTTTAAGCGCCTTTCCCTTAACTACGCCGTGTCGTATTTCTAGCAATGTGCTCTAAGCAACGCAGCGTTTAAATGTTTGATAACGCGCTTGCAGCGCCACGCCAGTTATGTATCTGGTGTCACGCTCCTAGCGCCGGGCATTAAGCGCTGTAGTCTTCAACTATATGGTGTCTCAGCGTTTCTAGTAATGTGTTCAAAGCAACGCCGCGTTTAAATGTTTGATGACGTGCTTTTAGCACCACGATCGTGAACTATTTAGTGTTATGAGCCACGCACTAAGCGTTAACTATTTGATGTCTTGCTCCTAGCGCCGCCTTCTAAGCGCTATATTCTATAACTATTTGGTTACGTGCTCCTAGCGCCGCGATTTAAGCGCTGTAGTATTTAACCATTAGCTTAAGTACTCCTAGCGCCGCGGTTTAAGCGTTGTAGTATATAACTAGTTGGTTACGTGCTCCTTGCGCCGCGATTTAAACGCTGCAGTCTTTAATTATTTGGTGACGTGCCCCTAGCATCGAGCTTTAAGCGCTGTAGTCTAACTATTTGGTTAAGTACTCCTAGCGCCGCGGTTTAAGCGTTGTAGTATATAACTAGTTGGTTACGTGCTCCTAGCGCCGCGGTTTAAACGTTGTAGTATATTTATATTCGGTTACGTACTCCTAGCGCCGCGGTCTAAGCGCTGCAGTCTTTAATTATTTGGTGACGTGCCCCTAGCGTCGAGCTTTAAGCGCTGTAGTCTTTAACTATTTGGTTAAGTACTCCTAGCGCCGCGGTTTAAGCTTTGTGGTATATAAATAGTTGGTTACGTGCTCCTAGCGCCGCGGTTTAAACGTTGTAGTATATTTATATTCGGTTACGTACTCCTAGCGCCGCGGTCTAAGCGCTGCAGTCTTTAATTATTTGGTGACGTGCCCCTAGCGTCAAGCTTTAAGCGCTGTAGTCTTTAACTATTTGGTTAAGCACTCCTAGCGCCGCGGTTTAAGCGTTGTAGTATATAACTAGTTGGTTACGTGCTCCTAGCGCCGCTGTTTAAACGTTGTAGTATATTTATATTCGGTTACGTACTCCTAGCGCCGCGGTCTAAGCGCTGCAGTCTTTAATTATTTGGTGACGTGCCCCTAGCGTCAAGCTTTAAGCGCTGTAGTCTTTAACTATTTGGTTAAGCACTCCTAGCGCCGCGGTTTAAGCGTTGTAGTATATAACTAGTTGGTGACGTGCTCCTAGCGCCGCGGTTTAAACGTTGTAGTATATTTATATTCGGTTACGTACTCCTAGCGCCGCGGTCTAAGCGCTGCAGTCTTTAATTATTTGGTGACGTGCCCCTAGCGTCGAGCTTTAAGCGCTGTAGTCTTTAACTATTTGGTTAAGTACTCCTAGCGCCGCGGTTTAAGTTCTGCAGTCTTTAAATATTTGGTGACATGCTCCTAGCGCCGCGGTCTAAGCACTGTGGTATTTAATTATACGATGTCGTGTTCCTAGTAACGTTCTCTAAGCATCACCGCGTTTAAATCTTTAATGACGTGCCCCCAGCGCCACGCCAGTTATCTATTTGGTGTCATGCTCCTAGCGCCACGCTCTAAGCACATTGAGCCTTTAACTATTTGGTGCGAAACTATTTGCGCTGCGCTATAAGCCGACATAAAACCACGTTAGACTAGAATTTTTGTAATGGTCGCCTCCGGCGCTTGGAGCATAGCATAACGTCTAATGTACCACTCAATTTGAATGGCCCTGTATAATGATTAGTGTCATTGAAACTTGTGTACCACGTGAAATCTTATCAAGAACAATCAAATTTAAATTAGTATAGGTACACAGCAAGAATCTTATTTTTTAGATAAGTACTAAATGGAATATTATTTATCGACCTGTTGCTAACCATCTGATATTTTTCTATTCAAATAATATATTTACAAGGCTGATAAAAGTTATTTTCCAACTGTGCTAAACGTGCTAAATAATGACATATTTTCAGTATAACACTAAAAACTTCGTAATTGGAAACAAATAATAAATACTTGAAGGGTAAATAGGTACACGATTGAGTTATTAGTAAGAAATATAACTTCTGTTGTCGATTAGATAAGATTTGTTTATAAATCAGCAGTTACGAGCTCTAATAATCTAGAAAAGTTATAAGTGCCCATATTAAACATAATTTCCAAAAAGTAGTAGTCGTATTAAAAACAGGAAAATCACTGCAGTAGCTGTTCAATATTAGTTTCTACAATACACGAATTTCATACCAGATAAAATAATTCCCTTTTTTAGTTCTTTAGAAATCAAATTAAAAATTTATAACTAATATAAATAATATAACTAAATTTTCATGCTTCTAATAAATCATTAATCATTAATCTACTAAATATCTATTTTAATCTTTTAAATTGTAAATAAGGCCAATATTGTACAATGAGTGCGCCACATGCAGTGGAAATCTCTTGGTCAACACGCTGATTACTAAGCTTCCGCTGGCGGCAAAATGAGCGCCATCTGTACCGGTTTAATATAATTTATAGTATCGTTAATTACAATTAATAACCGTTTTTGATTTAAACTTCTGACTTGTTAATCCCTATTAAATAAAATAAGACTTAGACTTATCAGCGAGCAATGAACCACAGTATCTTTTTTTCTCTGAAACACCTTGTGTAAATAGGAATCCAAATAACAACTGATTGTATTTAATTTTTTTTTTTGTAAATGTGTTATCATTAGATACTCGGTGAGAATTCGAAAAATACTAATAAACAAACAGATTTATTTAATTTAATTTATGTATGCTATGTATCTAGCCTTTTGAAAGATAAGATTCCGATACCATTATGCAACGACCTAGAAGGTATTTGAGAAATTGAAGTCAGGGATCGTTGTTTAAAACGAAGGTTACACCCGTTATTAAAAAAAATTGTATTTCCTTTGAGATTGTATCATCGCCATCACAATACTTCTAATTTCCATATGGAATCAATTTGCATCGGGTTAATTATTATTAGTTAAGTGACTTTACATTCATTATCTATATACTTTATCAGTTTCTTTAACAAATACTGAAGATCACGAATTCAATTTTAATATTTAGATGTCCCATGGGACATGGTATCAAAGAAATCCTTTGATTATGCCATGAGGCAATGAGTACATCCTTGTAATTGTCAGGAAGAAAACATGAACATGGAAAATTCTAAAGCATTTCTGGAAAATCCAGGTTCTTTGTTTTTAATAAAACCAAGAAAATTGCTATTTATATCGACTTACCTCATGCGAACATTCCAGAAGCTAGGAGAGAGGTGGAGGAGGTCCATCGTCAACTTCGTCACTACCACACAAATTCCAAAGATCTCTCCTTCGTTCAATTCAAAGAGTTCCGAACACAAATAGTCATTAATCACATAAAATCCGAATTTCTAAAATGTCCCCGCACAAAATAAAAGTTAATCTCAATATTTTTGTCGGTTCAGCTTAACGAATTACCGAATTATTAAATTGTTTGTCCATAAAACAACGCGCCACGTCTCGCGAACACTACTCAAGGCTACACTAAACGCTGATAAGAACTGAGCAGCAAGGAAAAGTCAGGACCACAACAGCAAAGACGAGCCAGGGTCACAATTAGAGGAGACGAGTCAGAGTCACAATAGCGAAGACAAGCCAGGATCACAATAGAGAAGACGAGCCAGGGTCACAAAGCGAAGACGAGTCAGAGCCACAATGGCGAAAAACAAAATCAGAATTAGAATAGCAAAATTACGATCCATGTCTAAAGGGTTTTTTTTCATCTAATGATTGGTCTTTGGATAAATTTTGGTCTTCAATAGAGGTTTATTTTATTTGTTCCAGATCTGCTCAAAACTCATTACGTGGCTAGAGTAAACGAGACCCAAGAAGACATATTTGAAAGGCTTACGAGCTACTGTGGAAAGCCCTTGTCTCAGAACATGTCAACCATTGATAAACACCAGAGATGGGATTACTACCATTCGTTATTCTTTGTTATCACTGTAGTTAGTACCATAGGTAAGTAATTCCCACAAAATTCGATTTTGAATTTTTGAGAAAAGTACCAAATTCCCCTTTTTTTTTCTAGGATATGGTAATTTGGCCCCTACTACAGCATTTACAAGATTATTCATGATAGCCTACAGTTTAATTGGCATACCCATGAATGGTATACTTATGGTCACGTTAGGAGAATTCTTCGCACGATCGGTAAGATTTCAAGCTTCAATAAATAATAATGACAATTTTGATCAAATTTTCGTTTCCAGTTTGTAAAACTCTACCATCGATGGAAAGCGACACGAGTTAAGTACGATCTCGCAACATTTGGCCTCATTGGCCAGATATGCTTGTATCTAATACCGGGTGTTATGTTTTTTATGATATTACCTTCGATCATATTCATGTGGTATGAAGAGTGGACATACGATGAAGCAATATACTATTCCTTCGTGACTCTAACTACAATTGGGTTTGGAGACTTTGTAGCAGGTGAGAAATTATCAATTTCTTGTTTCATTGTACCTTTATCTACAGCCAAAGACTTCAGTACGTACACCAGGATGAACCTGGAACAACCTTTGTTCCAAGTATCTTCTGGTATATCTACTAAACTATGTGCCAGTGTCATAAACTGTAAAATTCATTCAGGTACCGAAGAAAAAAACCATGGAACCCTATTTTACACATGCTACCAAATATTTCTCTTCGTTTGGCTCATAATTGGTATTGGATACGTCGTCATGATCCTCGGATTCATAACGAGAGCACTGCGTCACAAGAAAATACACGAGATCGAACATAAAATTGCAATGAACATCAAGAAGACTCCTCATCGGATTCGTGAAGAACTCAGAACGATACTCAACGAGTTCTTGGTCATGAAAGTCAAAAGGGTTTATCGAGAAAAGTTTTCGTACGTCTACACTGGAATCAACAGAAGCCAAAGTTGTCCTGATCTAAACATGTACCGCAAAACACCTCAGATGTTAAGAAAAAGAGCGTTTTCGGAATGCATCCAACCACAAATGGGCCAAATCGCCAGGATTAGGTCTGATACGGATCTGGATTTGATAGACAAAGAGAAAACGTTCAATAAGACGCACGCACTCTTAGAGCCAAGCAAACTGATCATCAAAGTGGTAAATGCCCTTGGTACGTGTGATACCCCAGAATCCAGCCCCATTGCAACACAATACGGCGTGGACCTATTCTCAGACAGGGAAATCTTAGCAAGTGAAAAGTATTCTTCCTCCTGGAGTTTGGTGGATGACAAACTGACTCCTCTTGCACCGAAACAAAGACAGAGGGCCATAAGTGAAGTGCGGTTCCCATTCCAGAGACGTCCAAATAGGGAAGACAACGAGATGACCTGGCATGGAGGAACTATGCCTCCGCCATTCAAATTCAAAACGCTCCAACAGCAAATGAAAACTATCCAATCGAACGAACAAGGTTTCCTATCAAAAATGAAAAACATTTTCAAATATCCCCGCGATGAGAGCAAAACGAACGATATCGACATCGAAAAGCAAGACATGATGGACAAGAATGCCTATCCTGTAGGTGGAGTCTGTTACTTCGATGGACCAAAGACCTACAGAACTCCAAAGCCTAATGCTGTTCCAAAAAGTGAACAACTTCTGGAGGAAACTTCTATAGCCGATTTCATAAGAGCCCTAGCGAGTATTTCTCTGGAAGATGAAGAAGATAAAACTCCAGCACCGAAACGAAAGCTCGGAATCGCGTCTTTAACTCCTCCACAGTTGGAAACACCTCCCAGGACTCGCCATTTATCCTTCCAACCGACCATGAACTCACGGCGAACATCCATTTCTTCCCAATTGACACACAATTATAAGAGGAGGTCATCAATGATTCCAATAAGTCAATACCACCCTGAACAGCCAAGGAGGATGTCCTTACGACCAGAACTAAGCTACCAAAGGAAGATGTCGTTAAGGCAGGATTCACTTCCGTCTTCCTGGGATGATCAGACGAGGTTATCCTTAACACCTGAAACTGTTGATGATCCCATATATCCTGTGCCCCACTCAGCATCAAATCGCCATTTACTAATACCAAGCGATGGCTCAGGGAAGACGAGGGAACGGATGGGGAGGTTTTACGTCACTAAAAGGGCTTCCTCAATGCTATTAGAACATAGTCCTGTTCAAAGGCAAGTCTCCAAAAGGATGGACAAGGACAGTGGTCCTAGTAGTGACGCAAACAAGTAAAACGTAGGAGTTACGAATCGATTACTTTGCTAATTTTGAAACAGTAACAGAATTTTGGTACTTCGTGAGGGAAGAATTAGTTTAATAATTGACCAGTATGTTATACACCTGATAATTAGGTATTTGTTTGTTTGATTTGTTTTAAAATCTGTGATATTAGATGTAAAACAAATTAGAAGGACTTCAATTGGTCTGAATTTGTTTAGTCGAACTAAAATAGACGTAAGAAATCCTCTACTAGTTGTAAAAGTTGACAATAACAAAAGTGCCTTTCCTAAATTATTACCTATGATATTGCCAGTAGTAATTATTTAATTAAGTTAATCAATTATATATTAACGTTCTGTATTTTATAAAAAAAATATATTAGCCCACGCTGAAATCTGTGATTCCGAATATATAATGTTTAAAATTGCCAATTATCAAGTTTGATGTCAGTCAAACTGTTGCTAGTGTCTTTATATGACATAACTGTGATATTTACAACAATAAAAGTATTTTTCAAGAAATGACTGTTCTTTTATTTACTCATTTTTCACGTGCTGAGCCACTACTGGACGCGTCCAGCCACTAGTGACTGCGTCTAGTAACTAGCTTGGCTGGGCGGGCCACTAGTGACAATAACTTGTAGCTGCGTCAAGCTATCAGCGTTTACGATCGACCAGTGGTCGCTTCTAGTAGCTCGTTGGAGCCACTAGTCGTAGTTACTAGTTGAAAGTTTCGCCACTTTATAATAAAACCCTCAGCAACTGCTTTACGTGTTACTATTTTTTTAAGCTGATGATGAACACCCTGTATTTGTATGAAATATGACACGAACTATTCTTTTTTAATTATTCTTATTGGCAGTGCATACGTAATTAATAGTATTTATTAATAAACAATTACATACGTCTGTCGTTTTAAATAAGATATTTCAATTACAGTAATACTCGTGTTAATTAAATTATAAATAAATACGCATATTATTTTAAATACGTATACAATATGTACAGTACATTATAGAAATTAAAATATTAGATTATTTCAGTCCGTTATTGGAAAACTCTCTCCATGTAGATTAGCAATAATAATAATAATAATAACAACAAAAACTTCTCGTATCAAAAACATCAAAAGAGTAGAGTAGGTAGGTACTTACCCTTCGATTAATTTGTTCTTCTTCTAATAATAATAATAATTACGTTTCTTTGATTACGTACTACTCCTCATTGTTCTCTTGTTCAATACTTTTTTGTTTTTCGACGTTCTCTTGAATGCAAGAAGGAGGTGGAGGTGTGACGCAAACAGGCTGTTGTTCCAACATCGTGACAAAAATCGAAATGATGTTGTTTATACCGATCATGTAACCATCTTCGTGATTACCGATCTTCCAAAATGAATTGTGGTCAATGTTTACGTTCGATGGGAGAAGTAAAGTCTTGGCAAAATCGATAAGCCATACGTTGGCGTTGTATCGATCGTGAACAAATAATAATGAACTTCCTATGACCTGAAACAAAAATTTTATGTATTTGTCAGTACATAAATCCTTTGATATCGTTGGCTACTGCTAAAACCTTTTTGGTAAAAAGTTTCAATATCTGGTCACAATTTTGATAGTCTATTTGGTAATTTTTATTTTATCATAAAGTAAAACAGCACATCCTCAGAAGAAAAATATTTATTTAGAATGACATTAAACACTTATCTCTTTTTGACATAGTAAAGAGGTTTCCTTTTACACTTAGTTCTTCCTTTGAAAGAACCCTTGCTCTCTTTCTTGAGGGTCTCCTTCGGAGGCGTCTCTTCCTTTTCCAATCGTATCAAGGATTCACTTCGTGGAGCTCTGGACTTGAAAATTGCTGCATCAATTGTATTGATCGGTGCACTTGGCATTTCAATGGACTTAAGATTTTTATCAGCATAAGGCAGAAGATGGTTCGCATAAAGCCTAAATAAAGACTTGGTCCATTCGGAAATACCCTGAGGAGTAAAAATAAACTGCCAATTGGGAATGCCCAAATGAGCAACGCACATTTTCATGTACGTTTTAAAATCTTTGGCCAAAAAAGAAAATTCCATTTGCCATGTCAGAAGCCAAATGGTAGGCTCATGTTTTGGTGATAAATAGAGAAGCACAACTTTTCCTCCTACAATTGGACACAATTCAAACAGTTTGCTTTCTAGAGAAAGTTTGATGTCTCGTAGGCTGCCCTTTTTCTTTATTATACCATGTTCACTGCCTGTTACATATCCAAATACTTGTCGAAGGTTCTCTAAAGAATTTATCTCTACTTTGCCAATTATTGGCTTTGGTTCCTCTTCTGGTTTCTCGTCATCGGCACTGCTGCTGTCGTGGTCTGAATCTTCATTTAGAAACTTGACAGACCACGTGAAGAACAGACCGTTGGTAGAAGAGTAAAAGGAACGTACGTCTTCTGGTAAAGCCACACCATGTTTTCGCTCCCACTGGTAAATTTCCACGTCAGAAAGGGGAGGGCAACGTGTCAAACTGTAATCCTTGATGCCAAGGGAGTTCAATGTTTGGGGAAGACCCAGGAATAAATTGACGTAGAAAGAATCTTCAGGAATTTTTTCCACTACGAAATCCATTTCAAAAATTTACTCGAATATACATACGTCATGTGTCTAACCTGTATTTCTGGATGACATTTTGCTGTCTCTTTGATCTTTTTGAAATATTTTTCCGCGTGTATGTCTTTCATGAAACATCCAACCACAGCTCAGGATACATAATTAAAAATAATTTTCCAAAATCAGACTTGTATTTGCTAAATTATGAACACTGCGAACAATAATAGGTACGTAGGACAAGCAGTGAGGACATTTAAAAGTAGGATAGAAGAACTTAACTTTTTTGACATTTTGAATGTAATAAATAAATTTTGTATACAAAACAATTATTCTAACGTGTATTTCGTGAATGGAATTCACTTATCAGCTACAGTTATGAACAGGCAACTTATCACCAAAACTGTGCTTTAAATAATTAACTTTGCGTGACCAAAAATAGATATAAAACCTGATACACATTATCGATTAAACAAATACTACATTGAGGTGTTTATGAATATTAAATTACTGATAACATCTGACGAATTTTTGTCAGTTCAACTGAGAGTAATAAAAAAAGATGGTCAGGGTATGTAGTCATGCAAATTTTTTTGGGGGAACTTCACTGCCAGCCCAGAAGTGCGACTAATAGGAAAAGAGGAATACTACCGCACACTCTGCGCTCATAGGATCTTCCCCTTCTCTTACCAGTCGCAGATTGTACTAATGTGCGACTCGTGGGAGCAGAAGAGCATTCCACTCGCATACGCTGCACTGGTGTGGCTAAATTTACGTTCATGAGGCATTCCCCTTCTCCCAAATCGCGCACAGTGCACTAATAAACGACCAATGAGAGAAGCTGGTGCGCTATCGCGGCTAATTCCACGATCACAATCTTCTGTTTCTTCCACTAGTCACACAATTAACTACACACTTTCAATTTAACCACCTACCTTCACTAAAAACTTTTTTACATTTTATCCTGATAGATATTTTCCTGTACCAAATATATAGATAGGTACGTAGTACTTTTTTTGTAAGTAAGTAAATCTAAATATATGTTCATTCAAAATTAATTGTGAACACTACTATAAAATTAATATCAAATAGATACGAATGCTATTTGAATTTGTAACGCATACACCGTTTATTAATCGTTTGTCGGTAAGGGTTGAACGGTAGGTGCCCTTTGAACGACTGACTGGAGCTAAAATGAATAACTGAGGGGTAAATGTCACGACAATTCGCGTTACCAGGGCTGCAATATTGGAAGAAATAAAATCGTGCAACATGTTTCACGTGAATCACAATGACATCCGTTTAATTTATAACAGACTGATCGATTGACGTGCATTAATTAGGTAATTAATTTGTCAGTGGAAACGGTAACACGAAACCTCCGTTTATTTACGACATTGTGGGCTCGTGTATCGTCTTATATTTGGCACAAAATTCAAACAGTTTCGAATTTTTAATGCCAAGTCGATACGTCAACTATTGGTACACTGTGCGCACTTATCACCAACCAAAGTAATGGACATCCGCGCACTAGCGGCCAAATCAACGACGTCGGCCAAAAGGTCGCGACAGCGGACGAGACTTTGATGACTCAGCCACTGTGCGACCATCGATTTTCATCGTTTGAATGCGCACTAGTGGCAAATACAGTAATCGAACACACTGGGCGGTGCGACTTGGCCACTAGTGCGCGTGAGTTATTTTACAATATTATGAGTGTTACTTACCTCGTGGGTATTGAAAAAGTTGGAAGCTTCTAACGTTGCCTTTATCGCTTTAAGTCTTTGGATATACTTTGGCTGAAACAAAAGATATTTCGAGATATTGAACGAAACCACATTTTGAATAGAATTCTATAAAGATACAAAAATGTACGTACCACGGCGTGTGGAAACCCATTAGTGAATTCATGGAATGCATTTATAATTTGGTCTTTAGTTTTTGTAGTCTTGAAGTCTTTTGTTGATGTGCCATCCGATTTTCGGATGCCTTCGATTCGGAAGCCCAAGGTTGCAGTGGAAGATATCGTTTCACGCCAAATCATGTAGCGAGGTTTCGTCACCGCTTTCAGACGATGCTCTTCATCCGTTGGCGCATTTGCGTCGATTTGTATCATTTTTTCGTACATATCCTGAAACAATAGAAAACATTTTTGCCATCGACTGTAATAATTGGCAATAGTATCTAAAGCCGTTTCTGTATGACCAAGATTATGAAATTTACATTGTAAAGGTTTCACGAAGATAAGTGCGTGGTTTCTGCGCACTGTGCGACTAGTGGGGCAAGAACACGATCGGAATTAGCCACACGAGCGCACCAAATATGCGAGTGGAATATTCGCCATCGATCCATAGGATAAGATGCGGTAATGAGAACCTACCTGAACCTTTTCTTTATTATTTGATTAATTATGGACTAGGCAAAGGCAATAAAATTTACTACCTCTATAATTTTAAAATGATTAACGTAATTGAGTTTCCACATGCGATTTTGTAATTTATCATCTAATAACTATTAATAGGAATGTCCTTGGTATTGCTGTAAAAATGAAATAAGCATCACGGCCCATAAATCCAAACTAGATTAACAGATGACTATCGTTAATTACACAACGGACTTATTATAGATGACAACAAATCTCATTACTTAATTTGCGTCATAAAATTAATTATTATAATATATAAATAGTAATTTTATGACAAAGTTTCCATTTTCCCAGGAACCTTTCGCAATTATGATATTTATGATGAATTACATCAATTTCTGAAATGTTGGTATGAATATTAACTCGTATCATCTTTTGGCATATTTTAAAAAAAAAATCCTACCTTTCTTAACTTTGGTTTTTCTTTGGCCTTTGCCAATTCTTCTTCCAAATACGTGCGAACTCCAATCTTGCAGTCCATGACACACGGATTAACGAAATCACCCAGGAGATCTTGCAACTGGATGTAGGAACTGTCACCATCGTCACTTGTTACTTGTCCCTTGTATTCAGGAACGTAAGGCTTAAGGACGTCGTTCATTAATACCTGAACAACAACAAGAACATTTTACATTTGATTCAGTCGAATTTTTTTCGTCGACTTACTTTAAAACACTTTTCTTCTTTAATACTAAGTTTCTTTAAGACGGTCCCTTGGTCAGGACCTGCCTTGAAGTTTCCTTGGTGACCCGCGAGCTGCACCCAAGGATAACGTTGCTTTTTGTACGTTTGGAAAAAGGGCGTCCATTGAACTATATTTCTTAATTTTCTCCAACCGGACGGCTGAAAAGAAATACAATCTTAAACCACAAAGAAAAAAAAAACAATGAAGAAATAAAACGAATGGGAGTTGAATATTTCACAACTACAGGTGGCGTTCACTCGCTGTCTGAGGTGATTTATGAGTCTTAAATATACCGTAATATCCATAACCAAAACTAAACGAAAATTGTGCTGCTTTTTGTACAACAACTGTGTTTAAAAAAAGTATTGTCCTCTTCCTTATGATTATTAGAATGAATATTGATTTGCAGATATTTATCTAAATGAGTTGAACAAATTGGTAATGAATTATCCACGGTTCGTTTAGTCAATTATTTCCGGGGATATTGTTATCGTGCCGAAACAATATTCATTGTTCTGTTGACAAAATAATGTCAATCTGCGTCCTTTTTTGTCGCAAATTGGGGCAATTTGTCACGGCTACTTCTGCCGCACTTAAACAAATTGATTTCGTAATGAATGAACTTTTTTCTGGGCGTCGTTTCCTGTCAATTATTTTCGTGCAATGTCATGTGTTATATTTTATGTATCAATAAATTTATTAAACACCCTGTATATACAACAGTTCTGTATCAATATTTAAACTGAGGAGTTGGAGGAGGCAATTCCTTGAAGACGGACATTCCAACGAACAAACTGTATTCCTACTGTTTGCTTTTATCTTTAACTGGTTAGTTGGTATAAGTAGTCGGTCGTTACGTCAGCTAATTGGTTCTTATTATCTAACCAAGTTGAAGAATGTAATTTAAAACGATACCGAAGCAAAGGCGTCTTGGTCCGTCAATTCCTTAAACGTTACATCATTGACGTAGGCAACGCGGTCTCTATTATTCGAATTGTTGCCATAGTTGAAACGAAGAATAGATAGGTACCTACGTGAACTGAGGAAGGTAGACAAATTGAAACCCATTACCGTCCACTTATTATTAAATTAATAGGAGATATCATCAACAGTTAATGGCTGATGAAGTTAAAATCCTTCCACATCTTCTCCAATTTATGTCCAATTGTTCACGGAATTACATATGTGTGAGCAATTTGGTAAAGAAATGGGTCAAAATCTGAAGCCCAAAAAATGCGTGTTGAATATTTTAAAGCAAATTTAGTTCAATTTCATAAAGGCACGCAAAACATTAACTTTAATGGGAGCAATAAACAACGAACACAAGTGCGTAACACTTCCATCTACGTTTCAAAGAGTATGAATAGCAATGCAAAACTGCATGCGCATACATTTCCATTGTAACCTACAAATGGCACTTGTAACCGCATTTCGTTAATAAAATTAATCGTTTAACGTCACCTTTTTCTAATTAAACCGTCAATATGGCGGATAACTATACCATTGTATTGAAACACAAAAAAAAACTGGAAATATTTTCACCAGACAGTGAGACGGAGAGGACGAGGAGTGCAAAACGGCCAAGACAAGAGGTTATGAGAAGGAGAGGGGGAAAGGTCGCAGAACGGACAGGAGGAAACTCTAGACTGATAGGACAAGACGGAAAGCGTGATAGGTTCCGAGACTAACGGAAATAAGGTCACGAAACGGATAAGACAATAAGGCACAGAACGGGCAAGACAGGAAGTCGCAGAGCAGATGGACGACAAACTGCAAAATGTACAATATAAAAGGTCGCGAAACAGACAAGACAAGTGGTCGCACAACGGACAAAACGACAAGGCAAGACATCGCGAAACAGAGTGACGTAAGATCGCAAGATGCAAAAGACAAAAGTGAAACCGACGGGAAGAGAGGTGCCAAATCGGACAAGACAAGTGGTCGCATAACGGACAAGACAATACATATTAAATCAGACAAGAGGCGGCAAAACGAATAAGATAAATAGTTGCAATACAGGCGAACGAGAAGTCGCTAAAGAAACAATATGAAAGGTCGTAAGGCGGACAAGACAACAGGTCGCACAACGGACAAGACAACAGTATAAGCGATTGCGAGGCAGAGAGACGTAAGATTGCACGATGCAAAAGACAAAAGGTAGCGAGACGCACAGGCAGAGAGATCTCAAAGCGGACAAGACAAGAGGTCGCGTGAAGAATGGTATTAGAGATTCCGTAGCAGACAAGACAATTGGTCGCATAACAGACAAGACAATACATAACAAGACGGACAAGACAAGAGGTCGCAAAACGGATATGATACGAGGTTGTAACGCGCGCGAACGAGAAATGGCAAAATGATCAATGTAAAAAGTCTTGAGACGAACAAGACAAGAGGTCTCATAACGGACAAGACAATACATAACAAAACGGACAAGACAAGAAGTCGCAAAACGGATTCCATACGAGATTGCAACAGAGATGAATGAGAAGTCGAAAAATTAACAACATAAAAGGCCGCAAGGCGGACAAGACAAGTGGTCACGAGGCGGACAAGACAAGACGTCGCGATGTGAACAAGAGAAAAGGTCGCGAAACAGACGGGTAAGAGATCCCAAAGCGGACAACACAAAAGGTAGCATAACGGACAGGACAATTCGTAGCAAAACGGACAAGACAAGAGTCTGCAAAACGGACAAGACGGTAAGGCATGAGATTTGAGACAGAGAGACGTAAGATAGCAAGATGCGAACGATCGAAGGTCGCGAGACGAATGGGAAGAGAGATCCCAAAACGGACAAGACAAGAGGTTGCAAAATGGATAAGACAACAAGATATAAGATTATGAGACAGAGAGACGTAAGATCGCAAGATGCAAAAGATAAAAGGCCGCGAGACGAACAATAAGAAAGATTCCAAAGCGGACAAGACAAGAGTTCATGAGATGGACAAGACAAGAGTTCATGAGGCGGACAAGACAAGAGGTTACGAGGCGAACAAGACAAAAGGTCGTGAGACAGGCAGGTAAGAGATCATTAAGACAACAGGTCGTAGAACGGACAACACAAAAGATCACAAGACGGACAAGACAAGCAACAGCTTAACGGAAATGGCCAGAAGTCGTGAAGCTGGAAAAACGAGAGATATCGAGATGGAGATGACGTTAGATCACGAGACGAACGAAACGAAATGTCACAAAACGGACAAGACAAGACAAGAACTCGTCTTTACCGCCACATTTCAAACGAGTCTTAATATTTTAGCTGTTAACCTTAACTGAATATGTTGTGTAACAAAAATTGCACTAAACTACATCAGTCCATTAGATGTTAAGATCGCATTTAGAAACAACGAATTTGAAATAGGCGTCATAAACGTTAATTGTTTTTCAAGGATGGAAGTGGTCCCCGTATTAGGCGCAATTTTTGGAAACAAAACGGAAATCTAGGTAATCGAAGCAGATATTTTCATGCACTTTAATCAATCACAATTTGTTCAACTGATGATACGGCGCCAGTTTTATGAACATCAATTAACAATACAATAACGGATATCGATACACGAATTTTATTTATTGGATATTGAAGTTTATATGACGCACAGTGGTGACGTTTATTAAGAGGAATAAATGAAGAAAATAAAGAAAAAATAATTCCAATTTCCAGTTTTATTTTGATGTTGAACATCTTTGACTAAGAGGTGGCTACCACCAATTGGGTACTTTTTGTCTAATAACGTACCATTTGAAGTACAACCTAACCTAACTTAGCATAACCTAACCTAACTTATTTATTAAAGGACCTTGTAGTCCATCTAACATTCGATCTAATTCGTGACGAACTGAAGATTATACATTTTATACGAGGAACGGTTAGTTGCTCAATAGAGGAATAGGAATTGAATGGTTTTGTGTGAATTTATAATAAGTTGCGTTGCAAGTTGTATGATGTAACAGTTAGAAGGATAAATAAATTAGACGTCGGAAAATTATAAATGTAACTTGGCCTCGGTCACTGACATGGGTTAAAGTACCTACCTACCTACCTAACAAACTGTTTGCCAACCATTAGACGTACACGAAAACAACATTAAAAGTGTTTAACAATAAATTTACATTTCTCAATAACAAACTAAAATTAGGTACATAGGTACCCACACAAATGTGATACTTTAAACATAAGGAAATTAATTAATTATGTTGTGTCATCTGTATACATGTTGGTCATTGTCTCTGTAGTAGCTACCTCAGTTTATTTAACTACCACACACCACAAGGGTAACTCCAACAGCTCTGTGGTTAGGCTGGGTGACGTTACAAACTTTGGCCGTTCCGTCAACAGACTGACTGGTCGTTGGACGCACACTTCCAGTGTTTCCGCACTCGTGGTGTTCGTGCGGCCAATTCCGCACTCATGGTGTTCGTGCGGCCAATTCCGCGCTCATGGAATCTTCGTCCACTAGTCGCACAGTGCAACAACTGAACTTGGATTTATGACGTACTAATTGAGTGAACTGGAAGTATTTAGTCTTCTTTAAATTTAAGAACTTCTGTATCTTCTGATGAAGCCACAAAGTGACGAAACAATTGTTAAGACAATAAATAGTGTGGAAGTTTAACAAGTTGTTTTATTCATTATATTAAAATAAACTTCCATCAATTAATTATATGGAAGTATTTTGACTTTTTTTTGGCTTGATACTTTACGAATCCATTTTATTTATTTATCAACGTCTACATTTCGGAAAAATTCAAAGTCCGAAAATTTGTGTGAGTTGCAGAATTTATTTATAAATTAAATAAATGACCAAGAGAATTTAATCACTCGGTTTTTTTTTTTTTTTGTAACTTGGTGTTGATAACCTTGTTCTGATTGTGCGTACAGATATACGTCGATGTGATTTCATAAATTTCGTAATATTTTTAAGGTCAAAGGTGAAGCATTGTACAGGATTAAAACAATTGACTGTCTATACGTCCGCATCTGTTTGTTTTATGATTCAAAAACGATTATTACCGCTATAAATAGTTAACACAATTTGTTGACTGAAGATGAAGAAACAGACAAGTTTCAATCTATTTCTGATGACCGTATCAAAAGAACCCGCCAACCAACGTTTTCCATTTTTTTTTTTTTTTTGGAAAGAAGAATTATAAAGCTATTACATAAACATTAAATAAATTTAAATACGATTTATTTTAGCTATTAACTATAAAGTATTTAATGGTGTAAATATTTTGTATTCTTATCACCAATGACGCGCCTGTCGATAAAAATATTCCACACATTAAATTGTGGTTTCCATCAATAGTAGAACATTTTTACCCGAATGGGGTTAAAAAAACGACGCCTAATTGTTATCGTAAGGATAAATTACCTTGCTTTCTCTCGGCGGTGGAACGTCTGGAACGTCGGATTCCCATTCCGAACTCAAATCATCACTGGAAGCTTCCCCATACTCGCAGTTGCAAGGCACCTCAAGCAAACTCTTCTGATAATGTTCATAACCTGTGAGGTGGGAGTTTGAGCCCCTCCTGCAATTCAATCCTTTCAAACATGGACTCGAGGATCTCCTTGAACATCCAGGAAAATCAGGAAAGTTTGGAGAACTTGGAGACGGAGATCTCGAACTCGACTTTCTACGTTTCTTCACGACTAAAGTTTCTGGGTAAAAGACGCAGGGCGATGGGGAGCAATTTATTGTAGGGTACGTGAACATGGTACCCTCTGGACTCGAATCCAGCGACGAAAAATTGTTGGCACTCTGCTCAGGATGATTCGCATCCAGATTCAGTCGTATTATCGACTTTCGTAAGCAGTTATTTATGTCGTAGTCTTGCACATCATCTTTCGATGATGTTTGTCCATGTCCATTATCCATCGTGCCGAAATTTATACGTTCAACGACAAATTTTGGAAGTGGCTTCGTTTGATGTAGCAGCACCTTATTCACCTTCATTATCTTGAAACTGCGAGCGATATAAACTTTAAATTGTTTTTTTTTTAAGAATTCAACTGACTTCTTTTCAGTATTTATTGAAAATACTTAATCCAAGTTTAGTCTAGTCTCATATAACCGGATTTTTATGGTAATAACCTCAATTAATTGTTTTTATTAAATTAGATAAACATGTCTTTCTAGATAAAAACAACTGTCATCTGACGTCAATAATTCTCAAATTAAAACGTAATTAATATGTAATTATTTGTTTAATAGGAATATTATCACTTGGTGGTCCTTCACCTCTTTGATTCAATTTCATGTTCACGTAAGTCTAAATTTTAAAAGTATTATGGGCAAAAACTTTTAGATCCAAAGAAATAAATTTATCCTGTTTATTTTAACCCCATAAACAATGAACTTTACACAAGTTATCAGTAAAACTTTTCCGTTGCTCGATATAAAGGACGTAGAAACGGATAACAATTAATTATTATTTATAAAAAAAATAGGACTATTTTTACGTAGGATGTATTTATTTAGTGAAATAATTTTTACCACTTTAACACTGAAATATTTGTTTGGTTCCTATCTAGGATCAAAGAAAAGTAGAGACTGCAAACATCGTAGTAATAAAATTGGCAAATATTTTTGCACCTATGAATGTTTGCTTAACGAATTATTAATTGTTAGACCGGATCAGTAAGTGGCACAAGTTGCCATTCTAATGTTACCTACATGTAAGCTGCATCTACGTACAATCTGCTTTTATTTTAGCATATGCGAAATAAATATAATTCTTAATTACTATATATACATAATAGCGGCACTCATCTATTAATTATTAATTACCTTGGTCAACTAATCTTTAGGGTATCATCACATTCTTGACACCATCACTCACTAACTTACTGTTTCATATTAAAAACACTTTTATTAAGTACAAGTTCTTTCATACAGCCACACGAATGTGCGTTGAGGATTTTTTTTCAGGTTCGAGTAATAAATAACATAATATTATAATTATGTACTGCGAGGCACAACCAGTTGCTGTGCATGACATTAAACGTAAACGCACTTGTTTCAGCTGCTTTTCCAACCAACGAACCAACTTTCTTTACACGTGAATTTTAAGTAAGTAAAGTAACTTAACAGTATGACGTTTGCGGTCGGAACGCAAGCGTGGAAGAGCACAACAGTTATGGTTGTGGTGGACTTCATTCACCACGAGAACCCGTTGTTGTTCTGTTGTTTTAAGTTGTAGAGATTGTTTCGAAGACACTCACATAAAAACCGAAGAATATGACAAAATCGACTTCGATGTAATTCAACACGTGACAGGCGCCTAAACCAGCCTGCTTAAGTTCCTACTTAAGCGCAAGACGCATGAGCGTTGCGGTATTAAAGACGATCTGAAACGCCGCCTGACGCAACCGGCAGCAACAGACAGATAATGATCCGTTTATAAAATTATTTATTTATTTTGTGAAAAGTAAAAGTATTTTAGAAAGTGGACATTTACATACTGTTACTGGAAAATTACGGATCTCAATTAAGTAATAGGATGTCGATTGGTGATGAAGAAAGTCGAAATTTACGAACTCAACTCGAATATTTTGGGCTCAAAGCATCTAAAACTAATTCAAACTCCTCAGGGAGTTACAGTATGCAAAATTTCAACTTGAAATTGTGGTGGATCCCCAACATATATCATTCACAAAATCGTTTCCAACACTCCTCACATCCTAGTCCAAAATCTCTTCTGTACCCAAATCAGTTTCTGGATTTTTTACATCTCGTCATTATGTCCAATAATTCAAAAAATATACCCCCTACACATCCCCATTATACATCGTTCCCAAATTCCTTTCCAACGCTCCTCACATCCTAGTCCAAAATCTCTTCTGTACCCAAATTAGTTTCTGGGTTTGGTACATCTCGTCATTATGTCCAATAATTCAAAAAATATACCCCCTACACATCCCCATTATACATCGTTCCCAAATTCCTTTCCAACGCTCCTCACATCCTAGTCCAAAATCTCTTCTGTACCCAAATTAGTTTCTGGGTTTTGTACATCTCGTCATTATGTCCAATAATTCAAAAAATATGCCCCCCTACACATCCCCATCGTACGTCATTCCTTTGCCTAATTCCTTTCTAACACTCCTCATACCCAAAGATAAAGGATACCAAAGTCCTTTCTGTAACCAAATCAGTTTTTTGTCTTTGTTTGATACATTTCCATATTCTGGGAACCTAAATTGGTTATGGGTTCTATTGTGCCGTAGTCCATGGAATTGTTCTGTTCCAGACTCATCAGTCACGACCCAGTATCATCCAGGTCAACCCTGAAGAGCTGTTAAAATCAGCTACCATTTGAACTCAGAGCTGTATCTTCCACAAACTTTTATCATATGTACTCTACTCTCTGGATTCTCTGTTATCCTCATTGAAAGCTTTTGCTTTAATGCTTTCAGTTAGCAAAAATGAAATTCCATATCCAAACATTTGAAGAGGTTCAATTTATTGATTTGGATCATTTGAGGATCCAATTTTTGAAGATTTACACTTGAACGATTTATTCAAAATCCCAGTTTGAATTAAATGGAACCAGAAAGTGGAAGTGCTCCTAAAATCTTCAAACCAGTTGTTGTCCTTATTCTTATCCTGATGATAAACCAATTTTGGGGTTCCCCAAAACTAAAACACCAAACATTTTCAACTGTTTGTGATCAATAAACTGATCTACGTCCCCCATCGTTCCTCTTCATTCCTGCTTCTGCCCTTAATTTACATTTTTCCAACTACCCCTTCAATCTCAGAAGGTATAGTACCATTCTTTCCCTCCTTGTCTTTATTAACTACCCCTATCGATTTGACAAAATAAAGGTAAATTTGGTTCCTACGTCTTCTTGAATACTATTGTATAATTACACCTCTTTAGGAAATAACAAATTCGACGGTTAAACTTAATAAAAAATTTTTGAGTTTCTTATTTTCACGCAAGCGACTTTTTCTTTGTATTTTCTCTTTAATTAAAAATTGGAACATTGCGGTTACTTCAGATTTCAACATTTTCTAATTACTGTTAACAAACAACCAAGAAGTTTTGGTCTCTCTGGAACGTTCTAAATATTACGATTTCGTGAGGTTGTTCTTTAGAATAATATTTTCCAATCCTAAGGTTTGTTTACCAACTAATCAGTGATATAACTGTGGTTGTGGTATTGATCCTACATTCTAAATTTTTTTTTTGGTTGAAAATAACAAATTTTACATGGACTTTTTTATTTCTTCTATGATAAAGTCAATGTGTCAGTCACATGCGTCAATTATGAAAACCACATCTATTGCTCATAATAACCGATAGCTTTTTCTTTAAACCGCAATGAGATGATACCGGAACTTTGCTGACCTTGAAATAAGACCGCACCCGGAAAATATTTTATGAATATTGTGGTTGTTTGCTTTATGGTGGTGAAGTGCACCACAGATAGTTCCTATAAGTACGTATATCACTGACCAAATCAAAACCGCCATATGCAAACAAAATAACTACAGGGTGATTTATTAAACTCCATAATATTGAAGTCAAATGATGAATATTTGATAAATTGTGGCTCCCTCCTCAGTTATAGGGTGTTATATTTGTATATTTAAAACTTTATGACGTAACTTCTTGCCTGACACTAATACTTCCACCCATGTAAATGGAGAATGATGCCACAGTCTAATAACGACCGAAAGTCTGTGTGGTCAGTAGACACGCGATTGGCTGAATCGTGGAGTGGGAGATTTGGATGGGTGTGACGAGCTCGCTATTTATGTTTGACTTATGCCTAATACTTTGGTATCTTCAGAAGAAGCTAAAAAGTGGCGGAACAACTGTTTGTGGAAGTCTTTACAAGAGCTTTAAAAAAAAATTCGTTAATTTTTATTACCCATCATCCTTTATTGCATAAGAATCGAAGATTTGTATGCAGATAGTGATCTAACAGACTGTAGTAGTTACAGAGCGATTGAGTTTAAAGATTTGGATATAAAAGGCAGAGACACGTTCTATGATCAGTACAAATAGCTCATCGAGTCTACAATTAGAACTGAATTGCACATTACCATTCAGTTTAATGTACCAAGTATTGTCCAGCACAGATCAACATCTCCTTAAGTGATTAATCGTAATCGGAAAGACGTTAAACAGCTTATTAAAAGTTCCAGCCAACAAACCATTAAAGTCTTTGATGTGCCATCGTGAGCTTTTTACTACATACAACAACTGCTATCGGATATCTATGGTTTCTTTATCTAAAAGAAGTACAGTGACCTCTGGCATCTCTTGTTTGTAACTGTTTGGGGTGGTATCGCCCTTGATTCAGCTCAACTCTTTTAACATTGTCGTTTTCATTGGACGTGGAAGTCCCTCGAATGATTTTTAACTTTTGGGTTTTTTTGATGTCTCACAAATACGAAAATTTCAACCCCCAAAAATTGTACAACGTTATCTATTCAATTTCAGACTTATTGTTAGTCATTACCACAGAAAGAAACTAATTAAAAAACGTTATACAACCACACGGGTTGGTTACTCAATATTTTTTTTTTTTTTTTATAGTGATAACGTCATAGTAAAGTGTCCATTTTGAGAGACATTCCGGCACTTAATAAGGCTTTATGCTTTAATTATACTTCTGCTGTCGTCAATACAAAACCTAAATACACAGGAGTACATGATGTACTTGTTTTTGTCGATATATTATATACAGGGTGTCCCCTCTCAATTGGAAAAAACTTCTAGGGCATATTGAGGAACCATAGACAAGCAGTTTGAGATATTAGACTGATGTCCGGAAGTGCATGGTTATTACATTGCATTGCATTGCATTATTACTTCCAGTGGCGCCCCGGGGGACAGTGTCACGAATAAAAATGACCAAAAAATGTACGCCACTGACTTTTTTGAAAATTTTATATTTTTTAGAAAGCTCAGTTAAAATTTTCAAAAAAAGTCAGTGGCGTACATTTTTTGTCATTTTTATTCGTGACACTGTCCCCCGGGGCGCCACTGGAAGTAATAATTACCATTTAATTAGTGCTAACTGAGCGTCTTATTAAAGCTTACATCACCAGCGAATTTCAAGAAAATCGGTCAACGTGCCTTTGAGATATTGATAAAAAAAAAGTTTTTTGAAAAAAACTGACACTGTATTTTGAAAACCATGCACTTCCGGACATCAGTCTAATATCTCAAACTGCTTGTCTATGGTTCCTCAATATGCCCTAGAAGTTTTTCCAATTGAGAGGGGACACCCTGTATATATTTTCAAACAATTTTTTTGTATAATTTTTTGAAAATTAATTCTGCTGAATCATTTCACTATATTTTATTCATACTAATGTAAAGTCATGAAGCAAAAAAGTGAACAAAAAAACACCTCAGGTGATCACAGAAACGCCACTTGTGTTTGATCGTATAAAATTATATCAAAAAGATTAAATAATTTTCAAAATTTAATAAGATAAGGGTTACAAAAGAGACGACATCATTGAGTGATTCCTGAGCCATCTTGCCACCACAGCGGTGCGTATGGTTCTCCAGTGGGAAGCTTGCTCAATATGCAGGAACCTTATTTATTGAACTGCATCAAACAATAAATAGTATTCACCACAGATGGCGTTCCCTTATCGTCTGCGGTGTTTTATTGATATTCATATGAAGGCAAGAAGTTCATTCGTTTGGCCTGTACTCTATCGGAAAATTAAAATCTAAATGCATCGTGGACGCAATAAATAGCGTCATATTGCAATTTGAAAAAAATGTATGTCCTTTTAATTACTGATAAGTTTAACTGAATTTCAGAGTAAATGTAAAATGTTGTGTAACACCAGAAATTAGGTACCTACATGTTACATGTTACGTGAAATATACATAAATGAGGTAAAAAAGATGCGTTTTGTAACCATTTTATAAATAATAAAGAATTATTGAAAATTTTGAAAATATCAGTCGCCACTTTTCGAAGCATATGAATCAGATTTATGTTTAGAGGCCAAGGTTTGGCCTCTTTTGTGAACATATGCACATACATACACACATGCAAATATTTAACTGCTTAAATATTAAGTGAACTTTAACATTTCAGTTGGTTAATGCATTCTGGTTTTATCATGACATTGACCTAAATAAACCAATTGAAAATGTTAAACCAGTTTAAATTTTTAAATGTTGTCGCTTCGTATCCACTGTTTAATGTATTAATAAGTACAGACACAACACCTAATTCACCCCCTTAAGTAAGGGTACTACTTTGAAAAAAAAAAAAAACAACTTTATCGTGGACGATATCGTTAGATTAAGGACCTTTGTTGACTCAGTGGTTTGGACTGTGCTTTGATCGAAATGTCAAAACTTGAACCCCTTTTTCACCTCCACAGGGGTTAAATTTTGTAAAAGTCCATTCTCAGGGTTCGTCTACGTTCTATCAAAAATTTCTATACAAAATTTTATTTCTGTAGACTCTAGACTTAGTGGTGAATGGAATGGTACAACATAGGAGCCCTTTCACTCCAGATATGTAACGGACCTCAACCCATCAAGGTACAAAGGGCAATGAGAATACCGATAAATCCAAGGAAACCACTTATCTCTTCGTAATACTTTTCGAAATTTTTTTCCAATTCTTAACAGTGATATCAAGAAAGAAATTGAACGATC
The DNA here is from genome assembly GCA_947389935.1 of Agrilus cyanescens. Taxonomy (NCBI): domain Eukaryota; kingdom Metazoa; phylum Arthropoda; class Insecta; order Coleoptera; family Buprestidae; genus Agrilus; species Agrilus cyanescens. Next base: position 29,332,474 of record OX376708.1, read on the forward strand.
AATGGTCAAACCTACAGCAGTGGCGTAAACTGCACCCCCACAGACGCTGTATGACAGGAGGGTACCATAAATATGGACCCCACCCAAAGACTTGACGTTGTGGGGAGGATGCTGTGATTATGCCATTGGCCTACAGTCTATAGTTCGCAGAATACATTCCTGAAGAGGATTTTCAATTATTTAGAACCAAGTTTGTTTAATTACGCAAACTCAACATTTGTAAAACTACTTCACAATGACCAATTCCATGGACAACCAATGTGGTTTTCTTGTTATGGTTTCGTGAAGGATCAAAAAAAAATTGTAGAACTAACTAAAACGATTTTGGATATTTTGAACTTGAACACTATAGAAAATCAAATAGAAAATTTGATTCTTTTGAGTACAAATGATAGTTGAACTTGTTATTTTCAATTGATGATGATTGGAGTTGAGTTGGTGTTATAGTGAGAGTCATGCACGAGTCAGGAAAACACAAACGACGGAAAGGAAGCAATAAATAATTTGCAATTTATTTTCCGAGATCAATCAAAGTTAAAGCGTCACGATTTAGGTCGTTTTTAGTTACCTACTAACCATGTAATACTGAACTAAATAAAGTCGTCACTGTGCATGCGTTTTATGCAAGCGCACATGCGCTCATGTGTTTGTCTTGGTAGAGTCAGTCAGCGAGTCCAAGTCCATCAAGAATCAAAAACGAGGTCGGCTCGACCTATTTTACCGTGAACTGGGGATCACAAAAACTCAACTGGATAAATATTTAAGAAGTGTTCTTGAACAGAGCAGCGCAGCGCAGCGCAGCGTTTCTTTGTTACACTTGAGAGACAAATTACAAAAGTGCATGGCATGGCCCGACGCGTTTGTATGGAATTTTGCTTAGAAACTGATTTCATACGCTGGCTGTTGGCACATTATGACCAACCTGCCCGATTGCTACCAACAAACGTTCGAATTCCTTATATTAAATTATAAGCTGTTGGCTGTTATTGACGACGGAGCAATAGAATTTCTAAAAAGTTTAGCAAAATGTTACATCATATCGAAAAAAGCTCGAGTGAAAGCTACACCGCAAGTAAAACAGTGTTTGTTAACAATAGATCTTTTTACAGACGATTGGACATCTCAACAACGTTCCAGTTTCACCATAACAAAAAAACTTAAACGTCTAGGGATCGAGTATAAATGTTCCCAGCAGCGCCACAAGACATCAGTCAACTTCGATCGTTCGTCAATTCGGTGTAAAGGGGTAGTGATATCCGTTCAAACATGAGTTATCGAGGACTTGCGGTCCTGGGCCTCGTCCTGGTAATCGGGGTGTGTCTCACAGCATGTCGCGAAATTTCCCGGGAAAAACGCGAAAGTGGTGACGTACAACTCGCCGAAGACATGGTGGCAGCCGCGTCCAAACACTGGCACAAAGGAGGCGGCAAAAAACACCACTCAGACCACCATTCCGCGCACGGAGAAAAGGGCGACAAAGGATACAAAGGTCACCATCATCACGAGCACGGCAAAAAGGGTCATCAAGACAAAGAAGCCCACGAGGGTCACTATGCCGACAAAGGAGGCCATAAAAAAGGACATCACCACAAGGACGGATACTTCGGCGAACACCACAAGGGAGACAAAGGCGAGAAGGGACACAAGTACCACGAAGGCGGCAGCTACAAGAAAGGTCACAGCACCAAAGGAGGTCACGATGTGCACAAGAAGGAGGAATACGAAAAGAAGAAGCACTTCTTCGACGAAGATCACGACTCTGGACATCACGAGAAGCACGGAGGATACCATCACGAGAAGCATCACAAGAAAGGAGGTCACAAGAAGGGAGGAAAACATAAGAGCGGACATCACGAAGACCACTACGGAAAGAAAGGACACCACGAACACGGAAGTCACCACAAGGAAGAGAAGGGACACAAACATAAGGGAGGACACGACTCCCACCATCATCACCATGATAAATATGGAAAGAAGGGCGGTCACGAAGACCACAAGAAATGGGGATTCAAGAAAGGACACTAAAAACCGTTTTGTTGTGAATTTCATACGAAAATATTTCCACTCTAGCGTGGAATTGTTGTTGTTGTTGTGTTTGGTTATGTTGAAAATAACTAATAAATATTGACTAAAACTTGCTATTCCTTCTTGTCTGTTGTATAAAAAAATGTAAAAAATAAAGTTTTTCAATAAGAAAATGTTCCTTTATTTTTCATGTTCCTTATTTTCGAAAAAACTATGTATTAAGTAGTCCGTCCTTAAGTTACAAATTCATCCCCAAAAAATAAAATTCACTCATTCTCAATTAATTAAAAATTACACGAATTAAAGAAAAATGTAGTGTAATAATCATTACACTACATTAAAATTTCTCAGAAATTATCTAAACTTCTATAAATACAATGTAGTATTTTGTTATAAAAATAATTCTTCTTTCGAGGAAAAAAAATAAACAAATAAATATGTATATACATAAACACTATAAATTGCGTCTCACAATTTAAAAAAATACTTTATTAATGTTATCATTGCATCATTTACTTAGTAAATTAATAAAATATGATTTTATTCATAGTGCAACGAACAAAATTAAACTACCTACGTCTTTTTATACGTATTATAAATTTTTAGTATCTATAACAGTTTTCTTAATATTTATAAATTAGTTGTTGTGGAAAGATATTATAAACGCTTTCTATCGGTTTCTTTTTAGTTGCATGTACTTATATTTAGCAATTAATTTAACCCAGTTTTCTTAAATTGCACAAACAAATTATTGCTGTTTAGTTTAAACAAAATCGGACAAAAACGTAATTGAATTTAGGGAAAAACATACTCACAATTGGCAGGCATTATACGATACTATAGGTACCTATTACAAACTGCATTTGCACCGAACCGATTACGTACGATATCAAAAAAAGGATTATTTAAAAATATAAAAATTCATTATGCATATCAAAATAACTAACTAATATGACTTTGGCATTAGTATTCACTGGGAAATGATTTTTTAAATAAAATAGGTTTCTTTTTAGGGGTAGTTTTCAAAAACACATCTTTTAAAACTCGAAAATTTAAAAGAACATGTAATTCCTGTAGGTACCTATATACTTAAAAGTTTTTGAGTTGAGAAGGAAATTGCATCAAGTCAAATTACGAGTTCTGAAAACAAAAGTGACTGCGTGTTTATTTAACCGCGAAATTGTAATTTTCATGCTCAACCCATTTCCGTGTCAGATTAATGTACCTAATCATTCAACAGTTCTTTAGAAGATTATTCGAAAACGTATCACAGATATTTATTATTAGATACCATAAAAGCTTTTTGAAACCGTCGTGGTTACTCTAAAACGTTTTGTCTATAAGTATTCATCTACGAATTCTGTTTTTACAAGGTGTTCCAAAAAAATAGCCTCATATGCATATTGAATAATGTTCTCAAATGGTCAGGAATGTGGCAAAATGTTAAAGTATGTTCTTAAATAGTCAACAATATTTGAAAAGTTTAAATAATGATCATAAGGAATGTTCCAAGATGTTGAAGAATATCCTTAAGTAGTCAGGAATGTTTCAAAATGTTGAAGAATGTTCTAGCATGGTTAGAAATGTTCTAAATTGATGAAGAATGTCCTGAAATAGTCAGAAATGTTCCAAAATTTTGAAGAATGATCATAAAGAGTGTTCCAAGATGTTGAAGAATGTTCTAGTAAGATTGGAAATGTTCCAAAATGTTGAAGAACATCCTTAAGTAGTCAGGAATGTTTCAAAATGTTGAAGAATGTCCTGAAATAGTCAGGAGTGTTGCAAAATGTTGAAGACTGATCATAAGAAATGTTCCAAGATGTTGAAGAATGTTCTAGCATGGTTAAGAATGTTTTAAATTGTTGAACAATGCCCTGAGATAATCAGGAATGTTCCAAAATGTTGAAGACTGATCATAAGGAATGTTCCAAGATGTTGAAGAATGTTCTAGCAAGGTTGGAAATGTTCCAAAATGTTGAAGAATATCCTTAAGTAGTCAGGAATGTTTCAAAATGTTGAAGAATGTCCTGAAATAGTGAGGAGTGTTGCAAAATGTTGAAGAATGATCATAAGGAATGTTCCAAGATGTTGAAGAATGTTCTAGCATGGTTAGGAATGTTCTAAAATGTTGAAGAATGTCCTGAGATAATCAGGAATGTTCCAAAATGTTGAGGAATGGTCATAAAGAATGTTCTAAGAAGTTGAAGAATGTTCTAGCAAGATTGGAAATGTTCCAAAATGTTGAAGAACATCCTTAAGTAGTCAGGAATGTTTCAAAATGTTGAAGAATGTTGAAGAATGATCATAAGGAATGTTCCAAGATGTTGAAGAATGTTCTAGCATGGTTAGGAATGTTCTAAAATGTTGAAGAATGTCCTGAGATAATCAGGAATGTTCTAAAATGTTGAAGAATGTCCTGAGATAATCAGGAATGTTTCAAAATGTTGAGGAATGGTCATAAAGAATGTTCTAAGAAGTTGAAGAATGTTCTAGCAAGATTTGAAATGTTCCAAAATGTTGAAGAATATCCTTAAGTAGTCAGGAATGTTTCAAAATGTTGAAGAATGTCCTGAAATAGTGAGGAGTGTTGCAAAATGTTGAAGAATGATCATAAGGAATGTTCCAAGATGTTGAAGAATGTTCTATCATGGTTAAGAATGTTCTAAAATGTTGAAGAATGTCCTGAGATAATCAGGAATGTTTCAAAATGTTGAGGAATGGTCATAAAGAATGTTCTAAGAAGTTGAAGAATGTTCTAGCAAGATTTGAAATGTTCCAAAATGTTGAAGAACATCCTTAAGTAGTCAGGAATGTTTCAAAATGTTGAAGAATGTCCTGAAATAGTCAGGAATGTTTCAAAATGTTGAAGAATGTCCTGAATTAGTCAGGAGTGTTGCAAAATGTTGAAGAATGATCATAAGGAATGTTCCAAGATGTTGAAGAATGTTCTATCATGGTTAAGAATGTTCTAAAATGTTGAAGAATGTCCTGAGATAATCAGGAATGTTTCAAAATGTTGAGGAATGGTCATAAAGAATGTTCTAAGAAGTTGAAGAATGTTCTTAAATGGTCAGAAATATCCCAAGATATTGAAGAATGTTCTTATATGGTTAAGAATATTTCAGAATTGTTCCAAATCGATTTGGAATGTCTGAGTATGATCCAGGATCATCAAAAATGTTCCACCAGAATATTCAAAAATGTTAGATAACGTTCTACAATTCCATAAGATCTAGAGCGTTCAAGAATGATACCAGCGGGGATAATTCTAAAACTAAAAAGTTAAATCCTGATTCCATCAATCTGATTAATGTTTTTAATGAGTTCCAATTAGTCATTTTCATAGTACGTCATAGTTATTTACTACCTGTACAGAAAATAATGTGCCCACGTCAGAATATTTTACGTACTCTACCATGGAATCTTAATTTCTATTTAACGCTCAAAACAACTATTTATTAGCCCATATAAGGTAACGTTCATGTGAGAAAAACGTGGAAATTCTTGAGTATAATTTAATAAGTAATTCACATTGACTTACCGAATAGATATCTTGTCTAAAACATCTACAAGTGTACAAATGAATTAGACAATAGTCGGTGGATGTGAAGTCACTGTAAAACCAATCGACGAGACGCAAAAGATTATCCTTTCTGAACATGTTTTCGCGAAAACACCTGATCGTGAGTATGTTCTATTTTCCTTTTCACAATCGTTATTATCTTCATTCAACGTAAGACCATAAAGAACTGGAATGCGTTTGTTTATTGGACTGCTTTTAAACAATGTTTTATGAAAACGACTATTTATATTTTTTTAGTTGATCAGTTACCTATTCTCCTACAATATTTCATTGTCATCATATCATGACGAATAAAACAACGCATCAGGTGAAACATAATCAAATCATTAAAATCATTACCTAATCTCCTCTAAGAAGCAAAAACTGTCTGTGAGAAAATCCACTAAAAGTCATCAATACAATGATCTATGGGCGGTAGGCAGAAAGTTGCAAACTTAGTGAAAAGGTCCAAATTCCATTTGGTCAAATGAAACAATAAACTTTTGTCATCCAACTCACCTTCTTCCTGACTACTGTTCCTCCTCTTTCTTCTTCCTCTGGAACTGTAGCATATCGATCGACGATTCCAAGAAGACAATCATCACATCTACAGACATCACTCATATTGGAAGTTACAGACCCAACAGAACTCATCGAGTCTATACTATTGGTTCGTACAAGTGACTTTCCAAGAGCAACTTGCTCCATTTTTGCCACCAAGAGGGTTTCCATCAAGGATCTTGGTCTTGGTGATGGTGGGCCACTGATTGGAAAATGAGGAACTTGATGTCCAGAGAAGTTGAATGACGGGGGATGGTTTCTCATTGGAACTTCAGAAGGAGCAGCTTCAGGATTAACACCATTCTCCATCTTTTAGATTTTCATAACTCAATAGGAACACTTTTCACCAAAGGATGCCCATGGAGGTGGGAATTGTTTTATGACAAAAAATAAAAGTCAATCCATTCGGAGTACTTTTGGAAATTGTAATTAATAATAATTTTAATGATTTTGCATCTCAAATTTGTTACAATTTGGAAAGTTGTGGATGTTGAAACGCGTTTTTTTGGTTGTCTATTGCATTTATCTAAATTGTGCCCCTAAATTCTGATAACCCTTATTGATAAAATTTAGAACTACAATCGTAATCATATTGGTCATTCTCAACTATATCTAATACGATAATTACGTCAATAATAACTGCATAATCGACAAAGTCGATAAATTAACAGCAATAACGACATTAATAGATATTCATTTGAAATTATCGTAAACAATTGCGCCAAGACTTGTGATGTGTCAACAAAATGAATAATGCTGTAAATGACCTATCAAAGGTTATAAAACTTCGAATTTGCATATCAAGAATTTCGTCAATTAATAACAATTGTTTATGCACATTTCAATAATTTTACAAATCCACGTGTCATTTACTAAATTCCAATTCTACTAAGGATTGGAAAACATGACCAAACATTTTTTTTTCCAAAAGACCACTCTTGAAAATGATGCAAGAAAACCAAAAAGTCAATGGAGTAAAGTGGAACCTAACACAAGAACCCAAACAACGTCCACATAAAGTAATTTAATTTCTCAAAGAAGTTGAATGAGGATGGTACTTTGTGGAAATGTCCAAAAAAAAAACCAATAAGAACAAAATTTTCTATCCCCAATTAATTGTAAAGAATAACCTTACAAATATCTTTACAATATGCAAAAACTTTTTGAAAATAGTGATTAGCAATTAATAGGTTGAAAGTCCTTTTGAAGGTGTGATGTCCGTGTTCAGTGGCGTATACATAAATTTCATGGGAATAACCAACAATTATATTTGTGATTATTGTTTATTAATAACCTTTTAAACATCTTGTTAAACATGCGTATTTACTATAGCAATACGTCAATTAATTGATCGTACGTGTCACTTTACAAGACATCACTTTCGATATGGATTTCCAGTAGCCGCAATACGTAGATGATTGCAAACATGCCATCATTATCATTCCTGTTTTTTTGGTCAATTATTTTTAAATTTAAATTGTTTTCTTAATTGACCTTTTTTTATATTTAAAAATTACAGTGCTTCTTTATTTCATGTTAGTATTTATGCACACATAAAAAATCCACAGTATATATAGTTTTTTGAAATGATTCAAATATCAAGGATAGAAATCCAGGAGTTTAGAAAGGAGTTCTACGGCAATTTCCTCATTTTTATAGCCCTCTGAAACTGATAGAGAGATCATAATGATAAATAAATTTTTTTTTAATTATCATTGTAATTTATTATGCCTTATTAACATGGATGCTTATTTTATTATAATGCTCAAAGAACAGAACTTCATAAATGTCAGTTTATGCAACTCATTCTACAGAACTATTTAAGTGTAAGGAAAGCATACTTTTCAGACGAGAAGAGTGACAATCATGGCGCATGCTTTTAGATTAGTGTTATCTCTTTCATTTCAGGACGACCTGACTACTGTACTATTATGAGAGAAAGAGATACATAGTCCCAAAACTTCATTGTATCTCTTTCCTTCGGCCTCTCGCTGTTCTCACCCCTAGTACTCATCCATTATTTAGTAAAGGTCAATGTTTCAGACAACACATGTGGTTGCTAGAATTAATAGCCACATCAATTCAATCTTTTATTTCTCAATTTTTAAAACCATTTCAAATATTTGAAACCTAAACATATGAAGACCTTACTTTAGTAACATCCTCAATATTTGAGAAACTTTAAATTCCATATTGTCGTCATATTTTGAAACAAATTAATCATAATAAGTACCTATTCTAACAGAAGAGTGAGCAAAAATGACCAAATGTGAATTTAGTTTCTAAATAAACAACATCAGTAAAGTTTCTTCTACGAAAGGTGCACGACCTCCTTGTTGAAATGATTTATTATAAGTACATAAGATATATTTAAAAAAAAAATAACATCAACTAGACTGCATTCATCTATGCTAACCTTAAATGCCACTTGGTAACTAAACATGCACAGATCTGGACAACCTGCAATGTCCTGACGTGCTTACATGTTCTGTTGCAAACCACCGCTGCGATTTCAGAATTCTTCTAGGAACAGATATTTGAATTATTAATGCTTATGGTTGCAATGAAAATGCCATTTGATACCAGCTAATAAGAACGAACGCATATGGTACCTATATGGTTTCAAAAGTGTCAGCTATGCAATTAACTAATATAAACCAACTTCCCGGTATGTATAACGTTTGGAAAAAAAATTCATGATACCACGACAAGAGAACAACTCGAAAGAAATTTTGCAAGCAATCGTATTTTCCTTATGATTCATAAAAAATACTAGTGGTCGCCTCTAGTGGTTCAGCCAACTACTGAACGTGGTCATTCGTCCACCAGTAGCTTTCTGAGACCACCAGTTGCAATACTAGTAGTTGTATTCAGCCACCAGTAGCTTTACGCGACCACTAGTAGCTGGATGCGGCCACCAGTTGCAATACTAGTAGCTGGATTCAGCCACCAGTAGCTGGACTCCATCACCGGTTGCAGTACAATACTAGTGGCTGGATTAAACCACCAGTGGCTTTCTTCGACCACCAGTAGCCGGAAGCGTCCACCACTAGTTGGATAAAGCCACCAGTAGCTAGACACTAGCTCGATTCATTTACAAGTAGCTGAACGCGGCCAACAGTCGAAACACTAGTGGTTGGATTCAGCCACCAGCAGCTGGCCGCAACCACCAGTAGATTGGCGCGACCACAAGTTGAAATACAAGTAGCTGGATACAGCCACCAGTCGCATCCAATTTTTTGCCTATTAGCTTCGTTGATTCCCCTCTGTCATTGTATAAATCTAACCTCAAGTCTCAAACGGTGCGTTGGGGCGCTTTTCAATGTGCATCTTATGAGCTGGTGGTCAAAGACTGGACGTAGCCAGAATTAGCAAGCGTTGACTGCCATCACAGCTCTTGCCCACGACTTGTGGCGACCACTAGTCGACGTTACCGGTGGCGCAGTGTACGGTAGCACTTTATTTATGTGTTTGATGCCACAAAACTTCCCTTCGTTGATTTTATGTCCAATTTTAACTTGTATATAAAATATAAATCAGTATGTATGTGGATTTAGCAGCATAATTCCAATTACTTAATTAACAATATAATACTAAATACGTACGTTAGTTAAGACTTTAATTGTCAACATTCCACCTCATCTATCAAGATATCAAATGAGTTATTGACGTAAAAATTGCTTTCCAGGAAATGAGTCGTAAATCCTGTGATTAGCAATAATTATCCTTTAAAAGTAGACTGTCAGCAGAATGAGACATGTGATCAAAATACGATTGGATTTGATATAATCGACTTATGTCAGGTTCGCGACGACTCTGATGATAATAAATTAAATTTAATTGGGATATCCATGCTATATTCAGAAACACAGCGACATAAATAAACTATCAATAAAAGATTATTTATAAAATCTTGGATAAAAATGTTAGAAACACTATAAAATATAAGCAACCTAAGCTAAAGAAATTCTTTTTTGTTTTAAAAACAATTATTATTAAAAAAAATAAATTTGTTTAATTACAAGTAGGTGTTTATTTTCTAAAAACAAAAAGATAAAAGTGTTTCATGTTGTTTCCTTGTTTGAATAAAATGCTTTCTAATTTTCTTTTGTGCCAAACTGTACATATGTATTAATAATTTTTAGTACCTAATGTATTATATTACCTCCACAAAAAAAGTATATCATTATCGATAAATAAATAATAAATAAATTTATTTAGAAATTTTCTTGATCGGACCTTTTTTTGCTTGATAAAGGTATAGGACGACACTAAGTGGTACTAAAAACTAGTATAAAGACGAATTTCTGAAAATTTTTGGTCAGTTTCTCGCGACCATGCTTCGGGATGGGTGTGCGTCGCGACGCGTCGCGTAGCCGTGGATCGAGTCTCGTTTTTTAGGTGCATGATTATCCGTTCTTATATTATATTTTTATTAACTTTTATGGTGGTGGTTTCCAAATTTTTTCGGGAGTGTTTTTTCATCAAGAGGATTAGGGCAACACCAAAGTGGCGGTAGTGGTAAGTTCTAATTTTTCTTTCTTTTTTTTAGACTGTAATTTTATAATCTTAAATATTTTTAACAATTTTGATTTAATTTTGTATTTTATTTTTTAATTGTACTAAATATTTAACTAAAATATAAATTAAATAAAGACACTAGTAAATATACCTATATTTTTAATTTATTCTAATTTTTTTCTTTTTTGTATTTATTGCAGATACCGTCCAAGGAGTGGTAAGTGATTTGCATGGTTTCCCCAATAGAAGAGGTGACAGGGGTGACGATTTGTGCATTTACAAATTACAAACCCTTGACACTTTGTCTATTCAATTTTTGGCAAGTATAGCACAATTCATGCGCACGTGATGTGGCACGCCATGTGCCAGACTTGGCAAACAACGCGCAGTGGAAAGCCGGCTTTATTTCTATGGGCATTCTAATCCAAAGTGTTCCAATAGTTGTTGTCTTTTAAATAATAGACCTACATGGCCTTAGAATTGATTTATTACGTCAATTAAGTACCTACGTAGGTACTAATGTAGCTCTGCACTGTACATAATATGTACACGCAGAAATAAATGAGAACAACATTTACCGATCAATCGATCGATTCGATCGATACGATCGATTATTTTGCCGAAAGCGTCAGACTGAGTCAGTTTTTCGCTTCGATCGCATGATTTAAATTTTTTAATTGACGCCGTAATTACAACTAAAACAAAACGGAATGCGAAATACGTTTAAGTACAATATGCGCCTGCCTTTCGGTTTTGGTCTGTTACCGTTACATTCCTACTGTACCTAAAGGCCATTAATTGGATAAGAATTAAACAAAAAGTTTAAACAACTTTTTGGATACTTTTAAAGCTCAAGTATATTATGATGTTCCTGGATTCTTTAATTGAAACACTTGTCAGTTAATCCGACGTACATACTGTAAAATAATTAATTTTTGCCAAATTATACATTTTTAATTATTTTTTAACTTGTTGTACAATATACAACATGCATTTGTAATTTTTATCTATTTATAAACACATAAAATGTTTACTAATTCGTTTGTGTACATGTTTTGGGTACGTAATAGAGCCGTTACATATGTTCCTTTTTTTGTCGGCGTACATAATCTAATTTACATGAATAACTAACTAACTATATACTTACATCCGACATGATTTATTTATTTTAAAACTTAAGTTAAATAAACAAGAATTTTTTAAATATTATCGTGTACAACGTGTGCCTTCGTCACTTGGTACATACAAAAATTTGTTGGATAGTGGCCTCTATTTTTTTTTTCTTTCTTTTTTTGAATTAATTTAATTTTTAAAAACTGTAAAATCTTTGTAGTTCCATACGTCTGGGAGAAAAACTTTTTTTTGAATTTTTTTTTGTCCCACCAAAGTGTCAATTTTCACCAACTTTGGGGATTGTACCTACATGGAATCTTTGGAATGATCTCAGTTCCAATTCCTCTATTTTTTTTTTTATTAACATCAAAATCATAACAGATTTGAGATGCAACTAGGTACTAAATTTTTTTTTCACGATCAGATCAAGTCCAATTTTATTATTTGTTTAAAATAAAATCTTTTTAATAATACCTTTCACATTTTAGTATCACAAACATTTAGATTTAAATAATCACACCCATCACACAAGATTGTATCAAAATTAACTAAGTAACAATTATTGTTCTACAAGTTCGATCACTGCGACAGAGCACAAATCACGATCACTAAATTTTTGAGACCGATGATCATTATTATATAGTTGAGCTATCCCGATTGTTCAACAACAGACAGCACGAACTTCATCTGTCGTGAAACTGAACCGAACCGCTGACCATATTTGAATCAACTGCCGGCAGGAGGAGACCCGGACACAGATCCGTCTGATGCTCCCCTAACTCCCGCGGACACCACTCTATTTCCTGTTATTTAATACTTACTTATATGTAGAAGCTGTTGGAACTAATTAGCTTTTGACATGACGGCGTCAGTCAGATAATTAGCTTAAGTCGAAATATTTAAACAAAAAGCTCGTGGTATCAAGAATTCAATGGGAATTGCTGGTAGGTAGTTCATATGATAATGGAAATGAGAAGCCACAACTATCCAATTTATATGTAAAAGTTGGAAATCCACTAGAAACTGCTAAATATCCATTTATCCAAAAATAGAGAGACCAAAACCCAAAGTTTCGACAGTGACTGTAAGTCTCAGACTGACAAAAACGTGATCCTTGAGGACATCAGATTATTCCACAGACTAAAGACGTCATCCAGGGGCCAAATATGACAGTAGGACAAGAAATTTTGGAAAAAAACTTAAAACTGATTAAAAATTATTAAAACTAAACAGCTTTTGTCACGTAACAAATCACAAAGATAATTACTAAATTCGATAATGTCAAAATATTAAAAAAAGCCCTTTAAACTCAGGAGTCTTGAAGGAATTCCTGGAAGTTCATTTGATACAAGAAATCAAAATTGAATGTATCTAATTATTATTAAAAAAGTTAGAAATCGACTAGGAACCACATGGGTACAATACCCAAAAGAAATTTTTGCTGAATGTCCATTTATCCAAAACCAAAGAGACCAAAAGTCAATGTTTCGACATTATCTGTTACTCCCAGACTGACCAAAACGCAATCCTTGAGTTTTCCAAAGATATCAGATTATTTCACAGACTAAAGACGTCATCCAGGGATTGAATACGACAGTAGGACAAGGAATTTTCGAAAAAACTCAAAACTAATTAAAAGCTATTGAAACTAAATAGCTTTTGACATCATGTAACATGTCGCAAAGATGAAATGATTACTGAATTCAATAAAGACAAAATATTTAAAAAAGCCCATTGAACTCGGGAGTCTTGAAGGAATTCCTGGAAGTTCATTTGATACAAGAAATCAAAATTGAATGTATCTAATTATTATTAAAAAAGTTAGAAATCGACTAGGAACCATATGGGTACAATACCCAAAAGAATTTTTGCTGAATTTCCATTTATCCAAAACCGAAGAGACCACAACTCAAAAAACATTCGACAATAACCGTTCAAAACGTAATCCTTGAATTTTCTAAGGAAATCAGACTATTCCACAGACCAAATTCACAAACACTTCAAAAAACTGTTCCTCCCATGAAAATTGCTTCACGTAACGTCAATTTTATTAACGTTCGAAGGTCTAACAATCGTGACATAACGTAAATAGTATAATCATACAGATCATTTTAGAAGCTGATGTTACGCCTATTACAATCCATGAGAATAATGAATTAATAAAATTAATTATTCGAACGTACATGCAAAGATATAAATAAATAGGATATGCAAAAAGAGTGTCGTGATTTTGAATAATAATCTCATAAAAAATACAATGATGATTTCTTATCAGTGGCATCGCGCGGGTCATAAATCAGTGACGTAAAGTACACCCCCATAGGCGGGGTGGTAATCGTTTTGAGGTCTGAGTGGCACTTCGACTCTTACTCAAAAAAAAATTTATCTACAAAACATGTGTGTTGATGGGGTTGATAATAAGAGCCCTAGACTTGATATCATGAGGAACTTTAAGATCATCCGTCACAAAAGCTCTCCCCGTAATACTAAGTCTGGGGTCTTTATTACCACCCCCCACCCCCCACCCCCCCATTCCGGTTAAATTTTGTCTCTTGGGTAGGGGTCTATCATCATGGGGATGATTCTGGAGACTTCTGTGGTGACCAGAATCCGTGCAGTGGAGTTTTATAGATTTAGTCCATATCAAGTAAAATATTTTACAACTAACTGTGCACTTTTGTCTACTTGTTTCGCTGTAATTGGATTTATTGGCATCAGATCAGACAGAATGTCAGTTGTAATAAATTAATTCCAGCATAATATGGTCCGTCTCTCGAGGGAATCGGTCAACAGTAAATTGTCTCGGAAACGCATTAATTATTGTAAAACTACGCTCTTTGGAAGATCTCGAATGCCGTTTAAATAAAATTATGACCAGCTAAAAAGGCAACGCAACGTTGATTTCAATTTGCTGATTACCACGAACGCTTTTATAAAATATTATAAATTCATTTTCAAGATTACGTTCTCAGCTAATGATAAAAAATATACAAAATGTTAAAAAAAAATGCTTTGATTAAAAAAGCCTGTTTTGCATAGAAGCTGTAAGAGGCGTCATCTACTGGCAATATTTCAAATTGATCTCCATAAATCTCCTACTTAATTGACTACAAGATTTATATCGCTAAACTAGAAAAAAATAGGTTAAACCTAAAATGATTTTCTTCCATTTTTCATCCCGACAACATCATTTACATAACAGACACGTCTCTTACGTCTCTGATTAATATGTTTTGATGTGAATCAATTACGTTCGTCGTAGGTAACTACTGTACAGTGCAATTTATTGTAAAATAAAAACCAAGTAAACACTCTTACGCCAACGTTTACAATGGCTCTAATTAGCAAATGAAAAATTATTGTTATTACGAAATAAACACAGGTTTGTGGAAATTGTTTGTTTCTTACTTATTACGACCTTTCACGCGATCATTATAAACATATAACGTACAGATAAGGAAACAATAGGCACATATAATAATTATTTCGTCCTCCGTTCTTTTTACCATATTTGTAGGATAACTGGTTAAGTCATCATATGGTTATTTTATACTGTGGTTTAACGTCAGAAATAAGTTTAAATTTACTTCTGAGCTAACGTTCTCCACCATGGGGGTGGTCGGTGGTTGAGTGGTTAAGAGTGTTGGCTATCAACCGAAAGGACACGAGTTCGAACCCCAGCTAAGCAGAAAAAAGAATTACCGACCATTTCTCACAGCGAAGATAGTTCAGTCATAAATATAGCCATATTTGAAACAACAAAAAGGCGAAGATCCCAAAAAAAAACCTCCACCAGTGGCTCAGATGAGTTACTAAACGCTGCCACAAGTTATAGTCACCAGTGACTGCACACTGTCATCAGTCAAGCCACTGGTGACTAGTCGTGGCCATCAGTCTCGTTTGCTAGTGGCTCGAGGCGGCCACAAGTCGTAGTATACTAATTTAGCCACAAGTAGTCAGCATTATTAATCATAGATACAACTTGTGATCCCGTTGAGTTGATAGACATTGCCACCAGTCCCTCACTGATGGTTGGGCGCTGCCACCAGTCACATATGCTAGTGGCTTTATGCATCTACAATTTTTCACCACAAGCAGCCAGCGTTATTAATTTTAAACTTTCTGTCTTCAACCTGTGGCTGAGCCTAGTTACTAGTCGTTGTCACCAGTGGCTGCTCACTGCTAGTTGCAGCTACCAGTTACATTTATTGTATGTCGCCACAAGTAGCCACCGTTCAGTATTCTAACAACTTGTGGCTCTCGAATGTGACCACTTAAACTCTCAGTTTGCAAGTTTCGAATCTTGTAAAACGCATAGAAAGTCTCGTCAACGACTTGTGGCTGCCACTAGTAATTAGCAGTGACCTAAAGAACGGCAGCGCTTAATTTTTAAGTTTCAGACAGACATTACCGTAACAAAAACAACTTATTTTTAAATTGTATAGAACATGACTTGTAAATAGAACTATACAACGCAAAATACTGAATAACTGATTGCGTCAACTCAATTATTTCAATGTAAAGATAAAAGTAAAAATATAACGTTACCTTTATTAGCCTAAAACGTATAATCGTTTGTAAATGTGAAAATGTAGTTATATTTTTGAAGTAAACTTCGGTTTTCGCTAAAGGTGTGTATCGACTGCATGAAGCAAACATGCGGCTGCAATATGACGAAGTGTATGATCAGTATTATGCCGCGTACGAACCTTTGTGGTCTTTAAACCCAACGAGTGAGATTTTTGACGTACAAATCAAAGTCGTTTTATTACACACTTAATTCTGTAAGTTTCTTGCATAATATTTGATGATAATTAACGTTATATTTCGTCGATAGATGTAAATATTTTAATAAAAATCTTAAAAATCCGTTATCATAATCTACTTTATATTTTTATAATGACGAAAACGTCAAACTTTCGCAGCTATAAAAGAGATAATGACTTTACGTAAGTAGTAAAAGTTAACTACACTAAAAACTAAAATTTGAAGGTTTCAGATCCATTATAATTAAGTAAATAAGTCTATGTCAAGGATGCTTAATTAATTTATGACAGCACGACGTTTCGTCTCGTTTATTGGACCCTAAGACGACATCGTATTCATTAAAATAACAATAGCATGCTGTGCGACTAGTGGGAGAAGACTAAGAGTGGAATTGGTCGCACAATCGCACTAATTGTGTGGTAAGATGCGAGCGGAATGTTCTCTTTCGATCAACAGTCACACACACATAGTAACACTTGACGTTGTAATGAGGCGGAAATTAATTTAACAATTTTATATATTAATTTGGGTCGTTAAATAAAAAATAATAATTAAAATTCCTACCTTTTCTACTGGTCTAACGTCTTCATCTTCGGAACAAGAAGAAGCAGAGTTTTTCCTAAACGGTAATTTCCACACGACATCCGCATCCAGTCCACTTATACTTGATCCACAGTAATTCAGATTGCTACAGGAACTATTCAAACTCGAT
Source organism: Agrilus cyanescens (assembly GCA_947389935.1). Lineage (NCBI taxonomy): Eukaryota > Metazoa > Arthropoda > Insecta > Coleoptera > Buprestidae > Agrilus > Agrilus cyanescens. The sequence continues at coordinate 29,349,735 of OX376708.1, forward strand.
TCAGCAGATGACGACTGATCTTTCCTCTGATTTTTGAAAAATTCGATATCGTCAAGTGTCAGTCCCGCCACTTCATCGGAATAATCACTAACGACAACCGAAGGTGTCCGAAAGTACCGGTACCGAGACTTCTCATCATGATGGGGTTCTTCATCAACGTCAACGTCAGTAGGACAACTATGTCGCCTGATAAAATCCGCACCTTTATCGCTACGACCGACACTATCACTAACACAAACACTCGCCTGACGATTCAAAGGATATATGATAACACCACCCTCGATCAGGGTCTTTGAAGGAACGTTGCATTGACTGGAAGGAGAGACGGATTTTTCATCTTCAATGTTATCATTAAATCCTTGGCTGAGCGTTTCGGTGGAACCACACGGTTCGTCATCAGCTTTTTCTTTGTTGTTCTCATCATCACTGAGGTTTAAATTCAAAGCAGAATCGTTGCTACTGCTTCGTTGAAGAATAATCGCTTCAGGAGTCAACCACGTTCTGTCCCTTTCGTCTTCACTGGTCCCCGAAGCTGCTGAACTACAGTAGCCACTGGTAGGTGGCGCTAAATAAGAATCATCAGTCGCAGAACGATCGGGACTAATACTCTGTGTCTCCCTCAGTGTTGATAAAATAGCATCAGAATCGTCAGTCTTCAATGCCACCGAAGAATTGGTGGATGATTTTGAATCTTCATCAATTTGAGTATGAATGGCAGTCTCTTTGGAATGTTTTTGTGAATGGTATTCAATTGAACGATCACCTACATTCTGATTACTGTCCAATTTAGTTGTAGCGTCCACTACAACAGGATTCGATGGTTGATTTTCTTTGTGGTCATCAACATACTCTTGTTGGCTTTTTTCTCTAATCAGTAATGGTTCCTGTAGCTTTTTGTAAGTATCCTCTAACATGGCCATGTATTTTTCTCTCATTTGTTTGACGCTCTTGAAGATGCTTTCCGTCTGCGTGTTCTCATTCATCTTCTCGAGACTTGTTCTTCTCTGACCTGCGGTCACTGGCCTGGCATCTTCGAGGGCATTTTCGCATTCTTCTGTTCTGTTCCCAGACACAGGTTCAACTACGTAACCAGTCTCTTTCTGTGCCACATACGTCATCTGTGACCCTGAAGGCAAAGCGTCGTTACTTTCGCTATAGAGTTTCCTATAGAACGTACTATGTTTCTGGGCTTTCGATCGAATGATTTCCTTGATCCTTTCAAATTCATCAGTTGTTTCGTAGTCTCTGTTGGACGATTTTTCCATCTCAAAAGATAAAGTTGTGACTGTTTCGGTGGAAAAAATTAAGCCTCTTTCTATAAACGTTTTTTCTTTGTAACGTTTTCGATGAAAGTGTTTATTGATCTTTCTGGACCTGGTGTCGTTAAGTAAAAAATTTGGGGGTGACACACAAGGATCGGAAATCCTTTTGCCGTTTATATACCAAGGGGGTGCTAGCCCTACCTTATTCAGGTTTTGATGGGTCCAAAATATACTGAAACTGAAAAGAGATCATCTCTGTTACAAACTTTCTTGTTTTTAGTCAATAATCTAGAAGTAACAATGATTTAGAATGTTCTAAAATCGAAGTGAGTGTTCCATATTCTTAGATAATTTCCTAAAATGTTCTAAATGGTTTACTAAATTCCATAGTGATCTAGAATTTTGGACAATGCTCTCTAGGTCTCGAACCCTTCTCTTCAGGTGGTCTTCCTAGTTAGGAGTTTTCTTTCCATTCGTTCACCAGCAACTGTAGCAAGCATCTTCAGGGTTTGAAGATATCTAACTGAGGCATTGAAGATGTCTGCTACAGCTTCTGGTGAAACGATTGGAAGATAACTACGACCTAGGGGCCATCCAGAAGGGAAGATTCCAAGACGATAGCCATCAATCCTCAGTAATAATTACCTCACCATTTTTCTGAAGATGACGTTATATTATCGTTTTTATCTAGTCATGTACGTAGTGGTAGAAGGTAGAAAGAAAGTAATTGATTTGCTGACTAAGTAGCGTAAAAGTTTGAAGTGGCAAATTAATTTTTTTAACCAAAGGAACTTTGAACTTTGTGTACCTAAACGCAGACCTTGGACCTTTTCGATATCTTACAACACGGTTATAGCTATTAGTAAACACGCACGTTTGAAGAGTTAAGTTGTGTAAAGTTTTATAAAATTCCAATGAAAAGATAACAAATTCAATGAGATTGATAAATTTCTTATGACGAAACGAAAATTTGGATAAACTCGAAGATTATAACTTTTGTATGAACTCAAGTTCAATTAGGCTTTGGAGGCAATCGTTTCGTCAAGAAAGAGCGCTTTCCTCGACGTTTTCTCAACACGCGTGACGTACATCTTCAGGAGATCTTTCGTAAAGTGTGACATATATATTTGGTTCATTCTTTTTGTTTTTCCTCTTACCTACATATTTTGTTACAGGTCCATCTTCTTGACTTAGTTTTACACAAACAATTAATTAATTCTAGATGACCACACTTAATGAACAAACATAACATTGAAAGGATGCAACACTATTGAATATTATTTAAATTACATTAGCATTAAGTATGCATTATTGTGTCAATTTCTCAATGTAAACTATCGCTGAAATTGAATTACATGGTCGTCATTTCAAACCAGCTATCATTTTTACAAAATCGAGCTCATATTTCATAAACGTATAAATACGTACACAAAAGATGGCATTCGCTTTTGTGTAATATTAGCAAAGTTTATACGTAGAGAATGGAGGAATGTTAAAAATTCTAAAATTGTCCACGAAAATTGAAGACCCGAGACGTGAAAGGTCAGTTAGAGAAAGGAGAGTAGATGGACTTCACGTGGTGACGTAACGCAAAATCTCTGGCTCCATCTGTGAAGCCTGGGAGAAATTATAATCTCCTAAATGGCTGCCAGTGTAGGTACTGTACGCCACAGCTTAGAAACGTCTTTACTTAGATTTGTCACGAACTGTCTTCCTTTTATTTTCCTTCAGAAGTTTACAGAAAAGAATTTCAATAAAACTATGGTTTACTGACCATCTAATCCGAAGGCAGGATGTTGTTCATCGTTTATTCCTTCTCACGATAAGATCGTCAACGATTTCTTCGTTAAAGTTAAATCCACAGCCACAGCCACAAGCACAGCCACTAGCGCCACACGGCACGCCACTGTCTACTCGACCTAAGAGCCACATTACGCTTAACGCACCGTTCGTTGTGTTGTTCACATCGCGCGACCTGTTGCAGTGTAAACGACACCTAAAGGGGTCGGTCACCAGCAGCGAAGTGCTAACATTGCTAATCTAATTTTATTAATTAGTAAACGCGTTCACGATACTATTTTGTTTATAACAGTTGCAGTTCTGGCTCTTCCGTTTGTCTTATTGTTGCTGTTGTTGTTTTTCGTGTAAACGATACATTGCGATTTTGTTTTTATTATTAATAATTGTAAATTGTAACGACAACGACGACGACGATGTGGCCGCAAAGCGGAGAACATTTCAGCGCCAACGTGACCCACTGTTAACGGAACAGCGAAACCGTCAAAAGTGGACGATTATTTATTTATCGGGCCGCGGCCGCGGTCGCCTGCTGGCTTAGCGAAATATCATTCATTAACCGCTAAAAACATTGCTGGCTATCATGTTAAATAATATCCTTCGATTATAATTATCTTCGACTGCTATTTTTAGCGCGTTTTACGCCATAAATTACGCAAACAAATGTGCATACGTTTGACGATCAACAACAAATATTATCAACCATTGGCGGCACACTTGGACATCAATAAAAACACTCGTATTTTTTTTTCACGTTGTTGTCATCAGTTTTTCAAAAGGTCTCATCATGATTCCTAAAGATGACGCATGAGCGTCGAGGTTTTGAATCGTTTCCTGGAATGGAATAAACTTTTCCGTACTTAAGGATTCTCCTCCCATCAGCTTTTGGCTCACGTCCTTAAGGATACTAAACAACCTCGTGGTGAAATGTTGGAAAGACAATTCCAACTTAGAGACCACCATCAAATAGGTGCCTTTTTCCTTAGGCACTCATGGTACCAATCACCTATACCCATCACTTCTCTCCTGTCTCCATCACCACTATTATATTTTTACCAGTTGTGATTCTGGGGTAGGAAACAGAAGGTGTCATCACTCGCCTTTTGACAGAAATGTTTTATAAACAGGAGCTTCCTGGTTTTCCTGGAATGTCCAGAGAATTTTCACCATTTTTCAGATGATATTCTTCGTTTGAACATAAATCATCACCAGAACCAAGAATTCCAAGATAATGATACCTTGGATATTAGAACGTTCCCTGACTTTCAGAAAACTTTTTTAGAAACTGATTCCTAGTGTCATTTTCGTTAAGCACAGCAATTTTCCATCGATTGCCTTTCTCAAAATTGTTTTCCCAGCTTTTGGTGCACATCTATATGGTCGTAATTTTTTTCCCAGTAACCGAATTCATGAGGATACTGCTGGATCTCATGGTGAAATGTTGGAAAGACAACTCCAAATTAAAGGCCACTTCTAAAGGAGGATTCTAAGACTGTGACCATCAAAACTAATGAAAAATTACTCACTACCCTTATGGTAACTGGTATACCAATTGCCTATCCCCATCGCTCCTTCCCTGTCTCCCTCGGTACAATTATATTTTTACTATTTATGATTCTGAAGGAGGAAACAATCCTGATCTTTGTCGAATGTCCAAAGAATTTTCACTGTTTGTTAAATGATATTCTCCACAGACACAAGAACTTGGAATTCCAAAAGAGTAACACAGAGAGTGACACCTTAAGTTCCTGTAGTTTCGAGCGTTGGATTCTGGAGGTTACGTTTCACTATATTCTTTTGATTTACTTTTACAAAATTGTTCTCAAAGATTTGGCAAACATCCTCACGGTGGAACACGTGATCGTGAAGCTTCCTACAGCAGCCGAACTCTGCCTCAGTTTCCTTAAGGACACTGCCAAAAATTCTTTGTGAAAGTTTTGAAAGACAGCACCATTGAGGTGAATCCTCACAGCATGACCATCAAATTCCGGATGCAGTTGCAGAATCTTCTACTTTTTGTTCCACTCACCAGAGACAACCAATTTCGTCATTATCCGACATCCACGTCCAAAATGTCCATCCAATTATGTATTGAAGGGCTCTCCTGAAAGGTCTCCAACCTATTTCAATTCTTTTTAATGATGAGTGACTTTTTGTTAAACTACACTTCTTTGGTCTTTGATGTTAGTGGTCACTTCTTTTGATGATGGAATATTAGTTTTGAGGGATCTCCTTGTAGCATCTGCCATTTCGTTTAAAGACAAATCGAAGGGCATTCCCCTTCAGCAGACTCACCCCTTTTGTCTAAATTTCCTCATCACGTCACTCATTTGAAGAAGTTTGAGGAAAACATGGGCAAAATCAGTCGTGGTTTTTAGAAGTAGAAAACTATTTGGAAAGTGATTTGTATACCACTGACACCCCTCTAACTGCGATGACATTGGTTACGAATCACCCTGTATGAGACTTAGTAAAACTTGACTGAGCACAGCAGGAAATGAAGAGAGCATGGCGCAATGTTTTTCAATCATTAATGAGTACCTAATTAATGCTAACATGTTCAAGTTTCTGATTGCCCAACAATGCAAACTGACCTTATTTTTTTTTCGAGTTTTACGTCAGATTTTATTGAAAGTGTTGTGCATGTGGAGGCAGGAATTAAGTCAGAAGATAATGTTAAGTAAAGAATTGAGCTGACAAGTAAATAAACGTTAATGAATAAATAATGTGCCATAAAGCAATCTCGGAAAAAAAAAACATATTCTTGCTCAGTTCTATGTTATATGACAGTGCCATTGTACATATTATGATGCATTAATGTTGATGTGTATGTGTAAGAACTGATTTGCGTCAATGTGGTTTTAATGGCAATCGTATTTTTAAACCTACACAGTATGCACAGCACACGACTACTTATTAATTCCTTTTAGAAATGCACAAGAGCACAAGTGTACTCTTAACACTACACAGAATTAATAAGAAAAAATATATAAATCATATAAGTACATTTTTTCAAAAAGTTTCTATGGTCTAATTTTCTTTTTAATTCAAAAAAGAACGTATTTTTAATTTTTTACTGTAAGTGTTCTTTGAAACGAATTTCCAAGGAACCACCAGTTTGTCCTATATATGTATAAGGCGTGTGACGGTCTTAATTAATTATTTAATTTTCTTTAGATTTTATTGATTCTTAAATGAAACGTCTTCTTAAGTAAAAATTTTCAAAATTTAACCCCTATTAAATTAAATTCCATCATAAAATAATAAAGTACTTTTAAAATTTTGTACTTACCACTCCATTTGATTAATCGATTGGAAGTGAGTCTGAAAAAAATAAAAATAAAAGCAATTTAAAATTTACTTACATTTTTATAAATATTGTTATATAAGTGTTGTATAGGTAGAAAAACTTTATTTCAGGAAATTTTGCTGCTTCTCAAAAGACAATTCGTTTTGAACTGCATTGGCACAAAAGAACGTCGTGTTAAAGTTAAATGACTGTTGTCACAGGGTGTCATGAGATAATTTTTATTAAAACGATTAACACAACTCGTTATCAAGCTGTAATAAATTACATATCTTCTTACTTATCTTTGTTGTTACCTTTATTATGTACTTACCTACAAGAAAGACTAAAGTCAACGTGTAATTACATAAAATAAAACTAATTTTGAAATTTTGGATTTTCTCTATTTTAGATTTTTATTCTGGACGTTTCGTCAACACGAATAGCAGGCATCCTCAGGAAAGACTGTGCTGGTTCAATCACCAGAACAGAACTCCTGAGAAAGTCTGAGAAATTCTCAAAGATTTTATTTTTATTTTTACATGAACAAATAGTTACGTGTGAAGACACAAATTTATATGAAACTATCAAAACAAAATATTATAAAAAAAAAAAAAAACAACAGCTCAAGACGTTAGGAATATTAATTAATACTAGAAGTTGTTTTGTAGTCAATTTATATGCTAAAACGCTAATCAATTAAATATATATGCAACATTTTAATTAGGTAAGTATATCTGCAGTGGGTATATGAACATTCCTAATAATTCAAATAGGATTTAATTATGTAATATAATAAGCTGATCTTCATCTAAATTTTTGACTTAAAATTATATAATAAAATATGTAATTTTTTATTCTACTTTTTCGTACGTTTAGTATTGTTGGATCTTGGATCGTTCTTTAAAACTGATTAAGATAAAGTAGGTACATAATAAGAACTTGACCCACATTATACCTACCTACTTCTTGTGTACATATTTATAAATCATTTCATAGCTACAACTTGTTCCATTACAGTAGTATTTTAAGTGAATTAGTTATAAACAATTTAAAAAGTCCACCATGAGTTAAAGTTTCAAAAAGTAAGTTGAAAGTTAATTACGTACGTACCAGAAAAGGTTATCGATGCCAAATGTCAATATCAAGAAAGTTTGCCGGTAGATGCTGCAGTAAATCTTGTTCTTTAAGCGGATCATCTTTACACGACGACGACTTTTTTACGAGATTATGTGCGATGATTTTTCGTTAAAAAGGAAACTACGACGCGACGGCGAGACGTTCCAATTGACCGCATGTGAGACTTACGATCACGAAAAAAAAATAAGAGATGCTGAAACTGGTCATAAGTTTCGTACGCTTGCAGTCACAAACAAACCTGAATTCATGGTTATCAGACATATACTCAACTGATTTTGTTGTCAGCTATCGGTTAATGACAACAAATTGTTCGCGCATGCGTTACTTATTCGCGTTAAGTTAAGTATGATTGATCACAATTTTCTTTTGATCACTTACTTACTTACTTACAAGATGATTGAGATGATGACATACATGTGTATGCTTATATAAAAGATTCTACCAATAAAGTCAAAACTTCTATTAACAAGATCTTCTTCTCAAAATATTAAGAATTCATGGTCAGTGGCTTTTGGGCTTCATGGCCGTCGTCTAGTAAGAACTTCTGTCATCACACGTGGACGACATCCTTAAAGTTTCATTCGTTTGACAAAGGATCGCCCAAAAATAAAAGGATGGAGAGGATGGTGGGTCACCATTTGGACATCATCGTCAGAAGAATTTCTTTGAAGCTTTATTCCTTAAACAAAGGATTGCCCATAAATAATGGAACGATACGAATGAAAGGAAACTATTTGGACGACATCTATAGAAGGACTTTTTTGACTTATGAATTGTAGAGGAAGGATTTCCAATAAATAAAAAGAAGGAACAGGTGTCAGGACACCTTTTGGACGACATCTTCGGAAGAACTTCCTTGAAGCTTTATTCCTTAAACAAAGGATTGCCCATAAATAAAGGAACGATAGGAAATAAAAGGAAACTATTTGGACGACATCTATAGAAGGACTTTTTTGACTTATGAATTGTAGAGGAAGGATTGCCAATAAATAAAAAGAAGGAACAGGTGTCAGGACACCTTTTGGACGACATCTTCGGAAGAACTTCCTTGAAGCTTTATTCCTTAAACAAAGGATTGCCCATAAATAAAGGAACGATAGGAAATAAAAGGAAACTATTTGGACGACATCTATAGAAGGACTTTTTTGACTTAATGAACTGCAGGGGAAGGATTGCCAATAAATACAAGGAAGAAAAGGGTGTTAGGTCAACTTTTGGGTGACATCTTCATAAAAACATCCTTAAATCTTAATTTCTAAGATTGATAGGAAACCATTTGGTAGCAAAGGCTACATTGGGAAGATGCAGCGCGGCGTATCAACGAGGAAAAAGGAACACGAAACAATGGTCTCCTCAGAAGCCTGAATTAACATTAGATTCTAGTTACCCTCAGCACATGCGTTGCAACCCTATTTACTAAAGTCATATCCCGATTAGCAGGTTTCTATTTTTGATCAAAATACACACCTACTTAACTTAAAGTACCTATAAAAATTATAAATAATGGACGTGATTTTACACACTCGTCATGCATTAAGTCACGTTGATAAGCGCAAGTGCCTACTAAAAAATGCTGCACTCATTCAAGTAAATATTTTAAATTAGTTTTGTGGAATATTTTAACACTTATTTATTTTGATTAGCAAACATTTATAATAAGCATGCCTTAGTTATTTATTTAAAAATGTTTGTCGTTTCAATCAATAATACGCTAAGCTCGTTAAAAATAGCTAAATAAATGCATTAATTCAAAAGATAATTTAATTCTCCTTCCTAGGGGATGTCATCATTTTGACTTCGGTATTGGCAATATGCCATCTTAACCCCCCATGAGATGTACGTACCCCACTGAGTAATGAATCTTAAGAGGGAAACTGTAAATCGCCATCCCAACCACCACAGTACGTACTCCCCTTTCAGAACATTCTAGATTATGCGAAAATGATTTAAAATGTCCCAGTTTCCTCGAACATGATTCAGAACATTCCCTATTATTCGCAAATGATCTGAAATGTCCCAGATTTTTCGAAACCGATCCAGAAAATTCCAGATTAATAAAAAATGACCTAAAACCGTCTATATTTGTTAAAAATGATCCAGAATATTCGAGAGATTATTCGAAAATGATCTAAAATGTCCCATATTTCCATAAAATGATCCAGAACATTCCAGAAACTATTCAAACGCCATCTATAAAATCCTAGATTTCTCGAAAAACATTCAGAACATTCAAGATTACTAGAAAATGATTTAAAATGTTCCAGACTTCTTGAAAATAAACCAGAACATTCCAGAGACTATACAAAAGTGGTCTAGAACGTCCCAGATTTCTTGAAAATGATCCAGAACATTCCAGATTAATCAAAAATGATCGTAAACTTTCCAGATTTCTCGAAAATGATCCAGAACATTCCAGAAACTATTCAAAAGAGATCTAGAACATCCCAAATTTCCCGAAAATGATCCAGAACATTCCAGATTAATCACAAACGACCAAAAACCTTCTAGATTTCAGGGAAATGATCCAGAACATTCCAGACTAATCAAAAATGACCTAAAATCTTCCAGATTTATCGAAAATGATCCAGAACATTTCAGAAACTATTCATAAGCCATCTAGAGCGTCCCGAATTTCTCGAAAAACATTCAGAACATTCAAGATTAATCGAAAATGATTTAAAATGTCCCAGATTTCTCGAAAATAAAACAGAACATTCCAGAGACGATTCAAAAATGATCCTGAACATCCCAGATTATTCGAGAATAATTCAAAACATTCAAGATTATTCGAAAGTGATTTAAAATGTCCCAGATCTTTCGAAAATAAACCAGAACTTTCCAGAGACTATTCATAAAAGATTCAAAACATTCCAGATTATTTGAAAATGATCTAAAACTTCTCAGATTTCTCGAAAATAAACCAAAACACGCCAGAGACTATTTAAAAGTGATCTGGAACATCCCAGATCTCTGGAAAATGATCCACAACATTTCAGATTATTCTAAAGTTATCTATAGCGTCCCAAATGTCTCGAAAACGATCCAGAACATTCCAGAAACTATTTAAAAGCGATCTAGAACGTCCCAGATTTCTCGAAAATAAACCAAAACATTCCAGAGTCTATTCAAAAGTGGTCTAGAACGTCCCAGATTTCTCGAAAATGATCCAGAACATTCTAGATTATTCGAGAGATCTAAAACGTCCCGGATTTCTTGAAAATGATTCAGAACATTCCAGATTGTTCAAATATGATTTAGAATGTTCCACCAGTATGGGGATGACACCTTGGTTGTCGATATCTTTCAAATTTCAAAAGGTTTTGTGAAATTTAGGGGTTTTTTTAGTACTGTATTTGAATAGAATAGATCATCTTGGTAAGAAAGTTATGCAGCCCCACATACAGTTTTCTGGATTCGAGTTGCATATTTATCCATTAGTGTTTTGAATCAGCACAGTTTCGTTCTAATAAGAATTACCACTTCTTCGAATTCCGATGACATTTTAATGTATCAACACCATGTGGCGCAGTTGTTTTTAACAAAATAAACACGAAGTAGTTTATGTTCTGCTTTAAAATTTTAAAGCACGTGTTTATTGAAATGTTTCACACCAAATCTTATTATTCCAAACACGGTGCCATCAACTGTTGGTCTACATAGCTATGAAGAAGTTTAAAGAAACGCGACTATAAGGTTAAGTAAGTGTTTGTGTTGACAACTAATACCGTTGGAACTGGAAGTAAACTAAATAACGATAGTTTATGTGCTTTATTCGTTAGTGCCTTAAAAATGTTTTCTAAAAAGAAAAAGAAGCCCCTGATTTCGCCACCGACTAATTTCGAACACCGAGTGCACACGGGTTTCGATAAACGCGAGGGTCGATATGTAGGGCTTCCCTTGCAGTGGGCGTCTATAGTCGGTAACAACCAAATACTGAAATCAACAAACAGACCTTTGCCTTTAGTCGACCCCTCCGAAATAACTCCAACGGAAATATTGGATTTAAAAACAATCGTTCGAGGAGATCAAAGCAAAAGTGAAAATAGGTTAAGTGCACATCAACAGAAACCCCCAAATACCAATGGAATTGTGCTTCCCAAAACGTCAAACGTTGCCAGATCTAATTCCCTAAGATCTTCCAGCCCTCCTAGACTAAGAAGAGATTATCGTAATAATGCAAATGTTCCACCAGCAGTGCCCGAAGAACAAATCATGCAGTATCCATCCTTAAGAAGGGAGCCTTGCATTAGTAAACCTCAGGTAAGAGTTAATGCTTAAATCTATGGTAGACTTGATTAATAAGCCGTCTCGAGTCATTTTCCAGACAGAAAACCCTATGTTAAATAGATATCACGATTCAGAACCATTTTTGTCAAAAGTCCTTTAATGTCTCATCAAAAAATACCCTTTTCAATCACAGGTTCGAGATAATTCGCCAGCTGAACGGTCTTTAAGCAACCACGAGGTCCACGGGGCTCACATGAATGGCAACATACAAGAGCCGTACGTAGGTTACCCAGTACGCGACCAAACGCAAATATCTCCAGCTGGTTCCATGGCTTCAGGACCGACAGCAGTCCAGCACTACCCTAACCACAATCATTCAACTCATCCCAGTTCGACTGGTCATGTTACTGCCCCCCATTCGCACGGAACGTACCCCTCGAGACCCGATCAGAATCAAAACATCAAAAATGGAGCCGGTGGAACTGCTGGTCAACATCCTGCCCCATCTTCTGCTAGTTCCACCGCCTCCAACAAGCAACATCATGAACAGCGATTGACCCATGAACAGGTAAATGTTATAATGACCTTTTGTGGAATCCTGAATGAAGACTTATGTCGAGTTTTGTTACAGTTCAGGGCAGCTCTTCAAATGGTCGTGTCTCCAAAAGATCCAAGGGAAACGTTGGAGCAATTCATGAAAATAGGAGAAGGTTCGACAGGGACGGTGTGCATAGCGCGCGATCGCAACACCGGACGCCAGGTGGCGGTAAAAAAGATGGACTTGCGCAAACAACAACGTCGCGAATTGCTCTTCAACGAAGTTGTTATAATGCGCGACTACCACCACCCGAACATCGTCGAGATGTACGACAGCTATCTGGTGAACGACGAGCTGTGGGTGGTTATGGAGTTCCTGGAAGGCGGTGCCTTGACCGACATCGTCACGCATTCCAGAATGGACGAAGAACAAATCGCCACCGTTTGTAAACAGTGTCTCAAGGCTCTAGCTTACCTACATTCGCAAGGAGTCATCCACAGAGATATTAAATCGGATTCGATACTCTTAGCGCTTGACGGCAGAGTCAAACTGTCAGATTTCGGATTCTGCGCTCAAGTGTCGCAAGAACTCCCGAAACGCAAGTCTCTGGTTGGCACGCCGTACTGGATGTCGCCGGAAGTCATCAGCAGGTTACCATATGGCCCCGAAGTCGACATTTGGTCTTTGGGTATAATGGTAATCGAGATGGTGGACGGAGAACCGCCGTTCTTTAACGAACCGCCGTTGCAAGCCATGAGAAGAATACGGGAAATGCCACCGCCCAAGTTTAAAAACGGCCACAAGGTGTCGCCCCGTTTGCAAAGTTTCCTCGAACGGATGTTGGTACGCGATCCCGCCCAGAGAACGACGGCCGAAGAACTCCTCAGTCATCCGTTTTTGAGGCAGGCGGGACCACCTGCGCTCCTGGTACCTCTCATGAGGGGCACGGCTTCAAGACATACTAACTATTGAGGTACAACCGTTGAGATAATAATAATTAATGAGTGAGTGCAAGAAAGTTGTTGATGATTGATTGTATGAATGTATGTATATATTATTGCTTTTACGTTATGTTATAAGTCTAATGGATAGAGGACGAGTGACGAAAACTGTATGTGTGTAAGAAATAAAAGCCGTATTATTATTATTTATTGGTTTGTAGTAATCATTTTGAAACAGCTTTTGTTTTGCAAATGTCATAGAACTGACGCTTAGGTCAGTAAGTTTATGCGCTTGCGCGATAACACGATTTCATTCTTTTCCAGCTCAGGACATACTTAAAATGCTTCTTTCAAATCGAATAGGAAATAATTTATTTATAATTATAATCGTCAAATGATATTGAACTATTTGAATCTAATTTCTTTTTTTAACTTGCAATTAGTTTAATTAATTATCGAACTTTTAAAAAAATAATTGTGCCTTTACGTTTGATGACGTCAATACAGGAAGGAACGATAAACACAGTGGCCATTTTAAATGAGCCACAAATGTCATCATTAGAAATCTCCCCTAAAGTTTATGCAGCTTTTTCGATTAAGGTCTTCCCCTAGAGGTTATTTAAACTTTAAAATGACTTTAACAGTTAACCACAAAGTAAAGTTTACTTCTAAAATTTCATATCTTCCCTTAAATTATTTAAGTGGTTCAATTACACGGATCGATAAACGAATTTATTATTTTATAAATTATACACCCCATATGAAATAATTGCACTATTAAAATTAAGCGTTGAATTCCAAGTGCAAAATGCTGCTTGCATAAATAATCCATTGTGATTGGTTGATGTGCCTTTCCTTTATGATAAACATACTGTGCCTGATGATTAATATAATTTAGTTTTTATTTTTGAATCAATTTTTATTTCGAAGTATTAAGAATTTAATTTGTATATAATTTTTGTTAAGTTGTAAATATTAAATGTTATTTACATTATTTGAAGACCTTTATCATAAATTTTTTAATAGTTGACGCGATATAATGACGGTCCAGTAAGTTAATTTGAATATTATCGAGTAAAAATCTAAAAATTATACAATAAAATAGCATTTATGAATCGAAATCGAAACTAAATTCTTACTGAAGAACTCCAATTGTACCACAATACTTCCATGCAGTCTACGTAACTGCATATAAATAATAGTAGTAGGAATGGGGGCCTAAGAAAAGCAGAAATTCATTTATTACCTCATTTAAGACGTAGTAATGAATTTCCGCATCAACTCGGCATAGTTCGACATAATTCGATCTTTATTACCACGCCCCATACGACAGTATGTTGAGCGACTATTGGTCGAAGTTGAATATTCCGCTCGCTCGTACGAATTCGGCTATTATAAAAAAAAAAACTTCCCACTATTATTTACTAAAACTTTTTAAAAGAAAATATAATCTGAGAATCTCCTTTTTTTGTTTTTAATTAAATATGACAAATCTGTAATGCGGACTGGTAATTATCATCCTTAATTTGTATTATTTTAAAACCGTACAATAAATTAAATTATTTATATACTTTGATTTCATGACAAAGATTCTAATAAATAATTCGAAACTTTTCTAAAGTAAAAAATTGTAAAACTTCCTTTACATTCCAAATTATAAAGCTAAAAAGTTAGTAGCAGATGACAAACTTATTGTAGCGATAAAAAAAGTCTTTCCAAAATATTTCGTAGTATTAAAGCCCGTCCAATTTTAGTGCCTCTACATTTATTGTTATTAAAGCTTTTAGGGTAGCTACTAGAACTGACACTAATTAATAAAATCATATCATGTTGTTATTAAAATGTATAGTTACAACTTTACTCCAAACTTACAAAGTAAATGATTTGGTCTTTAGTTGGTCAGTAAAAGGTACATAAGTAGATGCATAAAATAAATCACACCCCTATTTATGAAAAATCTCTTTAAATATCGAAAATTGACTTAACAGATCTTTTTAACTTACGTTTTATTGTACTTAATGATGCATGAATAATTTATTGTTGTATTTACTATTCTGTTAAAATATTATTGTTAATGTGTCACTAAAAACTAAAAAAATCAAATTCCACACAACGTATGTTTTTTTTTTTTTAAATTATGCTGCCCTATTTCTTTTGAATAGTGAGGTAACTTTTAAAACTATGTAGTTAGGAAGAGACTAAAGCAATAATCTTGTCAATTTGTTTGTATATTAGCAATTATTATGGTATTTAATTAAAGTTTATGGTAATTTATTGTTACGGAAGATGTACTTGTTTTTGCTGTAAAAGTTACAATAAATTGTTGATTGTAGGAGTTATAATTTGTAAATAATGAAACGTAAATACCCGATGTATTAATTATAATGAATTTTCATTTAATTATCATTATTATGATTAATTTAATTTGTGATGGTATTTAAGTTTATTGTAAATAATTGTTGCTTTTATATACCTACGTATTACTTTTGTGTATTATTTTTCCTGTAATAAATTGCAATACCAAGTACATATGTATTAAAAGAAATATTTTTTATTAATTAATCTAATCAAAATCTCAGTGTAAAAATCTAATAATAAGTACGAATTGTTATAATTAAAAGTAAGTAATTTCTTTGATTATATAATACCACAAAACCTTAAAGAAATTCCCATTTCTGAACGTACGACAAAAATTATTTCAGAGAAACTTTTGTTGGGTTAATACATATGTATTACACGTGACTTGTGGGACATTATTTATTTAATTTGTAATTAAATTTAGTGGAATCACGTTTAGCAAAAAAAAAATATTGAAGGAATTCCCTGTTACGTCCGTAACAAATCACTCTACTGGATTTTACAACTAGCAGTTGAACAATTGTATACTTACTGAAAAATTTAATGTGTATACAATTTGTAAAACTTCTATTTGGTTCATAATTAGCTAGAGAAGCTTCCTCTCCTGCGCATACACTTCGCGTCAATCGCTCCGCCTCTAAGTGGCAAGAGAACGCGAATAGTTGAAGCCATCGTTGTAATCACGTGGACGAAATTAAAAAAATATCGTGTTCATTTTTATTGCACATAAACACCCAAGTGTTTTAGGAGGGAAAAAAAATAATTCAATAAGTAATTAAACATACAGTTTTATTTGGGATCCATTCGTCCTTTTCTTCTTTTTTTTAATTGAAGTTTGACATTTTGCAATCAATTTGTTATCCACTTTAGACAATAATTGAGGGTACCTAATTGAATTTGGCTACCAAATATGACAATGGCAAGAGAAAGCATCAGTTCCTACTTCTTTATAGCTTAATTTTTATAATTTGATTCGGTTTTGTATTCTGATAATTGCAATTAGTTCTAGTTGTTTCTTTTGTTAGTAGTTTCGAAGGAAATTATTCCACAACTTGCAAAAAAAAAATTTATTGTACTTTTTGTGTAGACTTATGTATACCTGCATATATGTGATTTTAAAATACCTACTTAACTTAATTAGCAACACAACAAAATTAACAGTGTCAGTTGTTACATTTAAAAAGTTTCGATTTGATTGATCGTTAGAAATAAATGAAAGGAATAAGGAAAATCCTTCAGGTAAAACCAGCTGCGTCATTTTGAAATCAGTTTTTCCTTTGGAGATACCACACTTAAAAAAAATAATGGGGAGAAAAAAGGAGTTTGCAATTTTAAAGGTTCATTTGCTCAACATTTAATTAAATGAACTGATGTAAATTTGGACTTAAAACAGCATAATTAGTCCAGTGCATTTGAAACGGAAAAAACATTCTGGGTAAATTGGAAAATAAATTGAATTCTGTAAATTGGAGGTGTACGTATATGTACTTCAAATTAAATCATTGGAAGTAATTCCAATAGATTGAAGAGAATATCACAATATTTCCATTGAATATTAATTTTTTAAGGATCACAAATTCCGTATATGTTTACGACAACATTGACTTCAACTGTAAGTACCTGTTCTCTTGATACTGAGAGGAGGAGCAAGCTGCACAGTATGCATGTTACCTTATAGTAACAACGTGATGTGCTCACATCAACAAAACTAACAATCATTATATACGTATATGGATTAATTGAGCAGTTATGTAACTTCAAAATTCTGTTAGTATCTAAATAATTTTTACAAAGTTTTTCAAAATATATATAAATCATTACTTCCATTTTTTCAATAATTTCTGTGTTTAATAAGTTATTTAACACCCAGTGAAATATTTATGCCCAATTTTCAGCCCACTTATGTTTCAGTGGTAGAATGATTATCAGTTGACGTGGATCTACCGTTAAGAATCTCTAGAGATTCCAAGATTGTGCTTTTATCATTGCCAGACAAATTAGACCTATTATCAGTCACGAAATACTGACGTGTTGGTGACGTCAGTAACGGAAAGTATGGAATTGCACAAACGAATTTAGTATTGTATTTTAATATTTACTTATGATACCTCGCATATTTTACATAAAAATATTTGCTGTTCAATTAATTAATGAGAGAAACGAAGAAAAATGTTTTGGGTTTTCTAGTTGAACGTTTGATCTTGATTTTGATGCAGTCCAGGAGAGTCCTCAACAAATTATCCTAAATCTTTTGCACCAAGTTGGGGATGCGATTAGTCTTAACTCATTATCAAAGATCTCCAATACATCATCTTGAATCTTTAGTTCTAATTAAGTGAAGAAAATGGGCAGACATTAAAGCTTACACATCACCTTGATAACCCTCAGTCATTATTGAATAAACAGGAATTACTGGAATAATATACTCCAAGTCAGCCAACACCCCATTATAGAGCTTTCCGTTGGTCGATGGTTCTGCAGTTGGAACTCATTTTAGTTCTTGACTTCTCAGGCATCGTGGAGGTCCACTGTCTTGCTGAATCTTTATGCAGTCGAGTACATCCCAAAAGTTTAACGTTTCCACTAAACTTTTCCTTTAGAATTGGAAAGGACGATACCCACTCTCCATAACAGTTCAATCATCTGAGAGTTGTCATCATGGAGAACGATGTTGGGGATTGCCTCTCATGGACGGATTCCTTTTTCTCGAGAAGCTCGACTTCTCGAGTTTCCCTTCTGCAGGAAACTCAGTTACACACTTCTCCACTGCTCTGCTGCACTTACTAAGTGATTCAAGTCCCCATGTGGATACCTTCAGTGCAATTGACGATTCCGAACGTTTTCCCGTAATCAGGTGCATTTGGGATTCGTAGTGGGCGAGAGCGTCATCGACTTATTGTGTGTTGTGTTTTGGGAGGGCGATAATCGCTCGTGCGCAACCTAGCATAGCACAGCACATCACAGAACAGCACAGCACAGCACAGCACAGCTTTCATCCAGCTTGCTATTGCTGTCGCAGTCTCGCAGTCGCAGTTGCACCAGTAGACGGTCGTGGATCGGAGAACGCGGCGGTGTTCGACTGTCGGATGCGCCGGCCTAAACTTTGATAACTGTTTGTAGTAATAGGAGCTCAGAACGTTGGAGAAACCTGTCTCTGTAGCTCTGGCGCAGTTTTAGACGTGTTTTATTAGGGATGGACGGTGCAGACCGGACTGTTAGTTGACTGACTGACTGTAATGTGAAGTGATTGATTCTGTTATTAATTTATGTAGTTTTTATTTAGTAAATAGTAACGGTTAATATTTAAAAAAATAAATAAAATGGGTGATCGTGAAAGGATCTCGAAGACTGCCATTAGAGTCGGTTTCTATGATATTGAAAGGACTATAGGTAAAGGGAATTTTGCTGTGGTTAAACTCGCCAGGCATAGAATTACTAAAACTGAGGTACGTTTCATTCATCAAGTTTGTATATTTTCCCAAAATATCCCAAATTCGTCGGTAGTAACCTTCACCTATATATTCTCCTAATTTCTAATGTATTGCGCATGGTTTCTTAATAGCAGCCCATCCATCTTCAGGTATTTGCTCAACGTAATAATAATCTTCGTCTTTTCTTAAAATTGAACTGAACGTGGAAAATTCTGTTTCTATTTTGCAACAACATGAGCACTCACTTTCAAATGAATCTAATGAATCGTTTGAGGTTCTTATTTACGTAAGCACAGCGAACATGTAAATTGTTTGGAAATCTTTTGCCACGTGTTGTCATTTATTGAATGTACCTACCTACCACTTAAATGCAAAAAAATGTTTTGTTTAAGTGTTGTAGGTGTTCACTTAAATTACATAGGTACCTACTCATGAATCTCACTTTAAATGACATTCAATATATCAATTAATTAATGTTCATGATAATTTTAATTTTGATGAGCTAAAAATGCCTTCTATTGTATATTTGTGTAAATATTATGGTTTAAGGATTGAAAAAAGGATCTTTTCTCGTATTGTATTAAAATTATTTTGATTAAAATCATTTTAAACTACTTAATAATTGTGAAGAAGTTCACTACCTTTTTATAACAGTTCCACAACCCTTATTTATATCAAAAAAGTTGCAGATTTTTCTATCGTATCAAGAAGAATACTTAATTAAAAAGTTAATTTTGGATTGCATTAAACATAACATAATAAACTTCCACGATTGAAATTGTGAGCATCGTAAACAACCGCCATAACCGGAAGTGTTGCCATTTTTAGTACCTATATTTTCAGCAAACGGATTTTATGCTTTTAAGGCCATGGTCAATAATTTAGACTACATATTTTGTATTTCCTTCTTGAAAAACAGAATTGGAACATTCAAATCTATGGTATCATAGATAGATTCACCGTTTTGGTGATTCTTATTTGATAGTAGAATACAATAGTTGGTGAATCTGTAAGTGGGTGGTCATTTTCTGGACACCTTGACCTACTGAGGTCATATTCGCATATCCCATTGTATACACCATTTGTTGAAACGATTGAAAAAAGTGCAACTTTTATCTAAATGCATCAAAATTGATTGAATAATTTTTTTTAAATCCAAGTCATCGTTCAATATTTCAACTTCAACTAAAATTTTCTAAAAGTGTTATCTGCTTTGTGTTTCGTGATAACACTGTGTACGGTAGTTAATTGTATAAATAAATAATTAAAATAAATTCCAGTGTACATTGTTTTTTGTTGCTAAAAAATTAGATACATTTGTATGTAGGTACGTCTGATTTAAGAACGATTATTGTTTTTGATGTTAGAAAAAAGTGGGTTACATTTACATGGTATGTTATCATCCGCCTCTTATCTCATTTGCGTCAATGTTTGTGTACTGTACACCAAGGCTTGCATTTTTTTTTTTTGCTTTAAGTAATTGTATACATTTAATATTTCAATTATGCGCAAATTAAATTGATTTCGCATAAATTCTAAATGACATTAGAAAAGATAATTTTTATACTCAATACTTCCTTGATATTGATCACAATGTCATCTTACTTCATAAGCCCCCCCTGCGCAATATCAAGTCTCCCCTATTCCGGATAAATTTTATTTCTGGCTATTTTTTGTCTCTTGGATTAAGATGAAGCTTCTTGAACCCCTAGAGTGGCTGAGACCCCCAGCTGGGATGAAGTGTCGTTTTATCTCTATCTGATGATCATCAAACAAGCTGATCATTAATGTGATCTTATTTCGAAATTGAAATTGATCTGCAGCTGGTTTGCTCCACTTATTTTTGTTATCTTGATGTTTTGTTAATAATTTTTCTGAAGGTGATTATTTCTCTTTGAAAATTGTTGATAGTTACACATAATGCATTAAAATCCTTGAATCCTTTGTTTATTAATTAGGAAATAAAATGGAACTTTGTATCTATGCATAGTTGCATGAAGTTGATGATATCTGTTGTAAGCCTATAATTATTTATTAATGCATTTATGGGTTTCATTGTCGTAAGTAAGTACCTATTCTTTTTGTTTATTCTGATTTACGTCAGCCACTGTGAAGTAAGCATTTGATCAATAAATTCCAAGTTTCAACAGCTACCTACCTAACTAACTAACTAACTTAATACCTGATGTGTAAAGACAATAAATTACGTAAAAGTTACCTTGATACAAACTACCTATACGTTAAGTACTTTTAACTTTATTAACATAACAATTTGCAAACTATTTTTATTTATTTGAAACAATTAGCCAATTTATTGATTGATTAACTGAACAGGACGAAAAATCCAATTGTTCAAATATTAATTATTGGTTCTAATTTTGGAAACGTACGATTTTATTTAAAAACACTTCTTGCATACTGGTTATTAATTATTAATTAATTAATATTCCTGATATTCATTGATAAGTCAATTGGTATCGTACCATCTAAAAATAAAACTCCCGTTACCTATAACATAATACGACGAGTATGGTGAGGCAACCTTATTAGGGCGATGTGTTTTGTAGTAGTATAGTAGGTAGTAGTAAAAGCAAATTAAAGCCGCTAATTTGCATTTATAATTAGGTACTAGAGCAATCGTAAATGTTTGGCCCATACATTTATGAATTAAAAAGTAAAAAGCCATTTGAATTTTAAGCGATGGTCGCATTACTGTGTTAGCTGCCAGACATTTTTTACATTTTTTTTTCACAATTTTTTGAGATGTATCGAGGGTGGATTAGGTTAGGTCTAAATGATTCTCGAAAGATCTGGATCATTCTGGTTGATTTGAAGAACTCTAGATATTTCTGGAGAATTGTAGAACGTTTTTTAGCCATTTGAAACTTTGTGGCTCATTCTCAAACACTCTTAATCATTCTCGAAGGATCTGGAACGTTCTAGGTCATTCTCGAACATTCCATGTACTGATTCCCGAAAAATCTCGAACATTCTGGTTGATTAGTAAAATTTTAGATATTTCTGGAGCATTGTGGATCATATTCTGGCCATTTGAAACTTTGTGAATCATTCTCAAATACTCTTAATCATTCTCGAAAGATCTGGAACGTCCCAGATCATTTTTGAACATTCCAAATACTGATTCAGGAGAAATCTGAAACATCTTGGTTGATATGTAATATTATAGACTCGTCTGGAGCATTTTAGAGCATTTTTTAGCCATTTCGAACTTTTTTGATCATTCTCAAACACTCTTACTCATTCTCGAAGGATCTGAAACGTTCTAGGTCATTCTTGAACATTCCAAATACTGATTCACGAAAAATCTCGAACATTCTGGTTGATTAGTAGATTTTAGATATTTCTGGAGCATTGTGGAACATTTTCTAGCCATTTGAAACTTTGTGAATCATTCTCAAATACCCTTAAGCATTCTCGAAGGATCTGGAACGTTCCAGATCATTCTTGAACATTCCAAATACTGATTCACGAAAAATCTCGAACATTCCGATTGATTTGTAAAATTTTAGATATTTCTGGAGCATTGTAGAAGATTTTCTAACCATTTGGAACATTGTGGATCATTCTCAAACACCCTTAAACATTCTCGAAGGATCTGAAACGTTCCAGATCATTTTTGAACATTCCAAATACTGATTGACGAACAAAATGGAACATTTTACATCATCCTTAAGAATTCCTAATCTTTGTGGATTATAGAAAACATTATCCCACCCTTTGGAACATTTTGGACCATTCTCAAACACTGTTAATCAGTCTCGAATGATTTAGAATATTCTGAAAACGTCTAGAACATTCTAGATAATTCTGGAGTGTTGCAGAACGTTTTAGATTGCCCCCAAACTGTAAATCATGCCCGAAAGATCTGCAATATTTCAGGTCATTTTCGATATTTCCAGTTCGTTCTGACTGCTATAACGCATTCTCTAGTATTTTTGAAATTTTTGGAGCATTGTTGATCAGAGGGAACCTTTGAGTGCTGAACTAATGATGATGTATGTAAAACTATGATAATATGAAAAATGTGGAATATGACGAATGAAGAGTCTTCTTTATCATAGGAAAACACTTTATTTTCAATAAGTAATTATATATTAATTACATATTATGCTGTGTGATAACTAGCATCGATAATTTATAATCGCCTGAAGGGATGGCAACGTTTATTAAAAATTTTGTGTTTACATATGTGCATGCATAAATATAATTATTCCAGAGTAATAATGATGGCGATAATAACGATCTTAATTCGAGAAGATTGAAAAATTGCCGGACACTCCGCTATGATTACATTATCTATCTGTTATTATATGTATAAGTAGTTGACTCTGACCGTGCGTCAACGGTGGCAGTGTGACGTCAATCGGCTATAAAAGGACCAGACATTTTACCGTCATCGTTACACATTACTTGATACTTGTATCGACTGAATAGGTATTTTTCTAAGTACACCTATAACATTTTTTTGTGACGATCACAATGAGTCGTGTGCCTTTTTAGAGTAGGACGTTATTGACGTTCACTATTCTCATTACTCATTAAGGACAACGATCATTGCGGAAGTCAGCTATTCATAGATCACACACAACATCTAGTTCCATCGCTACAGATGGCGTTCACTTGGCCGCTTGTGGTACTTTATTAATTCTGCCTGCTAGCCAGGAGATCGATCCTGTCTGGTCGATACTGAGGATTCCTCTATCAGGATTGCCTATGACGCGCTGATTAGGCACACCTAACAAGCTCCACAAAAAGCATCATCCCTCACAATGATGTGCCTAAACCCATTCCAGTTTTAGAGCAGTCTAATCCGTAGCTGGTTGATTTAGCTCATTGAAATTTTCCACCTCTGTTGTCGTTTGATTTAGGAACAATGAAAGTTTCGATCAAGGGACTGGATATGGTATAGCTGAGCAAATTCCACTAACGATTAGTGGAGAACAAAGCGTCGAATAAATAAAGGGCGAGGAAGCATACGCGAACAATTTTAAATCTATTGACCTCGCGATGTAGGGTTCACTAGCGAGGTCACCCGTTCATTACCTACATATTTACCTGTTCATGTTCGTACATACATAATATATGGGTACTTGAACGAGCCATGTTTTTTACAATGTTATAGGTCGATAAATCCTTTGTTCTTTCTGATAGCTTTGATTGGATTGTCTGAGAAAGTTGGACAAAAAGATCTGGTATGACGCTCGCGTCACTAGGTACGAAAAACGGGACTTATTTTCTGAGAAAAGCGTTGAACTCGCAGTTGTAATTACCTAAAAGTAAATGAAAATGTAATGTAATATAACAGAAAGGGGTTACGAAGGTGCAGTGACCGCGACAGGGTCAATCTCTGACGTTCATTCAATTTGATTGCGAATGTTCCTAATCTTTTAATATTAAGGTCAAGTACCTATGTATGTACTGTACTCCTCAGTGTGCAGTTTAGTAACAATTTGGTTCATCACTCCCTACTTTGACGCACGTGTATAAATTATTTCTTTTTTTTTTTTTGAGTCGACATTAAAACTAATATAAAGTTGGAATCATGAATTTGGAGATTTGGACATTCAGCGAGACTATGCAATCAAAAGCTAATCTGAGTCTGAATTTTCTATGACCATTAGGGATAAGATTCCTTCATTTTGAGGATGATTTAGGATGTGATTTTCTTTGAAAGCCATTTCTTGGTGTCACAAATAGATGTTGAACTAATTGGAGAGATGACTATTTTTAGTAACAGTGTCAGTATTCTCATTGCCCTTTATACCTTGACGAACTGGGATCCAGTATAGCTCCACTGAGATATTTATCCATTGATATCGATTAATTATTCTTAGATTAAGTTGCTATTAAGTTATTAATTAGAATTTGGAGTCCGCAAAAATATCACAAAACCAGAATTATTTGACCTTTTCTAAGGCTTTTGTTGTGACTTCTAATTCTCAACATTTTACATGAATTGCTCATTTTTCTTGAAGGATAATAATGCAAAAGTCTGTGACAAAGTTAGAAAGTGTAGTTATTAATAACTAGTTTCAATTTCAAATAATTATAATTGGTTTCGTTGCCTTGTAAGGAATGTAATGTTCAATTTATTTATGTTTTGCTTCAATACATTAATTTCTATTTCCTTATTTTGCAGGTAGCAATAAAAATAATAGACAAAACGCAGCTTGATGCTGGGAATTTACAAAAAGTCTATAGAGAAGTAGACATAATGAAAAGACTGGATCACCCTCACATTATTAAGTTATATCAGGTGAGTTTATATATTAAAAATGTAACGATTTTGTTTTCAAAACTTCCCAATTGTTCCTATTCTTACTGTTTCATCATTTACTAACCATTTCTTTCGTGAAGAAGAATTTTTAGGATTCAGTGATATGGTTCCTTTACTGTTCTTTAAGTTAGGTTAGGTTCAGAATGATAAATCTCATCATTTGGGACTTTTAAAATCACCCCCAAAAAATCTGAGGGTCAGTTCTCGTTCCCCGAGTGTCTGGTGCTCCCAATTTTATTCCACCACTAACTTTACCAGAAGGACGTTCAACATTTGATTCCTTCAGCATATTTTGCCCCAATACTGATCCAATTTTCCAAATCTCTGACTGGAACCATCCATTTTGATACTACTGCTACTAGTAATCATGATCATCATCTCTTTCATAAAATATTGTTTGATAAAACAGTTCCAGGTTCTTGAGATTGTTTGGGTTTATTCCTCTTTAATTTGGACTTTTGATCGTTATCCTTGTAGAACAAGCGGGATAAGTACGTAGATATGTCACTAACATTCCTATAAATTGTCCTCCAAGTAACTGATGCGTAAAGTGATTGGTCTTGAGTCCATAATGTTCGGACATGTTCAATGGATGACATGATGTGAATCGACCCATAATTAGTAAGTACAGCTGAATCTGACGGTTGTCTTCGTCAGCATAATTGCATAACTGATTCAATTGTGGTCAGCATTTAATGGAAAGTTCCAAATACCCAAATAGTTTTTTTTTTTAATGGTGCAAAGCTAATTTGTTTTGTATTATGAACAAGTAGTTATGGAATTTCTACAAAGCAATACTTAAAAAGTGATTATATAGTTAAGGTCATGGGCGTCTAAATTCGCATTTCTGAAATCTGTCTTTAATTTTTGTTTTTCTTTTTATTTCGCATATTTCCCTTTGAATCGCAACTTACAAATTATCTCTCTGTTTTGGAGCAGCACTAAAGAGTTTCTCATTAATTCCAGCAAGAATTTTTTAAGTGATGCTAGTGTTTTTTTTTACATCTATTCTGACGTGACGCTCCAATTCCTTTTTGGCAAGCAAATCGTTATATTTGTGAGTTTCAATGGAGACATTTTTCCAACCCTATTCATGAAATTCTACGGAATTCGAATATAAATGAGTCAAAAAAAAATCTTCTCAGTTTCCTTTGATATGGAAGGCATCACACAAGAGGTACAAGATATTTTGAAGTTGTTTATCATTCAGCTTGGATTAAGAGTTTTAAAAAACCATTTAATCTTTTTAAGGGAATTCCCTAGCAATTGTCGTGCTCAAGAATTACAATTTTGCAATTTTTATGGTTTAAAGTTGTTCGAGTAGTATACTCAAGGGGTTTGTGAAACATCCTCTGCGGACTTTTATTACTTACATGAGCTCAATAAGTGGAGGAGATACAGGGTGACTTTTTGACCATGTGGTGTATAGATAAGTAGGTGATTTTATAAATCATTTTGTATTTAAATTATTCTTACGTCAATGATAAAGAATTTCGGCTTAAAATTGGCTTTTCTCATCTGATATTAACGCAATAAACAATTTTCGGGATATTTCAGTGAATGGAAATATATTTTTAGCCCGAGTTAGAATTGGGTTTTAGCTAATTTTATATAAAACAGACAATAAATAGAGTTCTATCGTATCGGTTTTCGCTTATTCACGTGCGAGATGTTCGAAATAACTTAAGTCACTATAAAATGTTTTCGATTCAGTTACGCACAATGTCTTTTTATATCGTGCAGTTAAGGGAAGTTACGTCTTATTTATTGCTCAAAATCTAAATAAAGAACTCACACTGCAGACGCAAATTATAAAAACATATCTGCTTAACCTATTCTCGTGTGCAAAAGCCACGTTGACATTGTCTCTTGTAAATAAATATGTTTGTTTACTTAATCTAAAGGATTATTTATTGATGAAGCAAAGAGACCCATCCCTAAATATCACAGTCTCTTTTCATAATCCTTCTTTAATATTGATGACTTACAAAATGACTTGAGCATCATCACCATCAAAGTGCCATCATTCCAACGACTGGTTCAACCTGCACATTCCTTGAAAGCTAGAACGTCTTAACACCCTCAACCACTTGCAATCATTAATCTTAGGTAGATCTTCCTTTGACCCCATTTACTTCTACTTATAAATCCACTAAATTGTTTTTGGGAAAACAATGAATTTCTTTTTTCAGGTAATGGAAACGAAGAACATGATCTACCTCGTGTCTGAATATGCCAGTCAAGGGGAAATTTTTGGTAAGTGATTTTTAATTATTGACGACATGTTTAGATTTTAAAAAACTGGCAACTAATTTGGTTTCGCATCATTTTGGATACGCTACTGTATTTTGGTTAAACCCATCGCAAAAAATGACCATTTTTTCCAAACTGTCAACATCTAATGCCCCCCGAGTTCAAAAGGGTTGGCCAGCACTTACTTTTTCTTTTTCCTTTACCCTTCATCCCCCTTATTTTCTCATTTTGGAAATTAGAGCACGTCTCCATGTCTGTCAACCTCTGCAGCTGACTTCTTTGCCTCGATGGTTTCTTCATGATCAAATTTTATTCTTTTATCTTCCCAATGTATTTGTAGTTTCTGGAAATCAGTTCTAGTTTAGTTTCCTCTTGTTTCCATCTTCTACTTTCGGAAAATTTCATTTGGAATCCTGACAGCCGTAATGTTACATCTTCACCCACATCCACTGTCGTGGAAATCACATTTCAGGCGTCCGTCGGCGTCGTTTAACACGAGCTGACGTCGTGATGTGAAAACGTCAGTGTAATACACGAACACGTACATCTGTATATATACGTATAACAATTAGATAAAACGTTCAGACGCCAACGTCTGCTGGACCTTGACGCTCTGACGTCATAGGAACGTTTTCTTTACGTTGTGACGAAGGACGAGGGAACGGCAATTTTGACGCTTGCTCCTCCAGGACGACGATAACACGATTTTTTAATCAGAAGCTGAAAAGTGGTCAAAAATTGAACAAGGATTTCCTAAGCGTCTTCCATTAGGATTGTGGAAGACTTTAGAAATTTCCTAAATTTTCCACTTGGGATACTAAATGTCAGGAGTCCTAATTACTGATTTTGAACAAAAAAAACATTTTCAGAAAATTTGTTAAAAACTATTTGATGATTAGTTTTTTCATTCTTATCTCTTCCTTTTGTCATTTCATTCAATTATGTATAATGGTTTTGTTTGTAAAGATGGTTGGAGCTGATATGCTAACGACAGTATCCTTACAATTGGACGTGTTTGTGAACTATTTTTACCAAAGTAATTGTAGTTTTCCAATAACGTAAACGTTTTTAAAATTTGTACACTGTAAAGCTAAAGGCCAAGTTCCTTAAACATAAAAAAATATTCTGTACGTCAAATTGATCTGACGCATTTCGGCTTTCGTTTGTTATTATCTTGACAATGCAAAAGTTGTTTGCGTAAACAACAATTGATGGCCACGTGTATTTTTCATATCAGTTTACGTTCTATTTATAAAAATTCGATATCCATAGGAAATTGTTTTTTTTTTTTTTTTTGGGACCAGTCTAATGAAGACCATTTCTCTATGGTACCTACGTAGTTTAGTATGTTTTTTTTCCAGATTATATAGCAAGATATGGAAGAATGGCTGAGGAAACAGCAAGAAAAACATTTTGGCAAATCCTTTCAGCAGTAGAATACTGCCATAGTCGTAATATAGTACATCGAGATTTAAAGGTAAGAGCAACCCCACGATTTCTCCCCTAAAGTTTTGGGTTTAATTGAAAAATGAATTGATGAGGGTATTTTCCCTGAAACATTTTTACAACACGAGCTGTAGGTGTATGGACGTAGCAATTATTATTATATCAATTTACTCCACTGACGTGAATGCGAATTAACCAACCGATGACGTAAAATATAGATATACGTCACATAATAGGATGTAGGTATATATATTTATTTTAATTAAACTCGAATGGAATAAATTGCCCTGCTCATTCCAATTTATTATCTAGTCATCCCAAATTTCCAATTATGCCCATTTTCCTGCAGTGATCCGCTCGAATTCACGTTTTTAAATTTGCCAGCAAACTCCCTACGGAACGTATCCTTTTCCCTATGCCTTCTCCTGCTCCCCTCTTGAGCCACCTATACAGTGAAATTATCGCTCGTCGTGACGCCAACGTCTGAACGTAATCGATTTTGTCCTCATGACGTCACACAGCCTACATGTAGGTGTTTGTGAATTCGTCGTTGTCCTCCACCTCTTTCACTATAAATCGCAGGATAATGGTTGCTGAATCAAGGCCAAAAGGTTACATCAAATATGAACAAACACATCTCACGTCACATCTCATTATTTATACGATTTCCGCCATGTTAATTGCTACTCATCAAGATATTGAGTCCTGTTTGAGTTGAGTTTTGGTTCTTAAACACCAACACATTTCAAAGAGGGTTTTATGTATTCTCTGGTGATTTTAATGTCATTAGTCGTCGCCCTTTTAATGATGTGGAGCATTGAACTTCTGATTGTGGAGTTCTTATCCTCCTCCATCACGCGACACCACAAAAGGGAATTAGAAAACAATGTGGCTGTAGGTACAAATGTAACTAACCGAAACATTGGTCACTGGCTCCTGGTGTACAAATTTAGACCAGGAGTCAGTGACCAGAAGATCTCGAAATGACTTTCAGTATTCAGTGGATTTTGATTGAAAACTCATTAATGAACATAAAACACCTCAGAGATTTTGGTGTTTACTTTGATTAAGTGTTACTTAAATTTATGTCATGCTCATCTCATCAACGAATACTTGAAGTAATGTGACATCACCCACGTGAGTTGAGTGGCCAAACGATTTGATTAGTGTCTATTTACATAAGTATGTGAGTATCTAAATATGTGTACACACTTGCAAAAAAACTTTTGAATATGCAATAATGTTAACCCATCAAATTAAAAGACGATGAG
The DNA here is from genome assembly GCA_947389935.1 of Agrilus cyanescens. Lineage (NCBI taxonomy): Eukaryota > Metazoa > Arthropoda > Insecta > Coleoptera > Buprestidae > Agrilus > Agrilus cyanescens. Next base: position 29,379,983 of record OX376708.1, read on the forward strand.
GATTTAATTAAACAGGAAATACATAATGAAATCAAAAGTTGAATAACAAAGAAAATAAATTTCCGGATGTAACTTTGGTAAACGCAAAAAAATGTGAAGAACCTAATAATCTTGACGGCCTCAATGGAAAAATTACTTTCAAATTAATTGTGGATAAATCAATAAAGTTTATTTGCATTTAAAATATTTATACCAGCCACTAAGTATGAAGGACAATAATAATGTAACGTGTAAGCGGAGGGCAGCATATAATATAGGCGACCCATTATACATGTAACACATGAAGATCGGCTTGTAACTGAGAACAGCGTAGAACGCTCTGGAAGCATCGAGAGAACGATTCTCCAGCCTATATAAGCAGTCGTCGAGATCGTAGAGGATCAGTAGTAATAGTAATTACATGGCGATAGCGAAGAGAAGAAGAAGGCGAATTATAATTGTATTAAGTGCTATATGAAATAAAGAAAATATTATAAAATACGTGACAATAAGTAATTATTTATTTACTTATTTTTTTCGTTATGTAGCTTTTTTGTTTCTTATATCGGTGACAATTAAAGGTCACGCAACGCATTAACTAATAAAATGAAAATCCTTGTATTTCGTGCAAATGATCCTACCGATAGTCCTTGCGTATTTAAAAATAGAAATAGGGCGTCATTAGTAGAACGACATTCACACGAATTATATATTTTTGAATTGTAGAAAAATACACAAAAATAATATAATTTTAGGCTCGGTTTGCCTTGTAATAATTCACATTAGCACACAAATTCACGTCACATCTAGTAGTTAGCATCAATATCATATTAATTATAATACAGCAAAGCCAAGCCTTTGATGTGATTATGTATAAACATTTTCGTATCTGTTCACAACATCTGAATATTAAACAGGAACAGTATAATTAAACAAACTCAACCAATTGATTATTATGAGGCGTTAAACCTCCCCTCAACTTCTTCTTACCATGTGGTAACGCTTATGTTAATTGTTTTGTATTGTTACAGGCTGAAAATTTATTACTGGATACAAATAACAATATAAAAATAGCAGACTTCGGTTTTTCAAATTATTTCACTGCCAACGGACACTTGTCTACTTGGTGCGGTTCGCCCCCGTACGCCGCTCCCGAAGTGTTCGAAGGAAAGAAATATATAGGACCAGAAATAGATATTTGGGTGAGTTATTTTTTCTTACAGTTATTCATTTTAATGTTTTTTTTTCTGGTTAATACACATAATTTAAGATAAAGGGTTAATTGGTGGCAGTTTACCCGCCAATGAATATAAAATGAGCTGAACCGTCAAGCTTTCAATATTCTCCCCCGCAATATGTCTTTTATTTTGGTTACAGAGTTTAGGCGTAGTTTTATACGTCCTTGTTTGTGGAGCTCTCCCTTTCGACGGATGTTCGCTTCAGGCCCTTCGCGACAGGGTGTTATCAGGGAGATTTAGGATTCCTTATTTTATGAGCTCTGGTAAGTTTTACATCAATTTTCATACTTATCATTTATTATGCACTTTTACAATTGCAATTCCATGTTCTAACGACAGATGGTGCTCACGTGCTGCTTGTGGTATTATATTGATCCATCTGTTAACTAGGGGATGCATTTTGGTCAGTCCCGTCTTTCCTAGTGATCCCTCGTTTTTAACTCTCTCGAATATTTAAATAAAAGTACTTTATGTTGTTCATGTTCTTTTTGTCCTCTTTCCCTGAAGCTGACTCCTAATTATATAGCTACGTATTTAATATCCTCCACCAACGCTTAACTTTCATCTCGTGGCACGCGGAGTACAAAAAAGAAACGATAAAAAACATTCACGTGCCAAATGCTTTCATTACAAAAAGGCAACATCTGGTACTTCTCTTGCAACATGTTGAAGTTCATTGCCTAATGTACATAAATGTTTTAAAAAGTAGGTAATACCAAATTGGATAACGTTGTTTCAAGTATTTATTTATTTATAATTCTTTTGGTATCGAAAGGTATAGCCAATTAAACAATAAATATTATAAATATTACTAATTTGGCGTCACTCGCTATAGATTAGATTGTTCAATCTGTTGCTATTTATTAACGCAATACTCTCTCTTCATAAATGCCAAAAGCTCACATTGAAGTAGATTGCCACTCTTGCTTAAACCTGGCTTTATGCCAATTTTTGCAAGAATTTACGTCTTAGGCGCTTTAAACAGGTGGCAGTTCAAAGGGTTGTAGACGAAACAAAAGGAGCAATCCTTAAAAGCTTCCAAAGAATTTCAACTGCGCTAACTAGACCGTTATTATTATCTTTTACTTTTTATTTATTCGATTTCTGTAAATGTTAAACGCGTCAATTATTCGCAAAGCCCACTTAACATTTTCTGGGCTCATCTGAAGCTCAATAATAACTCCCTGCTCCAGCTCGGGTTGTTGCTACCTCCAGCTTTACCCATCTTGCTTCCCTCTCGCCCAGACTGTCTCGCTCCCCTCACACCCAGACCATCTTAATCCTTTCCCCCTTGGTATCTCGATCCCTACCGCTCCGACTGCTTTGCTTCCTCAAGTCCTACCCATCTTGCGTCCTCTCCCCTAATCTGCCTTGCCTCCTCCCAGTATGCATTTATTGTCCCCTCTCGCCCTGCATCTGTTGCTCCATCTCTCCCTGATGCTCGTACTGCCGTGCTCCACTCTCACGATTCCATCACTCCTGCCCTGACAGTCTTCCTCCCTCAAGCCCTATCCATTTTGCACCATCCAGTCTTCTCTATCTTGCTTCCCTTTGCCTTGACTACTTCACTTTCCTTTCGACCTGACTGTCTTCCTTTCGCCCTATGCGTCTCGCTTTCTGTGGCCCTGTCATCCTATCTCCGATTTTTGCAGGTAATTGAACAAGACTATTTAACTACACATGTACGGTGTACGTGTTTGTAGTCAAATGGTTTTTACGCGATAGGTGGGTAGGTACGACGACATGGAAAATTTTGCATCGGTGTTATTTGTTCCTCTATTTTTAGCGCATTTGCTTCGATATACACACGTACAATTATAGGTGTACACATGCACCTCTCCTGATATTTAATAGAAATCTACCTACACTATATCAACATCGTACAACTGCAAAAATACTGCAAGAGTGCGATAAAGTTATGAAAATAAATGAACGGCTCGTTATTGACGCACGAGTACCTATGTACTTACTATCTTTTACCGAAAATAGCGTTATGAACGTTTATGTAAAAACCTATAACTTTTTAAAATCCATAAAACAGATAATTATTTACATAAGGACAAAAATAACAAATTAGTTAGTAATGTCGTAGTCACCAATGACGTGAAACATCTACCTAATCAAATAATCTGATCGGAAACTGGTTGGGCACCTCCCCAATATGCCACCTAACGACACTAACGGAGCTGCTTGAGCATCCTCTGTCAGTAAGGCAACCCGATCGTTATCTCTGTCACCCCGGTCCAGCATTCCCGCTGCGCGACATCCGTATACCGTCTTCACTTACACCTTTGTCCACTGGGTTACTCCTTGCGGTACCTTTACGAGTCTATTGTGCATTCAGCAACTGTACACCTTCCCTCATACTGGGTCATGATGATGCATACTCTAATCCACGTCATTGTGACCATGTGCTTCCACTTTCGACCCTTAGGCTTCACAGACAGGAACCCCTAATGGGCGATTTTCACTGAAGATGTCGATAACCCCAGCAAAATTGCCCCACTATCCACGTGTTGGCTATGCTGGGGTGTGGATGGCTGATGTTGCCATCCACACCCCAGCTCGTCTATGTCGGCTTCCCGTTGAGATTTCACCAGACGAGGTGTTGTCGGGTCTTCCCACTTGCACGTCAGCTGCTTTCTACCTCTCCCTGCATGTACGTAGGGGTTCATTAGCTTCCACATACCCTCGTGAGTATGAAGCCCTCTTCTACGAGTGAGGAACCTGGAGCCCATCAAATCGCTCCAGATGGCGTTCATTTTCTGTCTACGATAATTTATTAATCTACTTTAAGATCAAGAGAACGGGTATCAGAGCATATCCTGAGGCTTCAGTCATTGAAGAAGGTAACTGAAAGGTGCTTCGGACGGTTTTGTTTAATCTTTTTCGTAAGATTTTCACTGAAGATGTCGATAACCCCAACAAAATTTTCTCACCATCCACGTGTTGGCTATGCTGGTGATGCGGAAACCTTCCCCTAAGGCAGCATCAGCCATCCACAGCTAGTCTACGTCGGCTTCCCGTTGAGATTTCACCAGACGAGGTGTTGTCGGGTCTTCCCACTTGCACGTCAGCTGCTTTCTACCTCTCCCTGTATGTACGTAGGGATTCATTAGCTTCCACATACCCTCGTGAGTATGAAGCCCTCTTCTACGAGTGAGGAACCTGGAGCCCATCAAATCGCTCCAGATTGCGTTCATTTTCTGTCTACGATAATTTATTAATCTACTTTAAGATCAAGAGAACGGGTATCAGAGCATATCCTGAGGCTTCAGTCATTGAAGAAGGTAACTGAAAGGTGCTTCGGACGGTTTTGTTTAATCTTTTTCGTAAGATTTTCACTGAAGATGTCGATAACCCCAGCAAAATTTTCTCACCATCCACGTGTTGGCTATGCTGGTGATGCGGAAACCTTCCCCTAAGGCAGCATCAGCCATCCACAGCTCGCCTACGTCGGCTTCCCGTTGAGATTTCACCAGACGAGGTGTTGTCGGGTCTTCCCACTTGCACGTCAGCTGCTTTCTACCTCTCCCTGCATGTACGTAGGGGTTCATTAGCTTCCACATACCCTCGTGAGTATGAAGCCCTCTTCTACGAGTGAGGAACCTGGGGCCCATCAAATCGCTCCAGATGGCGTTCATTTTCTGTCTACGATAATTTAATAATCGACTTATTGATCAAAAGAGAGGGTATCAGAGCAAGCATATCCTGAAGCTTCCCTCCTTGAAGGAGGTAACCAAAAGGTGCTGTGGACTATTTTTGTTCGTCCACTCCTTGTCTGTGTTGGCTTCCCATTGGGATTTCACTAGGCGAGGTGTACACGCTTTGTACCTCTCTCTGCGTGTACGTAAGTGTCCTTGGGCTTCCCATACCCGCATGTATATGATGCTCTCTTCAACGAGGGAGGATCCTGGGGACCCGCGTTCGGTTGCTATCTACGATAATTTATTAATCTACTTATTGATCAAGAAAAGGGGTATCAGTGCACATCCTGAAGGTTGAATCCTTGAAGAAAGTAACTAACAACTGCTTCTTTGAGTAAAGTAATTTATTTAATGACGTATAACAATAAGAAAAATATGTTTTCGTTATCATTTAATAAACATTTTCAAACGTCAATTAGCTGATAGGTAAGTAGATCTCCACTTTAAAGTTAAAGTAGCACTCGTCCAAAGCTCAATGAGGATTTAGTCATAAAGTAAAGACTAAATAGTTTATTTTTAAACTTTGTACTTTTCGAAACGACGTCGACACTTGCAGTCGCGCACGTTCTCTATTGTAATACATCAGTGAGTGCTAGTACGCCCGAAGCCAAAGATAAAACGTTAATTCGCAGTTATGGTCTTTTGATACGTATTTCCTTTAATTATCGTTGCTTTCGCTTCAAATTAATGCCAAGTCGATGCTTTTACGCGAACAATGAAATCTGCAGCTTTTGTATTAGAAACAATGACGACTTGGTATATGCATTAACAGTTTTGAAACCAGATCTTTTTTTCAAATAAAATACCAGCCGCTACTACTTGAGTTAGTTGGTTTTAAAGGAAACCTCTCGAACTTTTTGTTTGATTTCATTACAATTCTTGGTTGGTTTTTTCCAAATTAGCTTGGCTTATTACTTTTGGAAATACCATAAATCTTCGTCAAACTCTTGTGTAACTGCTCACTTAAATGGAACCCCCTGTAGTTTATCGAATGAAATGGTAGATATAAAACAATTCATTGAATTCCAGAGGAATAAACTTTCCAACAAGCGACCTCTAAAACGCTCGAGGTCATTTTCTACGATCTCTTCTCCCGGTTCTTTAGGGTTGGTTTGACGTCAAACCTACGTCAGAACCCTCACAAATATTTGGAGCCGACAAAAGGCAATGGAAATGTAAATTAGTAGCCAATTCTTGCGTAGGTATCGTTTCTTTTTTCTGTAAATATTTAATTTTTCGGAAACATCGGCGGAATGGGATTAATATATACATAGATACCTTTATATTTAGGAACAATCGAATTATTTCAAACACAAGAAGAATTTTTAATTAAACGACTTTTTTTAAATTGGAAAATTTTCAATCAAGAAACGAATCCACGTGAAACGGGGTGGCGTCAGTCGAGTTACTCCTCTACAAGAATACAGATTATACTCAGTTTAAAAGAAACAAAGTATAGTTTATTAACTTCTTAGAAACAATTTTCTTTTATGGGCAGCATTTTGTAGGTAAATGTTTCATAAATGTGTTGGTGAGGTGAACGCACTCTCATCCTTATACACATTTCATTCATGAACTTGTTCGACTGAACCGATTGTAAGATGCATTCGTTCTAGTGTTTAAGTAACACAGGCGCATTATACAGTTATGCCACTCACGAGTATGTACGAACCTAATAAAAGCCGATTTCAAAATAGTAACAGTCTGGTGGCCCGACCCTGACGATGAGACATGGCTGACCTGTCTCAGAAACAGTTATTTTTAAATGAAGAGAATACACAAGTAGTAGCAATTACTTATGCAGGAAGACCAAACTGCTACAGAGTTCCTCCTCTTTTGGACTTCCTCTTGTTTCTGTTCTTCAACATTTTTCCATTTCTTTGACAAAGTTTAGGAACTTAAAAGAGCTACTCAAAGGGGCGTTAGTATGCTGAAGAAGAATGCAGAACGTCTGGTATTACGTAAATGAAGAACTTTTTTGGGAAAATTAACCCATGAAGTTAAAAGTGAATTTCCATCAAGTAGAAGTAGATGCAGTTAATCAGAATCATTGATTTCGTATCGAATCCCAGAATTTTGGCAACAAAGAATTCAGAAAAATTGTCTTTTAATCAAAAATTAACTTATGCATGCATTGTACTTATATTTGGACGTAGTTATTCCGTTTCTATAAAACTGAATCAAGATCAAGCGTAGAGTTGACGTCAGTTAACATTATTTTAAGATATCCTCTGGTCATACATTAAGCGCCTTGACGTTGAAATAAAATTTCCACTTTATGACGACAGCTTATTATTAATTTAGCATTTATATAATTAGTAGGATGGATCAAACAGGCATTTTAGTATTTCCCTTTTATTTCCAGATTGTGAATCATTAATACGTAAAATGCTGGTTTTGGAACCAACCAAGCGATACAACGTTTCGCAAATAAAACGCCATAGGTGGATGCAAGCGGACATACCTTTATCTCTACCATCAACCATGTCGTCCATTAAAATTCATCCAAACGAACAAATACTTCGACTAATGCAAAGTTTGGGAATTGATAGCATAAAAACTCGAGATGTAAGTCAAAATTAACATCTTGAGTACTTTTGGACAAAGTTTAGTACCTACTCATTTAACGTTTCTATTTCAGTCGGTAAGATCTGGAAGCTACGATCATCATGCTGCAATATATTATTTGCTGTTGGAGAAATTACGAAACCAATTGGTAGGAAACGAAACCCAGCAACAAAACGCAGCTGTCCGCGAAGTTCAAAGGCGAAGGCCTTCGAATGTTGCCGAACAAGCGATGCGAAAAATAGGGCGAGCCAGTACGTCTGAAGATTGTCGAAGACTCCTTCAGCATTCTGTCACGGCCCCATCTTCGAGTAACAGTAGACTAGGTAGCCCCAGGACGTGTAGTTCTCAGAGGAATTGCGATTCTCCCCCTCATGGAATCGACGCAGCCAGACTGCTTGCAGCTACCAACAGTGACGAAGCTTTAAAAATTTTACAGCAGTCGACCACTATGTCTTTCGTTATGTCAAATGAAGCGTCGAAACTTATGGCCACTCTTCAGTCGTCTCCAGTTCCTCCTCATACAGACTTATCTTCGGCTAGAGAATACTTGAGCCACATTAATTCCTACTTACATTCTCAAAATCCACAATCATCTCTAGAATCTGACAATAATAAAGGGTCATTACCCAAGTTCAGTACCAGGTACGATTACGATTGATTAAATTTTTTTTGTTGTGGTAATGTTCTTTTTTTTTTGTACTTGCAGTGGTTACAGGTGCAGCGAAATGCACATTCAGTATTCAAGTTCGACAGACGAGGGCGTGGAAACGGACTTGGAAGAGCAAAGTCATCATCGACTCAGTTATGCGTCTTCGAGTTCTTCTAGTGGTGTAGTTGGAAACTTTAACACGTCCAAAAGCCTTAGTCAAAATTTAAGTTGTGATAGTAACTTTGAAAGTCTGGATTACCAGCTCTCAGATTCGAACGAACTTGCAAACAGTTTGCCCAGTTGTACGTCGTCGGCGGACAGGACCGTTCCCGGTCCCTCTTTGACCAGTTTTAGTGGTCTCTCCTCACCAACGCCCAGTTATTTATTGAATTCCCGATCGCTCCTCAATAGGCATAATCCTCTAGTTCATTTGCCCAATTTGAAGAGTTCCAGTAGAGGCCTCACTCGATCTCCCGTTGATTTTCGAGAAGGTCGACGAGCCAGCGACGGACTCGTTGCCCAACAGGCTGCAGACACTCCTCATAAGAAGGTCGTGGCCTTCAACTCACAGAAACTAAGCAAAAATCCAAAGGCCAAAGGTATTCTAGAGCTTCACATGGTCAAGAAAGAAGCCCAACGTCTTCGAAGTCAGTACCAAGCGAGGGAAGCACCTGAAGAAGCATCCCATCGACAGAAGCAACACAACCAATACTTGCAGCCTCGATCAAGTAAGAGAATTAGCTTGCCAGATAGTTTTAGTTACGCGAGTTCGTCCCCAGAGCCTTTGCAGACAGCCATGCAGCATAGGCTACTGCAGCAGAAGCGGCAAATTTTGCAGAAGCAGAGCGGAATCTCGCCCCATCAACCCTCTAGTGCTATTAGCTTGGAAAGCGGTCCGTTGTCGCGAAGGCACATGCTCAGGCAGGCTAGTTATAAGATCGCTCAGCAACAACCCGTACTCCCCCCGTTGCCGCACAACGCCGAAGTCGAGAGCAACGACCTGGTTGCCTTCCAGGCCATCGTCGAAGGCACCGGCGAAGCGTGGAGCGCACTTCCCGGCAGCCTGCAGGCTTCTTGCCAGATTTCTGACGCACCCTCCACGACCCACCCGTGGCAAAACTTAGCACCCGCTTGGAACCAGGTATCCCAGCCGCTGTAGTGTGGTTTCATGATGCAGGTTTCTGTTGAATGCCTTGCCGAACCTCCTCCTCCTAGTCTTGCTTTTAACGCAGGCTGTATAATACATTATTTTACGTAGTTGTATTGTAAACGTGTTATAATTTCATTTACTTAAACCTGGGATTGTTTTAGAAAGTTATTCCTACACTTTCTAAAAGAAATTCGTAACTGCATGAGTTCTCTAATATTTTCACTGTCAGTGCAAAGAAACAGAACGTTTCATATTCATTTTAAATTTTACTAAATTTATCTTAAATCTTATTCGGGCCCAACCCAACCCAACCTACTGATTATGTTATGTATGTCTGCACCCTTAGGTTTTATTTTAAATTTATGTGTTAAAAAAAGAATTAAAAAAAAAACTTTAAACTACATTCCTAAAGCCAATCAGTCATATTCATTATATTTATTTTTAATTGGTGATTATTGCAATATTGCAACCAAAGATTTTCTTGTTGAACCAAAATTTGTCTTCGTATTATTTTAAATTTTAAGGTTTCTTGGTCTCAACAAAAGTCATTAGTTTGTTATTTTTTAATAATAGGTATACCTAATGTAAAACGCCACACGTGTGCGCGGTAACACTCATGTGGAATATTCTTACCGCACTTGTAGACAGGAAAACTGTGCGACTGTTAGTCGAAGAAGAATATTCCACTCGCATGTTACCGCATTTGGTGCGCTCATGCGACCAATGGAATCTTCTCCAGAATACTAATGTGCGGACAGTGGGAGGAGAAGATTCTACGAGTGGTAACACGCAATTGGAATATTCTCCTTCTTCCACTAGTCGAACGTTAGTACATTGTGCGACCGTTTACGTAAATTTTTGGAACTACAAATTTGAATTACAATAAAAATTTATTAGTTCTTATAGGCTGTGATGCACATTGTTACGTTGTCAGTTATGAATTTCTTTTCAACTCTAACTTCATCTTTTAAATTCGTTAGTTTTTCTGTTGGATAAGTTAATAAGTAGTAAAAACCGTAAGAGTATTATTGAGACAATATGGGTAACGAAGTATTATTAATCGTATTGCTACTAAATCGGAATAAAAACTGTGTGTATGTTTGATAGTAGCCCAAAAAAAAGTAGTACAAACTGCGTTATTGTTATTTTGTTGTATAGTTCGGCCAAAAATCTTTTTCTTCAACTTTTTAAAATGCAATTTTGATCTAATTTAAAAGACCGACTTGTATAATATTCTTTTTTGTTGCCTTTGTTACATGCAAACATAAATCATATATTCATTGCTTTAGAATATTATATACAGTATATTGTGCGACCGGTGGGAGAAGGGGAAGACTCGTTGAGCGTGGAATTAGTCGCACAAGCGCACCAAGTGCGCTAACATGCGAGTGGAATACTCTCCTTCGACCAACAGTCTCACTGCGAGTATGGGACGCGGTAATGAAGTCCGAACTCAGCCGAACTGTGGCGGAAATTCATTACTGTGTCCTTTGGATTTGTACATTTTTTTATTTAATTAAACTGATGTTGATTGTAATAGGTATTTTTGGTCGAATATTAACCTTAGTTTAGCAACGTATTGTGTTACGTTGTATTATTTTGCTTTTACTATATCTAGAACTAAATATATGATTTTATTAGCTGAGTTTTGTCTTGATTTTTCACCAATAACAATAGCATGCTCGTTCTTTTTTAGTTTGTTTGGCTCAATGTGTGTTGTTTTTCTTTATGGATACACATGACACCAATTTTCGATTTTTTTCTTTTCAAATTTATTAGGGGCCACAATTTCCAAGTAACGCTTGGCCTCCATTATTGCCCCTCAGCGAGAGTCCCATCTTGGAACTCACTGAGCAAACGGAAACCATGTGAAAGCAATCCTGCGAATAATCGTCGTCGGCTTAGTTTAATGACTTTTGAAGTTGTTGCAATTCAATCCTCGTCGCAGAAAAACAAATAACAATAAGTATAATAAATAAAATATTATACCTACGTAATGATAACGCTACTACGGCTGTCAATTTCATTGAGTAACATCGACAATATCTAATTCATACAATAACAATAATTAAAAATCGTACACGAAAACCTGTTAAAGGTATTTTTTACCATCGTTTGTCCATTGAAAAAAAATTGTGATGAAATCTGTCAGCAAATGATCATTCAATAGCCAACACTGAAGATAATTAACCATTTAAATTAAGAAAAACAACCATAAACAGTCATAGAGTCATAAAAGCATTAGTTAGTTACAACGTATTTGGCTGTAGTATTAAAAACCTTCGCGCACTAGCGACCAAGTCATGCGGAATGGTCGCACAGTGGCAGCCACGGCCAATTAATCGCGATGCGCATGCGGCCAACACAAGTGCGACCATCAATGAGTAACTGCGCACTAGTGGTCGTCTAGACGGTTACACTTGGACCATTAGTGCGCGTAAGCTTATATTAATTAATTAATTACTAAAAACAATAACGAACGCAGATTTCATCACAGAAAAATGTTTTTTGTTTACGCATCAAATTAACAACATATATTATTAAAATAGGGTTTAAAAATAGATAACTGATGTAGGGGAATTCATTAATGTCTACGAATAAATAAAAAAGGAAAAAACCCTTGCTTTTAAAAAGTTATTAAACTATACCTACACATACCGTTAAAAAATTCTTGTAAATTTAATTGAATTACTGTATGTAGTTTTAATAAAAAAATTGAAATATTGATCGACCCACACGTACTTCAGTTCTATTTTAAAATACGAGAACAGCTTAATTATGTAGGTAAACGCTTAAATTTAATTATTTTTAACCGAACGTTTAAAAAAATTGAGTTGGTTTAAATATATCTACCAATGAGTACACAAATTGGATTTACTTGATGAAAACATAATTTGCTCTTCACCCTTGAGTAAATTTACCAAGTTTTGCCCTGGAGCTAATAAGACAAACAAGTGTTTATAATTAGACAGAGTCGATTTACTGGAGATAATTAAATAGCTCAAGTTATTAACATCCACCCCTTTACCGTTAATATAATTAATTTGATTATGCAATTTGGTGTAAGAGTGGCAACAGACGCTAGTCGGGTTTGGGGTTTTGGATTCCTTTAGTGTTCACCGAAAATAAACGAAATCCTCTTTGAGATAGTAAGGGTAAATTAGTGACGTAATCAAAAATCATATAAAGTTTAGGGCTCTTATTTCCTCCCCATTTGGAGTAAATTTTATTTATACTTTTCTGTCCTAAGACAAGAGATGTAATAAAAATATTTTACTAAAAAACTCAAATCTGGAATGCTTGTGGGTATGGTTTAATTTCTTGGGAAAATATTTTTTAAAAAATAATAGACATATTCTTGAAGTTTGTAAAAAATAATGAATACATACGAATGTAGTTAAGAAAATTAGATATATTTTTTATCAATGTATTAATATAAAAATATTTTTCTGCTTTTTAAGACTGAGACCTTATAACGCAACTTTGAACGTCATTAAAAAATTACCTTTTTGTTGCTGACGATTAAATTTAACCAAAATACTTGGGAATAATTTTTTAGAAACATGTAATGATATGGTGATACTTGCTAAAAGTTAGATTTACGAGTGGAATTTCGATTTATATGATTTTTTTTAATTATGATCCAAGTCAACCAAAAAGGGCCCATAAATGGTACTCCTTATTTGTAGTGCGATAAGAAAATAAACAAGTAAACCTAACTTTTAAGCTTTTAGGTACTTAATATTTTTTTATTGTAAGTTTAACTGGTCTTTTTTTTAAGTTCGTTATCAAACACCACGTTGTGCAGTGATGTTGTTGATGATATTGTTAATGTTAATGTTGCAAACTATAAAAACGACATTCCACATAACGTTTTTTTCCGAGTGTTCGTTCGCATAACATTCTAAAAGACGCTGTAAATACTAAATAGGTATATTTATACTTGTATACATAAATAAAAATAAAATGTTAGGGACGCCACTGAAGGGATAAATTGTAATAATCATCAGGAACAAATTGTATGTATTCAATTCCAATGACGTTGAATTGCACAAACGACAAAATTAATGTTTTTAATTATAGAAAAACTAAATACTTTTTTAAGCAACTTAAGAATTTTATCCACGAGCTCGGAATTAACCGCACGTGCGGTAACAATGCGGAAACGCTTTCAATATGGCTACCTACGTTTTTATTTCCGTTTTAATCAGTTAATATTTTATGGAAATATTAAAAAAATTAATGAATACAGAAATGGGAAATTTCAAAACGAAATTGCTGCTTGGAATAAAAAATATATTCAAAATTAGATCATTAAATGAAATTACTTGAAATACACATACATATGTACGTAATTTGTTGGTAGACATGAAGGTACAAAATTACTCCGATTTTGTGCAATTCAAAATAACTAAGTACTTATAAGTATGATAGAAATCAGTAGGATGTACGTGAATTAGTAAACATATCATTCTAGTAATGTGAGGAAAGAGAGTTGAATTGAAAATGTAACATAATATCTAACAGAGCTAATTGCACCTACTTAATTTTTTTTTTAATAAATTTGGTTGGAAATATGCAAATTTTAACCGTTTTTCATTCATATTATTGGTACATATACATAGATAGGTGTAATTAGTTTCAAAAATATAACGCCAAAACAGTGTGTAAAATAGATTTTCTTTTGAAATTACGAAAGCATACATATAAGTAATATATTTAGAAAGCAATAATACTCATTTTTATCATTACACACGATGTACTTGTGCCTGTTTTTTTTTTAGATTACAATGCCACTTGTAACAACTGGCTGCTTGTTATATATCTGAGTTTTCAATAAAAACAGAAATTATGCTAGCAACTTATTTTAATTCATCACTTTTAGAAATTTATAACACTTTTTCCAATGTTTTGGAACCTTTTAGATCATTCTAAAACGTGCTAAATCATTCACGAACATTCTAGAACATTCACGAACAATGTGGAACATCGTGGATCATTATTGAACATTCTGAGATTTTCCAGAACGTTCTAAAAACATCTGGAATATTTTAGATCATTCTCAAGAAATCTAGAACATTCTAGACCATTCTTAAAAGTTTCAGAACATCCTGGAATGTAGTAGAATGTTCCAAATTATTTTAAAAATATCAGGAATCATTTTTAAAAAAATTTGAAACATTCTAATTCATTCTCAAACAGTCTGGAACTTTTTCAATAAAAAATCCATCATAGAACATCACATATATTCAGATCATCTACGAATGTGAACATTTTCTGGCATTTTTGTATATTCTGAAAGTTTTTCTTACGTGTGACGACAAAATATCGAGTATAAAAAGTCTTAATAGACGACGACCAAAAAACAAAAACTACAAATTAAAATACTAATTGTTTACGACTTACTACTTATTTAATTTATCCAAAAAGTAGCGCTAGATGTATTGTATTCCTCCGCCAAGTTCCAAATTTCACTTAATTGTTGTCAAAAGAAACACAAACACTAAAATGTCCACACAAATGATCACAACATATTTTAAACAAACAATATTCAAAGAAATTCGGTTCTTTTGGGCACTAATCCGACAGTTTTGTCTCATTAATTACTATATTTAGCAATGAAGACATTGTTAGTATGTTGTTAACTACGTATGCGGTGCTAGTAGGGGAGCATAACAATTTTCAAGGTGAAAACGTCCTCTCGGGTTTGTTCGTTTGACTTCGTTACGCTTTCGTAGATAAGCTATACATCTTTCCTACACGTTCCTTTCGTAATTGAAACGCAGTATGCAGTATTCGGAGCGTTCGGAGTACATAAATCGGAAGCAGTATGTAGTTACTAAGCTACTAAATCGTTTAATCGTGAACATTTTAAGTGTGATTGTGAAATATTCAAGAAAGAATAGTTCCTGGATAGAGAAATTCATCAAAAACGAATGGAGCAGCAAAGGTGATTCAAAGGCGAGTTAGTTTTTCAAGTAATTTTTAGTAATCTTGTGTACATGTATAAATCTTTCGCACACGCAGTGTGCTGTCTCTCTCTTACTATCCAAATTGTAATTTAACATAGTAAAAGAGAGAAGATAGATAAGACGAACGTCCAACAAACGAACAGTTTTTGTTGCTACAGACATTTTAAAAACATTTACTGAAATTAACAAAATGAAAGAAGACGATAATTATATTATTGATGATAAATTAAGACCCTCCTCGGCCTTATTTAAGACAAAACTAAAGAATACAATACAATTCAAATGTCTTTTAAAAATTAGATTTCGTTTGCGTAGTTCTTGCGATTTTTGCAATTTTATTTGACGAATAAAAACTTCGTACATTTTTAGGTCTTTAGGAAACTTAAAAGTAAAACAAATTAATTCTATCATACTATTTATTGTTCAATATTACTAATGATACACAGTACATAATAGTGATATTATTGCAGATATTCACAGAACACATACTAAAATCACAAATTGTTTATTTCGGTTACAAAAATTGGCCTATAGAATGTCATATTTTAAATTACGATACAAAAACTCGATACGTTTTAAACTTATTTTCCTATTATAAGTAGATAAAATTTCCTAAAGTATGAAACCTACGCAGAAATAAATACTCAACTACTAAAAAGAATATTTTAACCATTTTTAGAGAAGTGAATAAAAAACCAAATTAATAAAACACTTTTACGAATGTAGCGTCATGGATTAGATCAATATTTGATAAAATTTCATAAAAAATTGTCATACTATACTTTCTTTAAACCACTAGTAACTACTGCCACAAATAGCCAGCTCGTGACTATTTAATCGCTCAATTAAATAAATTAAGAAAATCAAATATAAGCAGAAAAAATATGTATTTGGTTTTTTATTAGCTGGAAGAAAAATGTTAACATCAAATACACACACATATTTCCGGTAGAAAAGTCGGTTCGACATTACGATAATTGATAAATTTTAACCGCCAACACTTCTCCCTCAGCAACACACAATAAAAAAACACAAACACAACTGGCAAGTATCACTCGGAAACTTAAATAAATTAACAAACATAGAACTATACTGGTATTATAATTATAAAACATACATACAAATGCTACAACGAATTAAGAATAATTAATAAATAAAACTTGTGCTATTGGTCTATCGATATTTGTAAGGCGCAGACATTTTCTATAGTTTTAAAAGAATCTTTTAGTTGGTAAACAGTGTGAAGACTGAGGAATGCCTTTTTTTAAGCAATAGATTCTGTATTAGCCTGTTCCTTAAGACGTTTATGATACGCAAAAGTGTTACACAAATTTTTCTTTCGCTATTTATTTATTTATTTTGTTCTATTATAAAATAATAACGAATAAGTATGAAGCTTTAAAACGTCACGGAGCGCAAAATTTACACTAACATCGTGTTTTAATTTTCACTATTTTGGCACTTTCTGCCACAAGGAACATTCTACTAAATTAACGGACAAATAACAAGAACAACGTTTAAATGTGGTTCCAAAAGGCACTCGAAAACGTTGCCCTTGATGGAACATGAAAGGGTTTCGAATAAGAAAATGGCCAAAAGAATTTATTTATTAAAAATGAGGTAAAAATAATTGGGAGAAAGGCTATTCAACGTCTTTTTTACAAATAAAGGTCGATTTTTAATGCTCGAATGACAGTTCGAAATCATTTTGACAGCAACAGTTATCAGTGTTTGGGAGTGGTCGGGGATTGTCGGAATAACTCAGGCGTTTGGTAAATAAATTGCAACAATTTTCACGTACGTTAACGTTAAATTAGGTACGTTATGTGGTTAAGGTTTGATTCTTTACATGTTTTGACTTCATATTATTTTTAGAGAACCAAAAAATCAACTCGTAAATTAACCAAACCTTCGACGATTCAAACGACCGAATATTGCCGACCACTATCGAACAGCGGCGATTACTTTTCGCTAACTGCTGTCAAAAAGCTACCATTCATACCATACATTTAATTACTTTAAAAATAGACATTTATTTACAAAACAACAAGCCACAAGCCTTTCTCTTAATTGTTTATTTTATATTTTTAATAAATAAGCCATTTCGAGCCATTTTCCGAACACAAAACCGTATTTCTTCATAGAGATCACATATGTTTGACCCTATAAACACCCATAAAAAAATTAGTGACACATTTTCGCCAGAAAATCTTTTGGATGCTCAACGTTTTCGTTAGTTATTCGAAACAAGATCCCAACGTTTCATTCATTCAGTATTTCCTCTTATGATATGACATGATCGTGCGTTCTGATCCTCTTATACGCAGCACTAAATCCGCTATGATATCGTTGCGCAGGTTGCATGCAGGGTGTGCGTTTCGTCTTGCGCAGAAGCGAACATCCGGGTTCTTCGAACCACATGTCCAACGAATAGAGCGCTGCCAATTGCCCCAATTTTTCTCGTTCTACGCCGTACAAATGCAATTCCGATTTATTGGCGTCTTGTAGGAACCGGGCGACCCGTTCGTTCGCTCCTGTGCTAATGCTGTAGCTTGGCCTCTCTTCGCGAAGTCTTCTGCATCCTGAAATTTTCAAATTATCGTATCAGTTACAACTAATATGGCCTATAGAACTAATATAGGTACCTGCACGGATTTCTCTGGGATCGATATCATTCCAAAACACCTGATCGATGGCGTTGTCTATTGTGGGCGCCCAATCGGTCAGTTCGTCGTCTCCCTCGTGTCCTTCTCCACCACTCCAACTCAAGCTGCTCTCGCTGGCAACGTCGCAATTGTCATTGATACATTGAGTCTCCATCATGTTACACTGTAACAAATAAATAATCGTCGTTATTTAAAACACATATATAAAATATTCAATTTAACAACTCACTTCGTTGATTCCATTTTGATAGTACTGTTGTATTTTGTTTGTGATACTGGGACATAACGGTTTTATTTTGAAGTTGTTCCTCAGAGACCGGTAGTTTTCGACGGCGTCCAGTCGCTGAGGCCTTTTCCTTTTTCCACACGGAGGCACAGGATTTTCGTCAATGTTTATCCTTTTAAGCTTCCTTTTGCGCCTCATAGGGCGTGCTGGAGAGTGTTCGTTTAACGAGTCGCTCTCTAAACTATGACTCAGTGGCAATCCTGTAACAATGACACAAATACACTAAATGTATCAATAGAATTTAGACAACTACTACCTAATCTATTGTAACGTCCTCGCAAGAAGCTGTTTATTTGATGTTTCATTCTTAACGAATGAGATTTATTGACTGCTTTTGTAACAGCCAATCGAAGAGACATTTCATCAGAATCCGATTGATTTAATTTATTTTTTGCCAACTGCTGAATCCGAATTTCCGATGTACTACTGGAACTATCATCGGAGTGATAGTCACCTGCCTTGCAAGCTGGCAAATCTAATTAAGTGGCATTTTAATTTAATCGAATAGATGAATAGAAATGCTAGAAACTTACGTAAATTTCCAGTAGACCGCGTCCTTCGTCTGAATCCCCATTTTTTTGCTGTTTCGTAAGCGACTGGACCACAAGATTCAGATTCTTCTAGAGCTACAGACAGATCCTGAGCCAAGTGATCCATTCTAATGAAGACGATTAAGAAAACAAATGTTATCCAATCGGTGGTTCGAATTAACACGTTTACATAACGAACTCGGGCTCTTCTTAAAATTAAACTTCCGCTGATTATACGAACGCACTGCAATTCACAATAATTTACTGAAATAGCACAGTAAAACCTGTCTTTACTGTTTTGGAAAGTGACAGGAGTGACAGGTACAATGTAAATATAAACATATTGCCACCACATGGCTCAGCAGTTTCACCAACCAACGTCCCTAGATAGAATTTCAAACTTGGCGCTCTTTTCTAAACGTCAGACCAGCATGTTTTTTTCGTTTTTACTAGTGTATTTTTCTTGATTTATGGGGCAGGGCATCTTTTGACAATGATTCTTCTTCTGGCTGTTCTGAATATTGTATTGAGTTTACAAAAGTCCACAAGAACTTAAAATCCTCTAGATTTCGTGAAAACAATGAAATGGATCCAATATGGCGGCTGGAATCCATTAAAAGCCGTCACACGTGTTCACAAAGTAGTATAATAAATAATTTTATATGTTATAAAAGGTCTTTCAAGTTGCTTCGATATCTGCAGCCTCAAAAACCTTAGAAAACTGACTTAAAAGCTTGAAAGGCCTCTCATAATAAGTAAAATTATGTATTATTTGCGTATCTTGGCTCTTAACGTATTCCATCCGCCATGTTGGATCCGTTTGAGTTTCATAAGCTTTACGTTATGTGTTTCGTACCTATTTGATTATTTTTTGGAATATTTACCGCGTTATGCAAATAAAAGTGAAAATAGAGACAACTTTTTAAGTTTTTTAATTATTTAGTTAGGTAGGTATTATATAAACCAAATAGATTTCTTACAACGAACAAGGAAAAAGACGTTTTTGTAGTTGTAACATAATGGATTATTGCATATTTAAAAGTAAGTTGTATAATAGGTCCATTGTTTATAATTACTTGTAGAGTGATAAACAAAATTCATTTTATTAATATATTTCGGTTAATATAAAAAGTTTGCTTTCTCAAATCGGTTTTTCATGGGTTTTTATAAAAGTTTTAGTAAATCCGCATACCATTTCATACCGGAACGAGTAAAAAGTTTAGTTTCTAAGTATATTATATAAGCAGTTCATTTTACAAATATCTACTACGTAAATAGTGTATAATACAACTCTGACTACCATACATATATGTACCTATATATCACAATAAAATTTATGATTACAATTATAATGATCTTAATAACAATGACAGTATTTACAAAATGACAATTAAAACACCAAATGCCACAGCAACATATAATAAATAGGTCGTTGCACGTTAAAATTTTGGTAGACGTAGTGCTCGTTTAATCTAAGAAATGGAATAAAAAAAATAATTTATTTAATTCATACGTTGTAGAGGGTCATTTGTTTGTGACCCAACGTTGTTCTTAAACGCCCCTAACGAACTATTTCTAAAGTAGAGTCTTGTATTGACTTTACGTCAGCCTTTGTTGTATAAAATTCGAAAACCCTAAATCTCCTGAGGGACGCCAGGTTTATCGATCGTCATGTAGGGCTATCAGCAATCTCTTCCTCGGTGGCGCTTTTCTTATTTCGGTTCTAATGGTGTCACTGGCGTCCTCATCTGACAACCGTTCCCTAGTGTTGTCCTCCCTATCCCGATCCCTGTCCCTTTCTTCTTCCCTACTTCTTCCGTCAATACCTTCGAAACGTGCTTTTGCCTCCTCGTACACGTCTACGCCACGGTACACCGGAGGATAATAGTTATTACCTCCACTTGGCTCGTTCACCACGATTTGTTCTTGTGGCATAACCTCCACAGTTTCGGTTGGTTGTGGAACAGCTTCCTCAGTGGGATTGTTTTCGACACTGGCAACGTACACCTTGCCGCCATCTTGCACATACAGTTGTTGGTGGTGAGAAGGAATTGGGCTCTCGGTTTGTTGATGGGCCACTGGGTGAGGAATGTCGTACATTTGATTCATTGTTGGTCCTCTGTTGGGTTCCGTTTGATAGATTTCTTGATGAGCAGCCACTGGGGAAGCAGCTGAAGTGGCGTAATCGTCTTGACGGACGACTGATGGTACATTAGTAGCTTCGGCCATTTGATGTGGTGGAACCATAACCATCTGCTGCTGGTCAATAAGAGGAGAATGACGATGAACTGTTTGAGAAGCGCTTTTCTTTCCTCCTTTGTGATGGCCCCATTTGGTGTGGCTTTCTCTCCCGTCCTTTTTCCCGTATTTGTCTTTGTGAGCGCGATGGGCTTGATGTCCACCGTCTTTCTTATGACCCTTCTTCTCGTTGTAGTGTCCTCCTTTGGCAAAACGACCTTTCTTACCGTGATGAGCTTCTTGGTGGCCTCCCTTCTTGCGTCCACCCTTCTTTTTAGCTCCCTGAAAAATATTTATTTGTAAAAATCCTGATTAAGGAAGGAATCTTGGTGTAAATATGCACCTTTTTGTGTTTCTTCTCTTTATGGAAACCTCCATGTTTCTCACTCTCTCCTCCTTCGTGATGTTCGTCATAGAACACGGTCTTCTTTTCGAACACGTCGTTTTTGTGAACATTGTGACCGCCTTTTGTGCTATGTCCTTTGCTATGTTTTCCACTTTCTTCGTACTAAAAATAAATTTGAAAAAAAAATTGAAATGCGACTTCAAATAAGAAAGTAATCGTAATGTGAAGTTTCACTTTTAATTAAAAGTGACGGTAATGTACCTAGAAATCTTTTTGTTTATATTTGGGACCGATCTAGAAAATCGATTAGGCGAAAGGAACAGTTTTTATGCCGAATTAATGCTGGATCTCATTCAAAGAAATGAGAAGCAGGAAATGATTCAATTGGAAATAGTTTAGAAACGCATTGTTGAACGCTATTATTTAGTGGTAATGTAAGAAAAAGTTTCAATTAAGTACGGCACTTTTTTGTCCTCTTCATTATGATTTGCATTACATAGCAGTATTGCTGACCGCAAAAAAAAAAAGAAAAAACTTACCAAGTAGACACCGAAATTGTCAATTTAAAAGCTGAATAATTCTCGGACCTGAGTGTTACGTAAATAAACAAATCTTTATAGACATTTGCCTTCAACTTTTTAACATTTAATCTAAATAAATTTTAATTTTACCTTAGCCCCTTTGTGTCCTTTATCACCTTTGTGATGTATCCCATGGTAGCCGTCTTCGTGGTGATGAGATTTCTTGTGTCCTCCCTTGTCGCTGTAATGTCCGGAATGGCTTTCTTTGTCGTGATGTCCCTTGGCCCCTTTATCATGTTCGTGATATCCTTTATATCCTTTGTGTCCTTTTTCGCCATGAGCGGCATGGTGTTCGGAGTAGTGTTTCCTGCCGCCGCCCTTTTCTTGATGGTGGCTGGCTCTAGGGGCCGTTTTGGCGCCCGTTGCAGCCTCCGTTAGGTCCGGAATCTCGTTATTTTTATAGTAGGAGAACGCCACAGGTTTCGCTAATGTCTTTTGATGCACTGGCTCACTACCCTCGACCACCGAATCCTCCACGTCGTCACTGTAAAAACTTGGCGTTTCGAGGGGAAGTCCCGCGAGCGCGTAAAGATACGGTTGCGTGAGTGCGTCCATGTACACTCCTCGCGATTGCGATTCCGACACTTCCATGTCTTCGAGTGGTCCATTGCGAATGCTGGAAGCACATGCGGATCCGCAAAAGACGACGACAAAGACGCAGATAAAAATAAACGGCGCTAGATTGCCTTTTTGGTAAAACATTACCCACATTAGCGAATCGCGATTAGAATTTCGGACGGTCCGGCGAGAACAACGCGACCCGGTGCTTTACGGAAGACTGGGAGCAGATTGAGGCAGTTTCTCTTTATATACGGAAAGTCTTTCCTAATTGCTATTCGGAACAAATTTTCTCTTTTGCTGCAGTGGAAGTTCCAGTTGAATTGGTTTTTTGCTCATGGTACATGTACCGTGTAATTGACTCTCTTTGCTGATACTGTGAGATCGGTGATCTCCGAGAGCGGCGATTCTCAGCTAGCGCCATTCAGTTATTTTTTTGCAACTTATTCTGAATATTTCGTGAGACGTTCTACGGACATCTTCCAATAATTATGTAGATCAGTCGGTTTTCTTCCTTTGGACACTACAACTCCACGAAATTGTTATGTCTATTCTCCTCCACTCTTTTATGATCCACTTATCCATTATCTTATGAACTGAATCACGTCTGTATTCAATTATATCACAAAAGAATTTAATTATGTAGTTGACCAAAGATGATGAACATAAGCAAAAATGGACATATTAAGATACTCATTACGTATGGTCTTCGCCCCTAATACAAAGTCTACCTTCTGGTCTCACTATTGGTCATTCTTCAAAACTAAAATCTTGATTTTGTTCTTCCATATATAAAGTCCTTTTTGCTCCAATAAATTTTATCTTTGTCAGAGATTTATTTGGTTTTCCAACGGTATGGTTGTGAGAACGATCAACATCCTGGTACCATTTGGATGGTCCATTGGTAAATCAGTTTTAAAAGACTTTAGGAAATGGAAACTCAGACGTTTTAAAACTGAAATTATTATTACTTTTGGCATCATAAGGATTTGAAGAAAAAAAAAAAAAAAGACCACAGGAAAAACGAACCAAGGTGATCAGACCAGATTCGCAATAACTCGACCTCACTGGAACGCCTTGCCACTTGACCGCCAGTCGTCTTCTATAGGACTTACATAACTAATGAGATAGTTAATTGATGAGAAAAATGAGAAAAAGTTTCTCGTTTTTCTCAATGTTTTATGGCGATTGTTTCGACATAGAGTGGCTTCCTCGGATGATGAGCAAAGAAACCGTAGAAATCTACCAATGTGGCAAATAAAAAACTTTCAACACATCTGTAGAAGACATATAGCAATTTATTTATTTATTGAACATGAAATCAAGATGGTCTTCAACAAAACTTAACTACATCACATTTGTGAGAGAATGATGTGTTCTATCATGGGGGTGAGATTTTACTGCCTTCTATTTCATACATTTTAAATAAGGGTTGTCATTTTTTGTCCAAATCATCAAAGTTGTTCAAAGAATCCTCTTCTTCATGACTATTAGTCCAAGCAGTGGTGGTTTCACCCTACCATATTGAAGAAGAAGTGGCGTCCAAAAGAAATCCTCCAGCAGGATAACGTTTAGATACTATCAAAAGGATATTTAGAATTCGATAATTATTATCTCTTTGAAAACCAAACATATTTTGGTTAAATTTATGATGATTTTGTATGACACCATCCATCATAGATTGTTTTTGTTGTTGGATTTGGGTTTCGAAAATACAAATATTCGGCGTAACCGTGAATAAAAAAAAGTTTACCAACAAAGACAGTAATTTTTGGTTCAATTCGAGTTTTTTCCCATAAAGATAAAATCAACCGTGAATCGTGTAAAAGAGAAATTAAGATGAAAAGAGGATTGCACCAAGGTCGAAGTTGTAAGAGATTTCGTCACTGCAAGTACCTTAAGAATAATGCACTTTTAGAAATTTCGTTCATAATAAATTAACTCACAATAGCTAACTAAACTAGGCTATTAAATTTTATCGAAAACGTTGTCACCCTTTGTTTGGAAAGAATGCCTTCTTTTTTTTTTGTCGTTTGAGAAATATTTAATTTACAATATCTTTTTGTGTCTACCTTTCAGAAACCTATTTATAATAAATAAATAAATAAATAAGCTTATTATCGTTAGATCATCATTATTTTCTCCCTAGTAAAAACCGCAAAGTGTTGCATACGGCCAGTTCAGTTCAGTTGAACAAAAAATTTGTTAATTCAAAAAGGCAACGTTGCGGTTCAGCCAATTTTATTTGGAAATAACGTTACCACCGCTGGCTTTGTTAAAGTTCACCTGTCCTGGCGTGTTAAAGATGCAGCAATTGGTACAGAGCAGCTTCTGAACCGTTAAAATCCGCTTTGAAAAATTTACATAACGCTAAACTTAACTAGGCCTTAACATGTTCTTGCATAGGTACTGTTTCCTCTTATAATACAATTATTCCATTACATGCCTTCGTCTGACAAACCTGAATTGTCTTTTATATTAGTGGCGCAGCATTATTCAATCCAAAAATGAGGTTTTCAATTTATTAAACTAGATGCAGATTAAAGTAAGACAGGGCTCCCACCACAGACGTGGCAGATGCAAGGATTTTAAACGTTCAGTGTCTCCTGCATGCCATGTGGCAAGCAGAAATGGCGTCTTCGTACGACGAAGATAATAATAAGAGGAATCGCTAATTAAATTCAGAATCATCCCTCATTCTTGCCCCTCAACAGATGGCATGTGACAAGAAATAGAACATGTTTCTTATAGCAACGTGATGCTTATGCCATGTCTTCTAGCACATTATCCATCACGTCTTCTCATTGAGCGTTAATTAACTGACGTTTTCTTCAAAATGGCATGTTAGATGCGTCACCTGTCGACAAGTAACACGTTACAAGAAGCAGAACACGTTTCTTGCAGCGGCATGGCATGCATTCCATGTCTTCTGGCACGTTATTCATCACGTCCTCTCATTGAGCGTTAATTGACTAATGCTTTAGGCAAAGTGGCATGCTACATTTGTGCAACATGTCACAAGGTATAGAATTTCGTCAAGAAATTGAATTCAAACGGCGTCTTTCAACAGGTAGCAAGTGGCAAGAAGCAACGTGACGCTTATGCCTTGTCTTCTGGCACATTATCCATCACGTCTTCTCAATGAACGTTAATTAACTGACGTTTTCTTCAAAATGGCATGTAACATGCGTCACCTGTCGACAAGTAACACGTTACAAGAAGCAGGGCACGTTTCTTACATCAGAATGGCGTGCATTAGTAGGGTATGATAGCCGATTCTAGAACAAGGACGGGGGAGGATCACCGATTCTTGTTGAGCGGTTATAATTGAAATCATGAACATTGCTGAATGCTTGCGAAAACAATCTTTTTTTTTCTAACGCACGTCCGAACTTATCAACCGTCATTGTCTAACTTGCATTCCATGTCTTCTGGCACGTTATTCATCACATCCTCTCATTGAGCGTTAATTGGCTAATGTTTTATGCAAAGTGACATGTTGCATGCGTGCAACATGTCATAACATATCGGATTTCCCCAAGAAATTGAAGTCTAAAGTCATCTTTCAACAAGTAGCAAGTGGCAAGGAGCAACGTGACGCTTATGCCTTGTCTTCTGGCACATTATCCATCACGTCTTCTCAATGAGCGTTAATTAACTGACGCTTTCTTCAAAATGGCATGTTACATGCGTCACCTGTCGACAAGTAACACGTTACAAGAAGCAGGGCACGTTTCTTGCAGCGGCATGGCATGCATTCCGTGTCTTCTGGCACGTTATTCATCACGTCCTCTCATTGAGCGTTAATTGACTAATGCTTTATGCAAAGTGACATGCTACATGCGTGCAACATGTCATAACGTATTGAATTTCCTTAAGAAATTGAAGTCAAAGGGCGTGTTTCATCAGATAGCAAGTGGCAAGCAGCAACGTGACGATTATGCCTTGTCTTCTGGCACATTATCCATCATGTCTTCTCAATGAGCGTTAATTAACTGACGTTCTCTTCAAAATGGCATGTTACATGCGTCACCTGTCGACAAGTAACACGTAACAAGAAGCAGGGCACGTTTCTTGCAGCGGCATGGCATGCATTCCATGTCTTCTGGCACGTTATTCATCACGTCCTCTCATTGAACGTTAATTGACTAATGCTTTATGCAAAGTGACATGCTACATGCGTGCAACATGTCATAACGTATTGAATTTCCTTAAGAAATTGAAGTCAAAAGGCGTGTTTCATCAGATAACAAGTGGCAAGCAGCAACGTGACGCTTATGCCTTGTCTTCTGGCACATTATCCATCACGTCTTCTCAATGAGCGTTAATTAACTGACGTTTTCTTCAAAATGGCATGTTACATGCGTCACCTGTCGGCAAGTAACACGTTACAAGAAGCAGAACACGTTTCTTGCAGCGTCATGGCATGCATTCCATGTCTTCTGGCACGTTATTCATCACGTCCTCTCATTGAGCGTTAATTGACTAATGCTTTATGCAAAGTGACATGCTACATGCGTGCAACATGTCATAACGTATTGAATTTCCTTAAGAAATTGAAGTCAAAGGGCGTGTTTCATCAGATAGCAAGTGGCAAGCAGCAACGTGACGCTTATGCCTTGTCTTCTGGCACATTATCCATCATGTCTTCTCAATGAGCGTTAATTAACTGACGTTCTCTTCAAAATGGCATGTTACATGCGTCACCTGTCGACAAGTAACACGTTATAAGAAGTAGGACACGTTTCTTGCAGCGGCATGACATGCATTCCATGTCTTCATGTTTTATGCAAGATAGTGTGCCACATACATGCCACATGCCATAAAATGAGTTATTATCATGTGCCACGCTATTTTAGAGTGTGTTATACCCAATCTTTATTGAATAAAGTTTTTCTTAAGATGCAATTTTTACTTACTGCATGCCATTTGATAGACGCAATGATCATATCAAATCCATCATATACCGTCCTACTTTCGTGTACGCTTAGCCTTATATCCTTCGTGTGGTAGTGCAGCATAAATGGAGCAGTTCTGACATGTTGAAAATCTTTGCTCGGCAAAGAAATTGTGTTAATGAACTTTTCTGTGATTTCACCAAGATATTTCTTACACCACTTCTCAATATTTTCGTATTACTGTACCTACCCACATAATTAAATTAAATTTACTTTTTTGAACTTCAATTTTTGCTTTAAGTGACATGTACTTCCTCATTCGTTTCCGTTTCTAATTGTATCCCTTTCGAACAGATATTTCTAAAAACTGCGGATGTTATTAGCGTAGTTCTAATGAAAACACTTTTTATCACAATGACAGTGAACAGTTCGCCTTTTCTTAAATTCATTCTATTAACGAAAGGTGCAGAAAGACAAAACGTAGTTTGTGTTGTTATAAAGAAAAAAGGCCATCATTAACGTAAAAGTTTATAAAGCACACCTAAGTTTTTGTCACAAGTTAAATTATTTATTCGCCAACAAGTAAAGTCATAACTACCGTTCTTTATTTTATAAAACACGTTAAAATTTGAATAGAGTATGTGATTCTTGTTAATCGAATCCCAAGCATGACCCGCTCTCTGGGCTACGACGACGACTTCCAAAAGGCGCATTATTACAAAAAAAGCAGTCACGTTATGCAAGGCTCGTAACTGAGAATTCACCTTTTTTCCGGTGAAGTAACAGATTCGAGATTCAGACCAACTCAACTAACCGTGTAGTTTTCTATTTAGGATAATGAACAACTTAAGCACCCTCGAAAATCACTTTGTATTAGTTACGCTTCGCTAATTGAAAATAAAAGGACAAAAACTGTTTAGATTAGCATTTCTGACGGATGCTCTATAAACCTCTATAGATCAATTATTATTGTGATCGATTTCAATCAACACAGATATTTTCTTATGGATCCAGTACTCAGTACAGATGCTCAAGTACAATTAGAAAAGATACTAAACTCCATACCACTCCCAGAAAATCTAGAAGGTTCTAGACTTTAACCTCTGTGATCCTAAATTATTCCCAAAAAATCTGGACCATTGTAGATCATCCTCGAACATTCCAAATCATTATCGAAAATCCTGGGACACTTTACTTCATTCGAAATCATTCTAGGAAGATTTGGCGCTTTGTAGTTTATTTGTCAAGTATTCTAACTAATTCTCAAGAGATTTGGAACGTTTTAGATCATTTTCGAGGAATCTAGAACATTATCAAACATTGTAAGTCATTCCCAAAATATCTGGAACACTCCAGATCATCCCCAATCATTCTAAATCACTCCTAAGGTATCTGGAACGTTCTACTGATGTATTCTAACCTCTTGAAACATCCTGTCATTTTTGGAACTATCGCAATCATTATCAAACATTCTTAATCATTCTCAATAGGTGTGGAATGTTGTAGTTTATTCTTAAGCATTCTAAAGGATTCTCAAGAAAATCTGGAACGTTTTAGATCATACTAAGACATTCACAATTATTCTCTGGTGATCTGAAAGACTCCGGATAATCCCCAAAAGTTCCAAATTATTATCAAGAAGTCTGGAGCATTCTGGATCACTCATTAATATACTTGTATACGATGCATTTTTCTCGTAGAGACTGAGAAAAATACGGAGCCACGAGGGAAATCTATGGCTTCAAAAAACAGTGTTTGAATGTTTGCTATTCTAATTTTTTCTTCTTCATTACAACTACTACATTTGCTGCAATCAAAACTGAAATAAACCTTGAATTCACCGATGTAATTAAAAGTTTGTCCTACATTACTTTTCCAATTTCGTTGATTTTGCAACATCTCTCTTTCATATTCTGC
Source organism: Agrilus cyanescens (assembly GCA_947389935.1). Lineage (NCBI taxonomy): Eukaryota > Metazoa > Arthropoda > Insecta > Coleoptera > Buprestidae > Agrilus > Agrilus cyanescens. The sequence goes on from OX376708.1 coordinate 29,409,266, forward strand.
GGTTTATCGTTTCCAGAATAGGTACTTGTTTTGAAATTTATTCGTTTTTTAGTTTAATGTTTCCTAGGAAATTTTTGATTTTTTGTCAATAAGAACATTGTTTTGAAAGAAACGGTTCCAGTTGGCGTATAGCAACTGAGGATGGTACCTTGGGTATATCTTGAACCAGGTCTGCATTTAACTAACCCCATTAGATCCTACTCCTTCCAGAAATGATCCCCAAATATAGGATTGTCTTTATAGGAGTAAATGCATTTCTAGATATTGTTGTCCCTCTTTGGTAGTTTTTGCAATAAGAAAAATGGTATTAGGTATTGTACAATTAAGAATCGTGAAGGTGCTCATTAGGTAATGTTCAAATTCTTGCGGTTTAGCAAGTCAGAAGTTCAGCTACAAAAATGTACTTATTTCAAACTGACTGACTGTTTTATTATATTGAGTGCTTACCAACTTACATTGTAACGATAAAATCTATTTAATTGTAACAAGTTATCGCGTACTTTCTTATTAACACGTAAACCGCAGGGTTCCGTGAAAATAATTGGTGTGCATTGTAAGGCTGTTCTTATAAAATAGAGGAAGAGAACATTAATTGACTTTATAGACTTACTATGAATTACTGTTACTTTTACTGTAACAGTAACTGCTTCTCTAAGACTGTAGGAGTAATTATCAAAATATTTTCAGCTCTAGAACGTTATTGTGCAGAGCACTTTTCTATTCTTGAAGGTGTTTTATGTTTGATCCAGCTGCAGTAGTCAGTTTTGCCTGGACAAGAACATATTACACTCATGATGGAATCCAGATCATCATGGAACATTTTAGATCATTCTTATTCATTTCAAGTCATTCTCAAATATCTAGAAAGTTCTACACTCAACCTCTTTGAACATTCGAAATCATTATCAAGAGTCTTAAAAATTCCAGTTCATTCTAATTCATACTCGAAGGATTTGGCACATTTTAGATCGTTCTCAATCATTCTCGAAACATTTAGATCATTCTCGATCATCGTCGGAAGATCTGGAGCATTCTAGTTCAATGTCCAACATCATTTCCAAAGAATCATGAGCATTTAGGGGTATCGTCAATCATTTTTAATTGTTCTCAAAGAGATTGGAACACTTCAGATCATCTTCAAACATTCTAAGTATATGTTCTAAAGCGAAGAAACATTCTGTAATTATACTCAAACACTAACTCATTCTTAAAGAATCTGAATCGTTCAGGTTCATTCTCAATCTATTTCGAAAGATTTGGAACGTTCTAGTTCAATTTCAAACAGTTCAAATCATTCCCAAGGAATCTGGAACATATAGGGTTATCCTCAAATATTTCAAATTGTTCTTAAAGAGATTGGAACGTTTCAGATCATATTCAAACGTTCTAAATATCACTCCCAAAACGAAGGAACATTCTAATTCTCACTCAAACACTGCAATTCGTTCTTAAAGGTTCTGAATCGTTCAGGTTCATCCTCAATCTATTTCGAAAGATTTGGAACGTTCTAGTTCAATTTCAAACAGTTCAAATCATTCCCAAGGAATCTGGAACATATAGGGTTATCCTCAAATATTTCAAATTGTTCTTAAAGAGATTGGAATGTTTCAGATCATATTCAAACGTTCTAAATATCACTCCCAAAACGAAGGAACATTCTAGTTCTCACTCAAACACTGCAATTCGTTCTTAAAGGTTCTGAATCGTTCAGGTTCATTCTCAATCTATTTCGAAAGATTTGGAACGTTCTAGTTCAATTTCAAACAGTTCAAATCATTCCCAAGGAATCTGGAACATATAGGGTTATTCTCAAACATTTCAAATTGTTATTAAAGAGATTGGAACGTTTCAGATCATATTCAAACGTTCTAAATATCAATCCCAAAACGAAGGAACATTCTAGTTCTCACTCAAACACTGCAATTCGTTCTTAAAGGATCTGAATCGTTCAGGCTCATTGTCAAATGTTCTCGAAAGATCTGGAACATTGTGGATCATTCTAGAAATATCTGGAACATTCTAGTTCAATTTCAAACAATCCAAATCATTCTCAAGGAATCTGGAACATTTAGGGTTATCCTCAAATATTTCAAATTGTTCTTAAAGAGATTGGAACGTTTCAGATCATCTTCAAACGTTCTAAATATCACTCCCAAAACGATGGAACATTCTTGAATCACTCTTGAGTAATCTGATCATCCTCAAACGTTCTAATAATTCACGCAAGGTCTTGTTCTGACTTTTTCTATTCATGGTTCATCTCGAATGTATCCAACTTGTCCTTTACCGCTTTGTCCACCATCCACGTTTCGAAAAAAAGAGATAATTCTGTTTTAGCACTTATTACAAAATAATAATTGGTTTCAAAACTACTATTATTACCCACGCTTTCATAAACTTTAATCATTTCGAGTGATACTAATTTTTTTTAATCGTTTTGCATATTGATATAGTTTAAGGAGAAAATTTCACAAAAAGAAAGATAAATTAATTTTGAATGTACAATTATACATACTGAAGTTATTAAACAAAGGAAATTGAGTTCTTATCTTATGTCAACGAAATATCAATTAGGGCGTGAAAATTATTGTACGTGCACCTTGTACTTTTATTTGTCTGGGCTCATTCAAAAAACCAGTCTATTTTTTGTTTCTTGTTACTGGCCTAATTACTGATTGGTATGTTGTCACAAAAATACTTGAATTTTTGTTTTCGTTCAATAATCAATCCGTTATAGTTATATTATAATCATTTATTTATAATAACTTCGTAACGTACTGCTCGGACTGTAATTGTTTATTCAGTAGACCAGTTTCAAAATCGATTTTTTTTTTATGTAGTGCCTATCGATCTATTGTAAAAGTTAATCCACGATCGAGACATGGCGACCGATTTCGGAATTTTTGCTCCGTCAAGCAAAAAACCGCACGCAAGAAATTGTTTAGTTTGAAAGATGAGTTGTTTACTTAGAGATACCGCCGTCTACCGCTATAATTTGACTAAGAACCAACGGTTTCGTGGATTTTATCAAGTTGGATGACTCAAACAATCCACCATTCTCTCATTCCAAAAATAAATCCTAAAAGTTTCTATAGAAAAAAAAAAAAAGAATCATGGAATCGTCAGCCCGAAGAGTGACTGGACATATCCACACCTCTGCATTTTTCTACTCTGAGCTGATCTTAGCCTTCATTCAAAACCCTTAACAATTTCCAATCAGCAGCCCCTTCTAGATCTTCTAGACGTAATCTCGATCTTCCTGATGCATTCTAAATCATTCTCAAAGAATCTGGAACATTCCAGTTCAATTTCATAAATTCTGAAACACTCTCAAGGAATCAGGAACATTTTAGATCATCCTTGAACGTTCTAACTATCATTCCCAAAAATCAGGATCACTCTATATCGTCCTAAGAAATTCCGAATCATTATTAAAAGATCACAGTCATTTTCGAAATATCTGGAACATTCTAGTTTAATTTCAAACAATCCAAATCATTCCCAAGGAATCTGAAACATTTAAGGGCATCATCAAACATTTTAAATCGTTCTCAAGGAGTTTGGAACATTTCAGATGATCTTCAAACGTTTTATATATCATTCCCAAAATACTTGAACACTGTAATTCATTCTTAAAGAATCTGAATCGTTCAGGTTCTGGTACATTCTAGATGATTCTAGAAACATCTGGAGCATTCTAGTTCAATTTCAAGTATTCTGAATCACACTTAAGATATATGGAATGTATTAGACCATCCTTAAATGTTCTAGATATTACGCATTCCCAAAAACAGGAACATTGTATATAATTCTCAAAAATTCTAAATCATTCTTAAAAGATCTGATTATTCCAGTTCATTCTCGATCATTTCCCAAAAAAACTGAAACATTCTAATCTATTCTCATTTATTTTCGATAGATCTGGATCATTGTAGATCATTCTCAAACATTCCGAGTCGTTTTAGAATGTTCTGAAATATTCTTGCTCATTCTGAAGCGTTATCAATCAATCAACTCTTTGTTTTATGTCATTCCTAAACGGTGTAGAGCATTTTATATAGATCATTCTCAAAGAATCTAGATCACTCTAGATTCTAACCCATTGGGACAATGCAGAAAATTCTCAAACTCTCCAAATCCTCTTTAAAAACCATTCTAACTAAATTTTAAGCTTTCCAAATCATTCTCAAAAAATTTGGAATATTCTAGATCATCATCGAGCGTTCTAAATCATTTTAGACGAGTTTTGAAAATTCCACATCATCATAAAATTCTGTAGAACATTTTTGAAAATTCTGGAGTATTCTAAACCATTCTAGGACTTTCTAGGGCAATGTTAATAACGTTTGAACATCCTAAAGGTTTAATATAAATCCTGGCCTTTCCTAATCTAAGGGCAGTTAAAGGTTTTAGGACCTAAAAGATAGCGGATCAAAGGTCAATGTCGTGTTATTATAAATAATGGGATGTTCTGCATAAGGAAACCTGTTAAAATTTAATAAAGAACATATCATAGATCTTTCAGTTAGTTAGTCTCATTTATAGCCACTAGTAAATCTTGGATTGCATTCGTTAGTGAGCACTCATTAGTTTTTTAGAATCATTTTGTTTGGTTTTTCATGTAACCATTTTCTAATTAATCGTAGGTATTCTTTAGCCACTGCGGTTGTGAGGTCCAGCAAACAAATTGCTAAACTTGCTCTCTTTGTTGCAAAAATTTACAGGGAAAAGAAACATTTTCTTTTCTCAAAATCCAAACAATTTCAAATTTTATTGCAACATTATGTATTTATTTCTAGTGGCTTTACTTATTGTTCGCTGTTACTAATTTTTTTTTTTGGGCTTCTACAATTCGTCGAGATCATTCGCGAATGTTCCAGAATGCCAGAGTGTAAACTGAACTTATAGGGTTTTGTATATTATTAAAATAAAAGAAAAAATGAGAAGTCACAATGGTCTTAATATTTAATAACATGATACGTACAAATATAAACACATCATACATACAATAGTGTTGTGGCTTTCATACTAACAGTAATATTAACATTCACTAAAGTGTTTTAATAACTTGGCCACTTAAAATAATGAAATTCAGCCTTTAAATAAGTCTAAATTTGGTAGCTATTCTTATAGTTATGGGTCAGTTAGTTGGTCATATTTGTTGTCCTAACTAAAATAATTGGGTCTTTTATTTATACATAATTAAATTTAACACAGACGCAATATACAACTTACTATAATTTTTTTAAATAAAAACCACTTAAACCATTCATTTGGCGCACAGAGTCGTACCGTCACTGTTCAGTTTTTTTTTCTTCACTCCTCAGTAGTAATAGGAGAGGGCTTCTGAGAGCATGTCCCGTTAGATTGTTGCTGTTTCTGTCTAACGTTAGTTTGCCGGATAAGTCCGCCCTTCTCGCACCTATGGGAAAAAGGTGTATGTGTTCTGAGATCATGAACCGTTACTTTAATGCTGTGACGTAGCAAGGAAGGAGCGTTTTTTTCCCGTCGGTCGCGACCGACCGACGTACCTATCGAGGAATATGTGTTAATTGTTTTTCCGGTTCGGCTGGACATGCATGCCGCTGCCGCAGTGCAAGAAATAATTATTATTTTTCTTACGCGTTCGACTCTAATGAATGAATTTATTAAAGAACACATACACCTTTTTCCCATAGGTGCGAGAAGGATGGACTTATACGGCAAACTAACGTTAGACAGAAACAGCAACAATCTAACGGGACATGATCTCAGAAGCCCTCTCCTATTACTACTCTCCTCCAACCAAGAACAGGGTGGCACTAGGACATCAGAAGAGACAACAAATATGGCACTTGTCACATTGTAACTAATTATAAAAAAATAAATAGGTATTTACACGCTTAAAAATTGACACATATTGACAAGGTTCTTTTTAGGCACAAAATACCAAAAAATCAGAAGTCTGTGGATGACTTAGAAAATATATTTCCATATTCTAACATATGGTTTTAGTGTCAGTAAAATTATCCACATTTTTTTTCTATTAACTTCTGATTTTTTGATATCTTGCAACTTAAGATGACCAACGTGGTGGTCTGGAAGGGTCGCTGTTTTTCATCAAACGAATGTAAACCATTAGTCCGACCTGATGTTCACTAACTATGGGCATAATTCAGTTTTGGACACTGTTACAACACAATATGTATACTAGTAGTAGTCATTTTTATTAGGTGGTCGCCTTGGTTGGTCTACTTTCGGACGAACTGTCCCCATTGTTATACCCGTCGACTAAAGTATCGAGTATAAATTTGATGGTGATTTTGTATATATTTTCCACGTTTTCCGTATATCTGTCGCCCAACGTTTGCTCAACAGCTGCTAGGAATGGCGTTTCAATTTTCTGAAAAAAATAAAATAAAATCAAAAATAAGTAATTTAGTATCCTGTCAAAGGACTTCTTTTTATTTTTTATTTAAGTTCATCACCACACATTTTACTTCATCTGCCGTTCCATTATGAGGAATAGTTTCTGAGATAATTAGTGAACAACATGCACTTAGTTTCCTTTCAATATCATATAGAGTTCTAATGAAAACATAACTGCAATATTTCCGTTTCTATCGGCTCCTAGCAGGATACAATTTGAAAACTAGCGGGAAAAAGAGAAGGACGATCCATGAGCGCGGAATTGGCCGCACGAGTGCATCCAACGCGAGTGGAATGTTCTCGCATTCGTTGCATTCCTGCGGCCAATTCCACGCTCATGGATCGTCGATCTCCATCGCACTCAAAAGGAATAAAAATGCAACTATTGTTCTTATCAAAACGTAAAAGAGTTAAAAATATAAAACAGAAGGAAAAGGAAGTAAACTAACGTCTCTTATACTGATTATATATTTTTTGTGGTCATTATTACGAAGTGAAAAATTATGTAAGATGTATTAGACATGCAAATAAACTTTTGCTGAGAAAAGTTGTCGTTATCTCACTTTAATGCCGGTAAGGAAACGCAAGTGCAATAAATTGAAGAAAGACAAGTCTTACATAAATAAATTGTTAAAATACATATAGAATATCACACAACTTTGAAGACGGTTACGAAAAATACGAAGAAGTCGTTTTTCTTGCTGTCTAATTTGTTGCAATTCAACCGTGAAATTCTACAATGAAGAGCAATTTACACTAACTTAATACTAAACTAAAAATGGTAATTCGTAATGCAATAGTTCGTATTACAAAGAATTATTAATAAAGTAATCACACAAATTCATGCTGTTTATTGTCAATCTACCATGAAATATTTTGTTTGTTTGTGTTACTTATTCAGGTCAATTCCACTTTCTCATTAAATATTTAATGTAAAACGATCAGTCATTAATTATTTTGTAACCTTATTGAAATTATGATATTTTTGTATGCACATATACTATACTCAAATTTAATTAAGTTAAACTCGTTTAATTTTTTAAACTTTTCTGAAATTGTAAAAAAAATTAACGACCATTATTGTTATCTAATATTCTATTCAAATTTTATTCAATTATGTGAACAAAAAAGTAAATTTGTTTATACTTAAAAAACAGCATTAGAAAACCTAATTTTATTTATGTAAGTGCACTAAATTGTGTATTATGTAATCACATTCTGAATCCATCTACATGCATTGATGTTCCTAAATTTTAATAGATTTTAAACGGTGTTTTAACATAAAAAGACTCCTACATGGATTATATAATTAAAATTATCTGTCGGTATCAAATCCAGAACTCTTGGAATTGGATCTTTTTATTCAGATAAGTTAATACACGTAACATGTGACCTCCTTCCAAAAATGCATAAAATTACAATTCATTCCTGTATATTTTTAATCATAAAACGATGAAAAAATTATTACAACATTTTTCTCGAAGGATATGTAATAAACCGTACTACCCTGCTTTGTTAATTAAGAAGTAGGTACGAAAAAGCGCTGCCTTATTCCTTAAAGACACCCTTCATCAATTTAATTCAACTTCTTTAACCACCATCTCGTTAACACGTACACCGGAACATTTTACGACCACGTTAAATTAGACACCTACTACGTTTTCCTTTTATATTACGAAAGAAATCGTAAAACGGACTTAGAATTAATCATTTTGGGGTAAGGTGACAGTATAAGAATTTAAATTTGATAGTTTTAAAATGATTAAAGTGGTTGCTGTGAGAATTGTAGGGTGCGCAACTACTGGAAGAAGGAGAAGGAGAAAACAACCACACGAGTTGAATCTTCTCCTTCTCTCACTAGTCAAACGTACGTATTTTATGCGACTGGTGGGAGAAAGTGAAGATTCAGAGCATATACAGTGCGCTAACATGCAAGTGGAATATTCTTCTACTCCCACCAGCTTCACATTAGTACGTCGAGATACTGGAGGGAGAAGAAGATTCAGAGCGCAGCCAATGTACTTACATGCGATTGGATCATTCTTCTTTCAGTCTTCACTCCCTACCAATCACACATCGGTACATTGAACGATTGGGGGGAGAGGGAAAAGACACACAGCGCATCCAATGCATCAACATGCGAGTAGATCGTTCTCCTTCTCCCACTATATGCTTATTAGTACTTTGTGCGACTGGTGAGAGAAGGAGAAGATTCAAATCGTAGCCAATGTACTTACATGCGATTGGATCATTCTTCTTTCAATCTTCACTCCCTACCAGTCACACATCGGTACATTGAACGATTGGAGGAAGAGGGAGAAGACTCACAGCGCATCCAGTGCATCAATATGCAAGTGGATCGTTCTCCTTCTCCCACTACAACCTCATTAGTACTTTGTGCGACTGGTGAGAGAAAGAGAAGATTCAAATCGCAGCCAATGTACTTACATGCGATTGGATCATTCTTCTTTCAGTCTTCACTCCCTACCAGTCACACATCGGTACATTGAACGATTGGAGGGAGAGGGAGAAGACTCACAGCGCATCCAATGCATCAACATGCGAGTAGATCGTTCTCCTTCTCCCACTATATGCTTATTAGTACTTTGTGCGACTGGTGAGAGAAGGAGAAGATTCAAATCGCAGCCAATGTACTTACATGCGATTGGATCATTCTTCTTTCAGTCTTCACTCCCTACCAGTCACACATCGGTACATTGAACGATTGGGGGGAGAGGGAGAAGACTCACAGCGCATCCAATGCATCAACATGCGAGTAGATCGTTCTCCTTCTCCCACCATATGCTTATTAGTACTTTGTGCGACCAGTAAGAGAAGGGGGAGAATGAATGTGCTGCATGTGCGGTAACGTGCGAGTGGAATATTCCCCTTTCCCCACTGATCGCACACAATGCTGTATATGTGAAAGCGAATGCAATTGTGTCTCGTATGTATAATAGCTTCTGCAAACTCATTTGCGAATGAAGTGATTTATGCTGAGCTTCCGTTTTAATTTACGTTGAACGGGTTAGGCGTCATTTTTGCCGTATATAATGCAATTCGAAAAATAAACGGCGCTGTAGGTGTGACTTAATTTATGCATAACATCAAACCCAGTTTAGTTAGGGTCGTTTATTTCCGTTCAGGTTCATTACACATTTGCAATTTGTTTGTACAATTATGCCATAAATTTTGCAAATGCCATTCTATTGGTCTGGCACGGAGAGTTTAAATTTACATAAGCACAAAAATGAAATTGTTTTATAGAAAAGTCATTATCTAGAGGTAACGACATTTTTTGAAATTATTAAACTGCTTTTGTATAACCAATAACCCAATGTAAAAATGGTACCTGGCTCTGTGCCGTTTTTTGGCATTAGATGTAATGAAGTGAGTGCCAAGATGGTCTTTCTAAAATCGCTCACTTTATATAACGCTTCCTAGACCCGTTACTTGCAAATTCAATAGAATGTTTTAAAATAAACGATCAAATTAATATCTGCCGAATTTCGTGAATTTCGGAGTTCGCAAGTGATTAAAATTATGTAATCGTTCAACGTTTATGTTTTTCTTATAGAGGGAAGCGAAGTAAATAATGTTGTTGGATATCACCGGCGTTCTGGTTCACTAATTGATTATAATAGACGCTTTCAAAGGCACTTGCAATCATAATAATTTTATTCGTTGCTAGAAAATGTAAACCGTCTGTTTGGAAATTGTTATTTATTTATTTATTTATTTCTTAATGGTATCTACGTCTAGACAAAGCGAACAATAAATAGTTTCAGAAACTTATTAATGACATAAACAGCAATTTGCATAACTTTACAGTACAAAAAGCATTTTCAGTTACTTCTTTCGCATTTACACAAGAGAAAGGCAGTATTTTAAGGTCATAAATACGCTTAAATTAAATTCTGCCGCACTAACGGTGACCACAAGTCACAGGCATTAGTGGCTGGTCTCTGCCACCAGTCTCTACTAATCGTTTGACCAATGCAGTACACTATACGCCGCCACAAGTAGCCAGAACTCACTGATCGTACAGCCACCAGTCGCTTCCACTTGACTAACTAATGCAGTCTAGTATGTCGTCACAAGTGGTGAAATCTGACCACTGTCACAACCTGTGGCATGAACGTGACCACTAGAACTCTCAATTTGCGTTAAAACCTTATAAAACCCACAGAAAACTCGCTCTAATTCACACCAATTCAGAGCTCCCCAAACGAAAATGCAATACATTACCCAAAAATATTCCACTTTGAAGCCCGGTATTTTCCTATGGAAAGCCCCAACGTGGTGGACAAAGTCAAAAAATGTGTCCATGTTGTCCAAGCCTTTTATTCCTTCGTCTAAGGTGTTCATGACGGTGGTGGCATGGGCAGCTAACTCCATGCTGGTCGCTTGGTCTTCTTTCGTTTTCAATTCCCTAAATTTTTCAAACAACGTCAGCAATTCTTGGTGTTCTTCGAACAGTCTGAAATGGAAAATTTAATGATTATGTTATGTGTAAGAACTGACGAAATAATCATAGTGTTTACAAGAATATTTTGACTTAAAGAGCTAAATCTGGTTTGTGCAGGAAGGAACTTTAGTGGGACGAAGCAAATGTATTCATTGCAAATAAGATTGAAAGCATTGCTGTCGAAAATTTATGATCACGTCCGAAAAATCTTAAGTGAAACGAAAATATTGAACATAAATCAAACGTGGCATAAATTCGAACGAAGCGAATACAAAATGATTAATTTATCGCTGGAAAATTGTATAAAGAACCAAAAAGGATACTTTGCCAAAAATCAGTTGAACTCTGCGATTTAAAAAAAAAATTACTGAGAGTCATCCTAAACTGAACAGTTTCCAATGAAACGTCTTGATGTAACCACAACTCTGAAGCCAAAGTCTTAATATATGATGTGGATTCCAGCCAAATGATCTTACTTTCTTTTATTCCTGGAATGGAATCTAATGAATATATCCAAAAACTTTGTATAAGTCATAAGTACATCATCACCTCGTTTAAACCTGATACGGAATGCTAATCTCATTATCCCTAAACCCATGATGGCATTAATTAGGTAGAACTGTGTAATTGAAACAGTATATCACGACAACCCCTAAGCAGTAGCAAAGGTTGAAATACATTTGCTACATAATTTAGGGATGGCTACATGAGAATAAGGTACCCGAAACCGTCAGGAGGGAATATGCTGTTAAGGCTTTCTATTGGTCCCTCTTGATTTATTCCAAGTGTCGCGTCGGGTTCAGAGTTCAGGAGCTTTGACATTTTTTACTTCGTCTTTGCTTTTGGACTTTGTTAGATAGTGTCCACGATTGGTCAAATATTTTACAAAGCTTCCTCATAGAAATATGCAAAGCTCAAGATTAGTATTGAGGAAAATCTCATTAGCCCTCTACGTTGTATGGATAATTTTAATTCCTTTGTTCTCAATCCATTGTCTAGTTTATCCAACAACTCGACTTTTCAGCTAGGTAACGTCCTTTTGTTTCGTAACATCGTCGGATGAGTAAGAAATTTTAACAACATAATTATTGGCAATGTGATTGTAAAGGGTAGCGTATGAATCTCATTTCAAAGAATAGATGAAGTTAAACATATGAATATGTAACCCCATTTTGAACTTTGTAAAGGGCAGAAGTTTTGTTGTAGTACACGTATAAACTTGTGCACAAATTAACTAAAGAAGACTGGAACGTGGTATAAGCTGTTGATTGTGAGAAGGGGGAGGGATTCGGGGTACCTACACATTTAAATAATGAAAACAAGGGCCAAAATTTTATCAATACTTCTACTACCTGGCCCCAGAATCCTGTGACAAAGGCCACTAAGTGTCACCCTAAGTACCGTCAAGGAAGCTTATACACGTACCCTTGAGAACCTCTCAGAATCCAGCACCTTCATATTTTGGACTCTCTCCAAAGATTATGAAGAAGGTTCTTTTCTCACAACAATTATTACAATGAAACTCATATTTCTCTTACTTAAACCAATTGAATCAAAAATTCTGACCCAGATGCCTCTCTTATTAAAATTAGCTGCTATTTTATAATCCAGATTGTCACCCCTCTCATACCCCAACCAGTCGTGGAAGTACCAAATTAAAGGAAGCCAAACGAGGGGAATAAATGTGTCATTTTACTTGACGGATTGCTCACCCCCTTTTTTTTATTTGAATTAAATCCCTATTTCTTCAGAACAGAAAATGTTGGCAAGTTCTTTATTGAAATGATTTGCATTTTTACACAAAAAAAATGACAACGTGCCCAGATTCCAGGGATAAATTAATATTCTACGTATATAAAGGAGTAAATGGGAACGTCTCGACTGATGCAATTTGTAGTGTGATGTGACAGTTGAATTTCAAGAAGAACGGGAGATTCGTGTGTCTCATCATCTTCATGAGAGCTTTTTGTGGTAACCTGAGGCAAGACTAATTTACCGTTCCAAGGAAACAGAAACGCTTTCCAACTACTCGGAAAAGATATTCGAATCCTTTTGTTGAGAAGAAACGGTTCTTTAAGCAGGAATAATAAAAGGAGATAAAAACGTCACAAATGAAATGTGAAATATAGAGGCACCTATACCATGATTAAATGGCTTTGGCGTGGCGTGGGGTAGGTGTTTTCACGACCCACTTTCTGGAGAACTTTATTTTAAGTCTATCGCCATCAAGGCGAGGGTGTTAAAACGAATCCTCGGAATTTTTACGACGAATGAGGAAATGAATTTAACGATTGCCGAAGTTTCGCCATTCAGATGAGCAGAAAAGACGTATAAATGTCCCCAGGGTTACATATAATATCCCACATTTGATATGTAAATAAAGAAAAACGACAGTGTCTGGTGGTTTATCTTTCAAATGATGGGAACTTTGGCCATTTGGCTGAGAAACCAACTACAACCACTAGTCATGTGTTCAGTGACTCAGTGTGCGACTAGTGGTCGCCCAATACAATCATTAGTGACAGCAGATAGTCATTGTAACCGGTGGCCCAGTACTCGACGTGTGGCTGCTAGAATGCGTCACCAGTGACAGTGACTGGCCGTTTGAGTCGGTGACGCAGGATGCTACTGGTGGCAGCTTGACCGAGCTTCCAGTGACAGCTGCTAATTGTTATCATTGGTGACACAGGCCTTTCAGCTGAGCCACCAGTGCCAGTATTAGTCATTGCAACCGGTGATTCAGTGAGCGATTGGTGGCTACTTGACTGAGTTTCCAGTTACAGCCGCTAATCATTGTCACTAGTAGCTCAGTCAGTTGCAACTTGTGGCCGGCAGTGACAACCACTAGTCTTCGTCACCGGTGGCCTACTAGGTGTGCGTAAGAAGAAAATAACTGAATCAGTATTTAGAAAGAATTCTTTCATAAAATTTTTATCTTTTAATTGCCTGAAAGAAAAGAAATTTAGCTGTTACATGATTTCGTTACAATCAGCAGACAAAGAATAAAATAGTTAAAAAAGGGACCGTTGCAATAAGTTACAAATGTAACAAAGAACGGTAGAAAAAATTATTAAGTGTGCACTTTGGTTTTATGGACGATAAGGAATTAGTACCATTGTTTTTAGTTGTTCGTTGCTTCAATGTCAAGGAGAAAGCAGAAAATCGAAAAAGATTTGCGGTGTGTCGCTAGTAACAAAAATTAAAAGTAAAAGCGTACACTTCTGAACCTGTAACGTTCATTGACCATCGGTCACTTTTAATCAATTTTATATGTGGTTACAGATTTTCATTCAATAATTTTCACTTTAACAAAATATTAAGTAAGTCTTTCCTAATTCCTCATACCTAGTTTGCAAATTAATGTTAAAAAGCGCTGCTAATTATTAAAATCAGTCCTGCTCTAAAAATTAAAAACTTAATTAAGATACTTTCACATTTACCACTTGATATTGACCTTCGTATAAACAAGTTCACTTTTTATTTTGATTAAAGTGTCATTATTGGGTTAATTATTAAAAATCATTAATTCTATTCATTATTACACAAGTATCGATCAAATGCAAAACTATTAAATGAAAATTGATCATGTTTCATTAAGTAAATAATTGACAAAAACCGCAGGTTCATTGTAAGACCTAAAAATACTTAAACAGGATCAAGAATAGAACCTGACGTTAAAAATGACCATCGTCCTAAGTGTCATCGCACTATAGGTCACTGATAACGATGACTAGTGGTCGCCACTTATGGCTCAGTCAGACTGCGAGTGGCGACCACCAGTCACTGGCTTAATTTGTGGCAGCACTAAAAAGTTGAATAAATCTAAGTGCTGTCGCCCACAAGGCCACAAGTAACGACCACAATTGATCGCCACATGTAACTCAGTGAAGCTGCTAGCAGCGACCACCACTCGTAAATACTAGTAATCGTGCGCAAGGCTGTAGTACGCAATGGCTAGAATCGATCGTATAGGATACCAATAGATCCGTAAGTGTCGAATTAGATCGAACTGAAGCGGAATTATACGAGAAAAAGTCGATTTTTAACATAATCCACTTTTATCGAAAAACACCAAGTTTCTCGTAATTTCGGCGCTCTATTTGGCCAAAATTAGTCACAAACAACTATAATTGCTACAATAGAGAAGAATTAGTGCGAATTAAACCGCTTTCTTGCGAAAAAATTTCGAAATTTACAAAAAAATCGACAGAATACCCCCCCATTCTCTCAAAATCTTGAAAAATTTTTTCAATTTTTCCGCTAAATCGCTTTGAATTCGGCTAGAATCGATCGTATAGGATGCCAATAGATCCGTAAGTGTCGAATTAGATCGAACTGAAGCGGAATTATACGAGAAAAAGTCGATTTTTAACATAATCCACTTTTATCGAAAAACACCAAGTTTCTCGTAATTTCTGCGCTCTATTTGGCCAAAATTAGTCACAAACAACTATAATTGCTACAATTGAGAAGAATTAGTGCGAATTAAACCGCTTTCTTGCGAAAAAATTTCGAAATTTACAAAAAAATCGACAGAATACCCCCCCATTCTCTCAAAATCTTGAAAAATTTTTTCAATTTTTCCGCTAAATCGCTTTGAATTCGGCTAGAATCGATCGTATAGGATGCCAATAGATCCGTAAGTGTCGAATTAGATCGAACTGAAGCGGAATTATACGAGAAAAAGTCGATTTTTAACATAATCCACTTTTATCGAAAAACACCAAGTTTCTCGTAATTTCGGCGCTCTATTTGGCCAAAATTAGTCACAAACAACTATAATTGCTACAATAGAGAAGAATTAGTGCGAATTAAACCGCTTTCTTGCGAAAAAATTTCGAAATTTACAAAAAAATCGACAGAATACCCCCCCATTCTCTCAAAATCTTGAAAAATTTTTTCAATTTTTCCGCTAAATCGCTTTGAATTCGGCTAGAATCGATCGTATAGGATGCCAATAGATCCGTAAGTGTCGAATTAGATCGAACTGAAGCGGAATTATACGAGAAAAAGTCGATTTTTAACATAATCCACTTTTATCGAAAAACACCAAGTTTCTCGTAATTTCGGCGCTCTATTTGGCCAAAATTAGTCACAAACAACTATAATTGCTACAATAGAGAAGAATTAGTGCGAATTAAACCGCTTTCTTGCGAAAAAATTTCGAAATTTACAAAAAAATCGACAGAATACCCCCCCATTCTCTCAAAATCTTGAAAAATTTTTTCAATTTTTCCGCTAAATCGCTTTGAATTCGGCTAGAATCGATCGTATAGGATGCCAATAGATCCGTAAGTGTCGAATTAGATCGAACTGAAGCGGAATTATACGAGAAAAAGTCGATTTTTAACATAATCCACTTTTATCGAAAAACACCAAGTTTCTCGTAATTTCGGCGCTCTATTTGGCCAAAATTAGTCACAAACAACTATAATTGCTACAATAGAGAAGAATTAGTGCGAATTAAACCGCTTTCTTGCGAAAAAATTTCGAAATTTACAAAAAAATCGACAGAATACCCCCCCATTCTCTCAAAATCTTGAAAAATTTTTTCAATTTTTCCGCTAAATCGCTTTGAATTCGGCTAGAATCGATCGTATAGGATGCCAATAGATCCGTAAGTGTCGAATTAGATCGAACTGAAGCGGAATTATACGAGAAAAAGTCGATTTTTAACATAATCCACTTTTATCGAAAAACACCAAGTTTCTCGTAATTTCTGCGCTCTATTTGGCCAAAATTAGTCACAAACAACTATAATTGCTACAATAGAGAAGAATTAGTGCGAATTAAACCGCTTTCTTGCGAAAAAATTTCGAAATTTACAAAAAAATCGACAGAATACCCCCCCATTCTCTCAAAATCTTGAAAAATTTTTTCAATTTTTCCGCTAAATCGCTTTGAATTCGGCTAGAATCGATCGTATAGGATGCCAATAGATCCGTAAGTGTCGAATTAGATCGAACTGAAGCGGAATTATACGAGAAAAAGTCGATTTTTAACATAATCCACTTTTATCGAAAAACACCAAGTTTCTCGTAATTTCGGCGCTCTATTTGGCCAAAATTAGTCACAAACAACTATAATTGCTACAATAGAGAAGAATTAGTGCGAATTAAGCCGCTTTCTTGCGAAAAAATTTCGAAATTTACAAAAAAATCGACAGAATACCCCCCCATTCTCTCAAAATCTTGAAAAATTTTTTCAATTTTTCCGCTAAATCGCTTTGAATTCGGCTAGAATCGATCGTATAGGATGCCAATAGATCCGTAAGTGTCGAATTAGATCGAACTGAAGCGGAATTATACGAGAAAAAGTCGATTTTTAACATAATCCACTTTTATCGAAAAACACCAAGTTTCTCGTAATTTCGGCGCTCTATTTGGCCAAAATTAGTCACAAACAACTATAATTGCTACAATAGAGAAGAATTAGTGCGAATTAAACCGCTTTCTTGCGAAAAAATTTCGAAATTTACAAAAAAATCGACAGAATACCCCCCCCTTCTCTCAAAATCTTGAAAAATTTTTTCAATTTTTCCGCTAAATCGCTTTGAATTCGGCTAGAATCGATCGTATAGGATGCCAATAGATCCGTAAGTGTCGAATTAGATCGAACTGAAGCGGAATTATACGAGAAAAAGTCGATTTTTAACATAATCCACTTTTATCGAAAAACACCAAGTTTCTCGTAATTTCGGCGCTCTATTTGGCCAAAATTAGTCACAAACAACTATAATTGCTACAATTGAGAAGAATTAGTGCGAATTAAACCGCTTTCTTGCGAAAAAATTTCGAAATTTACAAAAAAATCGACAGAATACCCCCCCATTCTCTCAAAATCTTGAAAAATTTTTTCAATTTTTCCGCTAAATCGCTTTGAATTCGGCTAGAATCGATCGTATAGGATGCCAATAGATCCGTAAGTGTCGAATTAGATCGAACTGAAGCGGAATTATACGAGAAAAAGTCGATTTTTAACATAATCCACTTTTATCGAAAAACACCAAGTTTCTCGTAATTTCGGCGCTCTATTTGGCCAAAATTAGTCACAAACAACTATAATTGCTACAATAGAGAAGAATTAGTGCGAATTAAACCGCTTTCTTGCGAAAAAATTTCGAAATTTACAAAAAAATCGACAGAATACCCCCCCATTCTCTCAAAATCTTGAAAAATTTTTTCAATTTTTCCGCTAAATCGCTTTGAATTCGGCTAGAATCGATCGTATAGGATGCCAATAGATCCGTAAGTGTCGAATTAGATCGAACTGAAGCGGAATTATACGAGAAAAAGTCGATTTTTAACATAATCCACTTTTATCGAAAAACACCAAGTTTCTCGTAATTTCGGCGCTCTATTTGGCCAAAATTAGTCACAAACAACTATAATTGCTACAATAGAGAAGAATTAGTGCGAATTAAACCGCTTTCTTGCGAAAAAATTTCGAAATTTACAAAAAAATCGACAGAATACCCCCCCATTCTCTCAAAATCTTGAAAAATTTTTTCAATTTTTCCGCTAAATCGCTTTGAATTCGGCTAGAATCGATCGTATAGGATGCCAATAGATCCGTAAGTGTCGAATTAGATCGAACTGAAGCGGAATTATACGAGAAAAAGTCGATTTTTAACATAATCCACTTTTATCGAAAAACACCAAGTTTCTCGTAATTTCGGCGCTCTATTTGGCCAAAATTAGTCACAAACAACTATAATTGCTACAATAGAGAAGAATTAGTGCGAATTAAACCGCTTTCTTGCGAAAAAATTTCGAAATTTACAAAAAAATCGACAGAATACCCCCCCATTCTCTCAAAATCTTGAAAAATTTTTTCAATTTTTCCGCTAAATCGCTTTGAATTCGGCTAGAATCGATCGTATAGGATGCCAATAGATCCGTAAGTGTCGAATTAGATCGAACTGAAGCGGAATTATACGAGAAAAAGTCGATTTTTAACATAATCCACTTTTATCGAAAAACACCAAGTTTCTCGTAATTTCGGCGCTCTATTTGGCCAAAATTAGTCACAAACAACTATAATTGCTACAATAGAGAAGAATTAGTGCGAATTAAACCGCTTTCTTGCGAAAAAATTTCGAAATTTACAAAAAAATCGACAGAATACCCCCCCATTCTCTCAAAATCTTGAAAAATTTTTTCAATTTTTCCGCTAAATCGCTTTGAATTCGGCTAGAATCGATCGTATAGGATGCCAATAGATCCGTAAGTGTCGAATTAGATCGAACTGAAGCGGAATTATACGAGAAAAAGTCGATTTTTAACATAATCCACTTTTATCGAAAAACACCAAGTTTCTCGTAATTTCGGCGCTCTATTTGGCCAAAATTAGTCACAAACAACTATAATTGCTACAATAGAGAAGAATTAGTGCGAATTAAACCGCTTTCTTGCGAAAAAATTTCGAAATTTACAAAAAAATCGACAGAATACCCCCCCCTTCTCTCAAAATCTTGAAAAATTTTTTCAATTTTTCCGCTAAATCGCTTTGAATTCGGCTAGAATCGATCGTATAGGATGCCAATAGATCCGTAAGTGTCGAATTAGATCGAACTGAAGCGGAATTATACGAGAAAAAGTCGATTTTTAACATAATCCACTTTTATCGAAAAACACCAAGTTTCTCGTAATTTCGGCGCTCTATTTGGCCAAAATTAGTCACAAACAACTATAATTGCTACAATAGAGAAGAATTAGTGCGAATTAAACCGCTTTCTTGCGAAAAAATTTCGAAATTTACAAAAAAATCGACAGAATACCCCCCCATTCTCTCAAAATCTTGAAAAATTTTTTCAATTTTTCCGCTAAATCGCTTTGAATTCGGCTAGAATCGATCGTATAGGATGCCAATAGATCCGTAAGTGTCGAATTAGATCGAACTGAAGCGGAATTATACGAGAAAAAGTCGATTTTTAACATAATCCACTTTTATCGAAAAACACCAAGTTTCTCGTAATTTCGGCGCTCTATTTGGCCAAAATTAGTCACAAACAACTATAATTGCTACAATAGAGAAGAATTAGTGCGAATTAAACCGCTTTCTTGCGAAAAAATTTCGAAATTTACAAAAAAATCGACAGAATACCCCCCCATTCTCTCAAAATCTTGAAAAATTTTTTCAATTTTTCCGCTAAATCGCTTTGAATTCGGCTAGAATCGATCGTATAGGATGCCAATAGATCCGTAAGTGTCGAATTAGATCGAACTGAAGCGGAATTATACGAGAAAAAGTCGATTTTTAACATAATCCACTTTTATCGAAAAACACCAAGTTTCTCGTAATTTCGGCGCTCTATTTGGCCAAAATTAGTCACAAACAACTATAATTGCTACAATAGAGAAGAATTAGTGCGAATTAAACCGCTTTCTTGCGAAAAAATTTCGAAATTTACAAAAAAATCGACAGAATACCCCCCCATTCTCTCAAAATCTTGAAAAATTTTTTCAATTTTTCCGCTAAATCGCTTTGAATTCGGCTAGAATCGATCGTATAGGATGCCAATAGATCCGTAAGTGTCGAATTAGATCGAACTGAAGCGGAATTATACGAGAAAAAGTCGATTTTTAACATAATCCACTTTTATCGAAAAACACCAAGTTTCTCGTAATTTCGGCGCTCTATTTGGCCAAAATTAGTCACAAACAACTATAATTGCTACAATAGAGAAGAATTAGTGCGAATTAAACCGCTTTCTTGCGAAAAAATTTCGAAATTTACAAAAAAATCGACAGAATACCCCCCCCTTCTCTCAAAATCTTGAAAAAAAAAACAAGGCCACAATTGATCTCCACATGTAACTCAGTGAAGCTGCTAGCAGCGACCACCACTCGCAGATACCAGTAATCGTGTAGTACGCAATGTCTCACAACTATCAGTGGCTTAATGTGTGAAGCACTAAAAAGTTGAATAAACCTAAGTGCTGTCGCGCATAAGGCCACAAGTGACAACGACTATTGGTTGCCACAAGTTGTAGATGAAATTTTTCGTAGATTACCAAAAAAAAAATTAATTATTGTTGTAAATGCAGTAATTATTCAGAAATAAACTCGATTTCAGCATAACACAGAAAATCGAGCGACTGGATCAATTAATCATATCAAACGATTGCATAATAAGGAAAACGTTATCAAAGTCGTTATCAACAAGACTTTTAATTACTTAAATGAATGGAGTAGATGTAAAAACAAGTGCATATTTAATTCTAAAATAGCTTTTAATGGTAGAGTCATTTTGAATCGAATTCATTTCGATTAGGTAAAAGAGCCAACTAATTCACCGGATAATGTTGCTATTGTTGTTATGATGCCTTTTCGAGAGTAATAAATAATGACTACTTTGCGGAATAATTTTTTGTCCCTTCATACTAAACGGTTCGTAGTATTTAACAGAAATCAATTACTACGCCACTCATAATTAGCGAATATTCACGACAAACTTCTCACGACAGTCTGCAGTTCTTCAACAATGTGCGGAAGAACGTTTTAGTAAAATAATTACGAATTAACGTTTCTGTTTTTTAATTTTTAACAACAATAAAGGCACTGATGTGTTACCATCAGATAATATTTGCACACAATATCATCCCTGTAATATGTAATATTTAGTTTCAAAATCGTGTTAGGTTATGTATGTTAGTAAGTCGTAAGTTGAATTGTATGGAAATAGGACATTACTTTTCCGCTTTCGGTGGCAATTTTCGGCAGAAGGTGAAGTTGCCATAAAATATTATGACGACCCGGAATCGATCCAGGAAATTCGACTCACGCGTTAGCCATTCCCATAAATTTCCAACGACGCCAGCGTACGTTGAAAATTCGCAAAGTTTTCATCGTTTCTACGAGGGCCTTTGCCATTTACGCACGTCCATTTCTTTTTAATGTTTAATTACGGTAATATTATAAAAAAAGTTTATGGGGAATCTACGACTCTTATTCTTATTCTCCTCATACACTTACTTGATAAACATGTTTATCCCCGTTTGTTCCATCGCTCTGCTTATTCCTTTCCATGAGGCCATCATGCTGTACTTCTGTTTGGCCGTGAGTGGAAGGCGGGGATCTGTGGGAGCCGCAACGGGGGGTGGTTCCTGCAACGCATCCTTGTTCTTTCCTCCAGACTTACTGTCGGAATTCTTTGCCAGACTGCACCCCATTCCACACTGGATCACGAATTCACCCCGACGTTATAATAAATCCATATTTGATAAATATGATGTGGAAACTTTCAAAGAATTCTTCTCGTCATCTTTGTTACTTACAAACGTCTGCAAAAGAAAAAAATAATGGTCTTGTAAAGGCATGTCACCCGAGTGGATACTCCAATTTAATAAACTGTATCTTCATTTGGGTCAACTTTGGACTTGCCACTTGCCAAAAGTGACGGAAGAAAAATAAAACTGAAGGAATGTGGGTCAAGCAAATATTAGGATAAGGAGGTGATTTTAATAATCGAGTTCATCTCGTCGACAAACACATCAGATGCTTATTTGACCCATTAAATATAACGAATCCAAAAACGTAGAATGTTACCAAAATACCAAAATGAATAGCTGATAATATTTCTGCTATTGATGGTGTTTCCTAACACCTTCGCCAAAAATTTTACCCAATTTTAGATCGTAATTTACATAACCACATGATTGTTATCTGTTCCTGTAATTGTATCAGGACTAACAGTAAATTCAGTTGCCAATTGTTCCCATTCAAATTAACTTAGCAAACATGCAAAGCAATTTGCTGGTGGAAAAATGTTAATACTGTTCATCAGAATACATAATAGCGACCGAGCTACCGAGGGCAATTAGAATAGGTCTTTGGCTGTTCAATTTCTATTACACGATTACAATTTACATCACGATCCCACCGATATTAGCAATCATTTAATCAAATTGAGCCTCAAATTCAAATTTGCGGTATAAAGACTGTTTAGTAACTCAGAAGTAATGGACTACGCAAGGAGTAAAAACTATTAGAGAAGAAGATCATTGATAGCTTTTTTATTCTAGTTTATTTTACAAGTTAGTTGGAGATTGCGCGCTGCAACGGTCGGCAGTTTAGCGCGCGGTACAACGGTTCGAACGTTCAAGTCTTACTTTACATTCATTTGATATAAATAGATCAGTAGTGATTACTTGTGAACATAATTTTTTTTTAATCTTTCTTTTGGGCTTGCGTGTAAATGTCTTTCATCTATTTGGGTTTTCAGAATGAATGATATCTCTGTTACCTGCCTTTCGCTTTTTCCTTTTTTATACTCGAATGAAATAAATTGTATCCTTCCTTCGGGTAAAGGGAAAGAGTCGATTCTCTAGTCTTTAAGGCTTGTGACGGAGAACAATCGATGGCAGCCATTAAGGAGTTGTTTCCGGAGTTTACGTCCGTCTAACTCTCGTCAATTAAATTATCCAGTTTACGAATCTTGTTATCCTTACATCGGTAGCCGACGTCCCCTAACAACTACACGAGAAGAAATAATGTTAACCTTTTTGTCCAAAACAAAAAGGGAATATTAAAAAAAGTTTTGTTTCATAATCTTCGTTGTCCTTCATAGTTTGTGCTCTCAAAAGACGTAATGGAATGTTCATTTTTTATTTTCACAATTTTATGATTTCCAAAACTCGTTCACCACTTTATGTCGCCACCCTTAGGGAATAGAAGAAAGTTATTTCATCTTATTTAGGCCTGTTACCCGTTGTAGCATTCTCCATTTGTTTCCAACGTATAGTTATAAAATATTCAAGGGCTATAGTAAATTCCTTCACGTAAGTTAAGTTTATTTGACAACATAAAACACATTGTTAAACTGAAAGAAAAAGTTCAGCATGCAATAAGTTACCTGATACCCATTCAAAGCTCGAGTTCTTGTTAACTGTTACCAACTTTATAGCAGACGATTAAAAACTGAAAGCTGTACAGGTTCTGCCTGTCTGTCAGTCGAAAAATCTCACACTGATAACATTAATAAACCGAATATTGCGAACTGAGTCTCGTTATGTGAAACAAAAAAAAAAAAGATTTTCACAATAACAGCTTACGGGGGGAATGATCCATTTACGACCGAATCCCCAAAAAGGAGGTCTAACAAAAAATTTCAAATGGTAGGAACAGTAAAAACAAGAATCCAATTCCAACAAAAGATATTTTTCTACGGGATCGCTCACTAGTTGAAAATTTTGGTTTTTCTCCTGCCGATAAAAATGTTTTCCTTTGTGGAACAGGAGGATGTTCCTTTGAAGATTTACACATTGCTGTTTTTAGTGAAGTCTGCGTAAATTATTCTGTTAAGAATTTATTGGAAGTTCGGAATTTATGCCACAAAAAAGAAAATAAATCAATCCAATTCAAACCAACGACGCATTTGGAAAACATACAAAAAAGTTTTCAATAATGTTCTTTGCTTCTGTTAAGAATAGTCCTTATTATTTGACCAACATAAATTGTTAGCTGCAACTCATACAAATTGGTGTATTTACAAATAAATCCATCACGGTTCCAAAAATTTCAATTTATTTAGATGACTGTTCCTTGGTTAAAACAGGACCATTCGGGATAAAATAAGAGTAACCCACATCCCATTTCGGACGGATAACAATCCATCATCCCGTACTTATGTCGTGCTGTGATATGATTTCAAGCCCTTGTTTAATTGCTGTCCGAGTACGATCAATATCACACAACGGGGATTCCACTTTAATGGAACATTGCAATTTTTACATACAGGAGTACATTTTTCCAACACATACGTATGTACACACTCTTAATTCCGCACCAGTGATAAAATCCTTTTCAATTACTCTACTCCATGTCGTGTTGATCCTTGCAAAGGATTTTAACCGATTTCAATAAAAAAGGAGGTCCTCAATTCATCCAGGATGTGTTCTTGTTGGGGATAAAAGTTTTTAGATATTAGAATTAATTAAAAATTAAAATCCAACCGTCTCGCCTTCGGTTTCATTCAACGGAACGGTTCTTATGGGACTCCCATGACTGTATGGTACAATTATATTTAATCTCTCCCCTTTAAATCGCTTTATTTTTATTTATCTTTCCCCTATTTCTGTGACACATAACAAATTTGATTTTGATGACAAGCCAAGTGACTGTCGATGGTATTATTCAGTATTTTTACGGATTATCGTATCAGTAATCTACCCGAAAATTTCCACAAACAAACATAACGACTATATTATATCCAGCTGTTAATCAAACAGAACCATATGGTACTTTATCGTATGCTTTATACATATTTTTGTTATGGTTACACTAATCCGAGCTTTTGTACATAATAAAGTCACTCAAAGTCATCCAAAACATTCCATACCGTTAAAATTATCAATCAACTAGAGAAGAAACAGTTCAGGTATCAGGGCGTCATAATCCTAGTCGTCCGAATACCTCTTCTACTTCCTGATATCCTCAACGAATCTACGCAGGTAGAAAGAAGCTGGTTGTCCTTGTGCTGTCTAACGAATGCATTACATCAAACGTTGACCATCAGTATGCATTCGCAAAATCGTGCTAAATGTTAAAATAACAAGTTCTTCAAATAGCAAAACATTGTTTTGTTTGAATTGCCAATAGAAATAAACCAGATGTATTTATTCTGTAATTATACTCTCCTTAGTGTAACTGCAATGTAAATATACGTACATATGTATCGTGCATGAACCGAATTACCAATACACCCATGTGCACTACATGTGTATGTATAAATAACCCATAATAAACTATTGCTACATAATTATTTAACACAAAATTAAGCCTTTGCAGATGACGGTTTGTTGCATGAGTTTTCGTTATTTTAATGAGTCCATTATGAATTATTAATATTAAGTAGTAGTCTAAACAATATGGCAAAAAGAAGGTAACGTTTCGTACTAAAATTCAACAGAAAACCTACTTGCTTAAGCAAAGTAAAATTCTGAAGGTTAAGGAATTACTTGGCACTGCTAAAATTCAATTCAAAATGTCGTGGGATGCAATTGATAAGGTTAAAAAATTACTTTCTTCAGGAAGATGTAATTTAGTAGCTAAAATTCAATTCGAAACGTAGTAGGATGCAAATTGTAGGGTAAAAATTACTTACCTCAACGCGCCGCAATTCATAATATCATGGGATGCAATTCAGAAGGTAAAGAATATACTTTTTCTTCAACGAAATACAATTTAAAAGGTCGTGGGATGCAATTGAGAGGGTAAAAATTTATTTCCTTCAGTGGAATGCAATTTGGAGAGAAAAAAGTTTATTTCCTCCAGCAAAATTCAATTAGAAAGATCACAGGATGCAAATCTTAGGGTAAAAATTTACTTACCATAACGCGATACAATTCATAAGGTCGTGGGATGCAATTTAGAAGGTAAAAAATATACTTGCATCTGCAAAATGCAATTAGAAAGGTCGTGGGATGTAATTGAGAGGGTAACAATTTACTTGCTTCGACGGGATGCGATTTGGAAGGTAAAAAAATTTACTTCTTTTAGCAACATTCAATTAGAAAGGTGGCGGGATGCAAATCATAGGGTAAATATTTACTTACCATCACGTGATGCAATTCATAAGGTCATGGGATACAATTTAGAAGGTAAAAAATATACTTGCATCTGCAAAATGCAATTAGAAAGGTCGTGGGATGCAATTAATAAGGCAAGAAATGTACTTCCTTCAGAGGGGTGCACTTCGGAGGGTAAGCAATTTTCTTGTTTCAACGTGTATCAATTCAGAAGGTCATGGGGTGCAATTAAGAAGGTAAAAGGTTAACGTTTGTCGGGGGAGGATACAATTCTGAAAGTAAAAACTTTACGTTCTTCAAAAAGGACTTATCAAATTTTTATCCAGCCTTTTTTAAGACAAAAGTGTCTAGCTTAAAAACCAACTACAAAAAGGAAGTAAATTCCAAACGAACGTATGCACATAAAGAGCAACAATAAAACATTTTTGTTTGTCATAAGCTCATAAGGCACTACCTATTAAGAAAACGCCATTGTGTTATCATAATGAAGACAATTTCGGCGACAGTTTACGAACACCTATTTGTGATTCAAATTCAAATGGCGCTGGATTCGTACGTGCATTGAATAAAAGTACGTTATCTTTTACAAAGAAGGATCCTTCGAATTTAATTTTTTAATTACACGTATTTATTTATTGTTACTATTTCAAATAGTCATTAAGTATCTACGTATTCAGCACCTTTCTATTATTTACTAGGGCCATTAACAAGTTCCTAAAAAAAAAAACAAGGTCCACAAATTACATATTATCATATCTATGGTTTTGCTCTAAGTAAATTAACGATAACACAAGTAAAATATTTACCTAAATAATAATAATGATGATGATAAAAAGACAAGTAAGTAGTTTATTCTTATCTTTCTGTTTTCTGATCGACTTCATGAAGGAGAAGGTTCTCAATTTTTCTAAATTTATTTTTTAGGACGTAACTTTTTTTGTTTATGAATCAATTTTAATGATAGGTACTTGGGTTTAATGTAGCTCTAAGGTGGTCTCATTTGTATTCATTGGTATTACATAGACCTCGGAGTTGAAAGATCCACAAGGGGACTCATCAGAATCGAATGGGAAATGGATACTTATTGAGGTACTGTTAGGTTCAAGATAAACTCACAAAATAGTCGCTTAGGTTGGGTCAGGTTGGATCACAAAAGCCTTTTGTCGTACCTTCTGATGACCTCAAATTGTGAAGACAGACAAGTAGGGCAATCGTTTAGAAGTTGAAAAAATTTGGGTAGAGACAGCTCTCTCATAAAAAATGATTTGTTCAGATTTAGGGTGGAAATCAAATTGACGATCTTTATATTTGCACCCTCAACCAGTCTTTATAAAATGCTGACAAATCGATGGTTGAAAATTTACGTAGTCAGCGATATAAAAAAGAAATTATAAAATAAGTACTTTTTATTTTTTTTACAACGCTGATTTAGGAAACTTGAGGTTAGTACTTAAAAGACATTAAAAATTACTGTTCTGGCTTCCTTTCCTGTCCAATTTATGACGTTAACCCTGAGAGAAAAAGATAAAAATGAACTCGTTTTTCATTAGATAAAATTTGTATTTAGTAAGGGTTGCTGTCAGATCGACGGGGATGAGGTGGGAGCCGGGTCAAAATCAACCCCCATTCGTAGTAGTAGATCAACGAAGTTAAAGCACAAAATAGTAAAGATTTTTATCTCACAGTCGAAATTGTTTGGGAACTTTTTGAAAGCTTTCATCCATGTACAGTAAATAATTAATTAATATTCAAGGAATCAAGACGATTGTGACGATCCTGTTTTTAGAAAATAATCCTCCTGGAATTACTGTAGTTACAACCAATGAGTATAAGGCTATTAAATAGGTTTTTTATAAACCCACCCCTTCTCAAAATCCAGAATTTTTTGTCTGAAATCGTTCAAATTCATCATCCACAATTAAATAAACTCCATCGAAACTTGGGAATTTTCAACCCCTTCTTTTTTTCTCAATTTATTCTTTGTAGGGGCCAGATAAGAGTTCATGTGGATGATACAGAATTTTTTTTTGGGTTTTTGGTGAAAAAATAAAATTTATTTATTACCTTGAATTATTGAGGGTGTTATCCGAAACTTGCACATCCACAAAACAATCTCACACAATAAAATCAATTACAATGAGTAGTTGCATTCACCACAATCAGTTTTATTCAATTCAAGTGCAAGCACTTTAGTAGTGAGTGACTACTGAGGAGCTATCATCCATCAATCACTACGACACTAGTCACTAATCGCTACACGACGCCAACGTCGAAGGTGGCACGAGAAAAGACGGGAGACATCTCGACGTTCAGTTTCGACGCCAATATCAGCACGTATAAACAAAGTTGTGTACCGACGTCGCGATGTACGTGAAAAGAGAGGAATAACGGAGTAACGGAATAAGTAGTGCCTGCTCCTGTCGCTTTTCACCGCCTCCGTCGACTATTTCATAACTGAGTCGGTCCTTGGGCTGGAAAACTGCGCAGAGTGGACGAAGATGACGACGATGCTCGTAGGACGTTCGCATTTGGGGCTACACGAACATGGGGCCTTTATGTTTACCTTTATTTTTCGATTCGCAACCGAGAGAGTTTTCCTCGACTGCGTCAGCGTTAGCGTCACGTTCGTTACCTACCACGTTCAGGGTTCCATTGCGACGCGCCGCGCCGCACCGCGCCGCGCCGTCCCAGATACTAACTGACGATGGTCTACATCAGCGTGTGCACCAGTCGACCTGGAAACAAAATAAATATTCGGATTAATGAGGTGTGAAGGCTTTTTAAGTTGATAAACAGAAAAAAGGTCCCGGAAAACTTCTCTTCAACGCGCCCGCTTCATTTCGTTAGTCATTGACAGACAAACAAACAGACAGACGCGTCGACTGATTTTGAGGAAATTCAGTATTTAATATCGTTTCATTTTTATAAAACTGCTCCTAATGGTCAGTTCGTGTTTCTATTTTCCATCTTGGGCTTCTTTTGGTTATCAACAATAGACTGAAGATTCCTCAAGACGAAACCGTTTTCGCTAACCAAGTCCAAAAAGGAACTAAAATCACGAAGATGTCCATCTGATACATACATGTGCGAGGATTCTAAATCAATATACAAAACTTTTGTATTTTTGGATACCGAAGAATTTTCCAAAATAATTTCAGCATCTTCTAGAGTTCTTCACGATGTTTAATGAGGATATGCATTCTTCCAAAAGCGTCGAGAATGTTTTAGTGGGTTCTAGGATGATCTAGTAACGGTTCAAGAAGTTTCGAAAAATATTTCACTACGTTGCAAAATTTTGGAATATATTTTAAAATATTTCTAAAGGTCATAGAAAGTTCCAAAACATTTTTGGACATTGAAGAAAGCTGTGAAATGTTCCAAAATGATTTAGAACATTCACAATTGTTTCAATGAGCTTGTAGAATGTTTCAAAACCTTCCAGAAGTTTTTAGAATGTTCCAAAAGGTTTTTGGACACTAAATAGCGTTATCATATGTTCCAAAATGGTTTAAAATGGTCACGACTGTTTCAGCTTCATGTAGAATGTTCCAAAAATTTGGAAAATGTTTCACTATGTTCCAGTCCATTGACTATGATACATGTGCAGGGATTCTAAATCAATATACAAAATTTTTGGGCATTTTGAGTAAACATAGCAAAGGCTAAAGCCTTTTCAGATTCTAGAATCGTCCTCGAACATCCTGTGGTACCTTTCTCAATGATTCCAAAGATCATTGGAAAAATGAGTTTGTTATATTCAATCAATAAACTCATTTTCAATGACTGATGAGTTTCCCCCAAATGGTCTGACCCCTAAGGGGGTTCCTCTAAAATTTTTGTTTCCAAATGCGATCTCATTCAAGAACTTTACGTCTAATATTCTTGTCCACATAGAAGATCCACACCAGAAAGGCTTTCGTGGTTGAATATTGACAGAAAATTATAAAGTCACTAAAGGTTACAGGTAGCGTTTCGCCTTTGGTGTAAGGCTTCTTCAGGATTGGTTCTGTTATTTCCAATTTTCCATTACCTAAAGTCCTCAATCAACCTCCATAATAGAAGAAGAAGAAGTCGCTTTAATCTTAGAACCCCCAGTAAATGGGACATACATAGATGTACGTGTATGTTTTATTCTAAATAAATATAAGGGTGTTGCTAAGGTAACCCAACCCCCGCTTGCCAGTTGTGAACTATGCACCCTATACTTTATACCTAACACCACGTGTTCTTGTTACATTAATGGAGTGTTCCCAAAAAAGCTCTACATTTATTTTTTTTGTCCTTTGATATGGTTTCAATTAAAATCTCGTTTACTGCAGTGTTCAAAAGATTTCTGTTTATTTATTGAATTATTGAAATATTCGAGACGTATCGAAATTGATTTTTAAACAAAGCAATTTAATTGGTCAGTTGGCTCCAAATCTATTTGGTTTGTGATAACGATCGATAAGCCACTTTTCATTGTACCCTCTTGATACACAAGCAGCAATTAAGTTATTACATGTACAAATGTTTAATTTGAATTCCACAAATAAGAGCCAATTGTGATATTTATTAAATACTTCGTTAATCATATTTATTACTTATTGTGGATTTAAGAGAATCATAAATAAATGATTAATAGTAAACAATTAACAAATGATGACGAATGAAGGTCATCTAAAAATTGTTACAATTTTGAATGGAATTCTACTGACGAAATCCTAAGGCACATTGGTTACTCAAAATCCTGCCTTCTTCAGGACTATTGTATCGTGGTTCTTCCAGACGTTTAGTAGCTCTTTGTTGATGGCATCTTCAGTCACGACCCAGCAACTCACCAAAGATGGATTTCAAAAAGAACTCACCCCTTTGGGTATGGGTACAAAGTAGATGCTGCAAATGCGTTGTTGTCTTTCCACGTTTATGTTTAAGTTTTTATTGGAACTTTTATGATAAATGAGCGAAATAATGCATGCAAATATAATACAGGAGCACATCCTGTCTGTTCCATGACAGACACAATTTGATTTTCTCTAACAATAATTTAATCCACCTGTTCTAACCTTTGATGTAATAAGGGTATCGTGTCACAGTTAGATAGTGGGTACCTACATTTTGCCGTAGCGAAACTAATTCAATCAAATTTCACTTACCTTCTGAAAGGGCTTTTACGTTCCATTCCTGAAGGTATTTATCGTTTTTTTTTTTTTTTATCTGAATCGTTTTAGTTCTTTCGTAGAGAAAAAATCAATTCAATTAGTGATGGCCTTAATAGATTCCCTTTGGAAAAGTCGATACTAGAAGTAGTTTGAGGATTATTTATTATTATTATTATTAGAATCGATTTTGGAAAATTGCAAAACATTCAGGTAAGAGCTTGAGATCTTGAGCCACCCCTGGTTGATAAGGTTGAGTCAGGTGGAAAATACAGCCTTTGTCTGAGCTAATTGATGTTTAGGTAATAAATTTAATCGGCGCTCGTCTAATTCGTTCCTTTCGAGTTGGTTATTTTGAAAGAGTGGAAAGGGCTGTGGCTGTGGCTCCCTTTGGAAGATTAAGATCAAATTAACTGGTCGATACTCCACCTAGTGGTTCGTATGTGTGAGGGTTTGGCTGCGTCTGTGTACTTTTGGATATGCCCAATCTAATCACCAGGATTATGTTACGTGCGTCATTGACCACGTATTTTTATCACTTGCATTAACCTAATTAATTACCCAAAAAAAATATGATGATGTAGTACTTATTGTTCAGTCCTTGCAGCATGAGTTTATGGAAATTGAAACAGGATAACTGCATTTTCCAAAATCAAAATATGTGTATGTATAGTACAAGTAGGTGTGGTGTGTCTGAGAGTGCTGCCAAAACTTTTCAAACAAATTTTACATCCCCATGAGGGCTGTGTTGTGTCATAAACCCTCATTTTGTATCAATGAAGAAGGTTTTGAAGACGCAGGAGTTACTAATGAGGATATGGGTGTCTAAAGAAAAGAGTCTAACTCTATATTTTCCTATATTTTTATGTTCCAATCCTTCAAAAATTTTGAGAAAGTTCTAGGGTGTTCCAAAATCTTCTACAATCTTGCAAAGATTCACCAATATTCAAGTATATTCTGCAACGTTATACAATTTTTCTAAAAATTCTAGGATTATATTCGAGGATTAAAAAAAAAAAACGGTCTTGAATGCCGAAGAATTTTCCAGAATAATCTAGGATCTTTTAGTATCTTCTAGAGTTCTTCACGATCTTCAAAAAGCGTCGAGATCATTTTAGTGAGTTCTAGAATGATATAAAAAAGTTTCGAGAAATATTTCACTATGTTGGAAAATGTTATTTAATTAATTAAAAATGTTTGCTGCGTTCCAAAAGTTTGGAAAATATTTCTAGGATGTTTCAGAATGTTCCCAAAATGTTCGAATATATTTCTAAAGGTCGTAGAATGCTTAAAAATATTTTTGGACATTGAAGAAAGCTGTAAATTGCTCCAAAAGGATTTACAACATTGACGATAGTTTCAATAAACTTTCAGAATGTTTCAAGATCTTGCAGAAGTTATTAGAATGTTCAAAAATGTTCCTGAAGATTCAGGGATATTATAAAAGGTTTTTGGATCGTTATCGAATGTTCCAAAATGATTTAAAATCGTTACGACTGATTCAGTTTGATGTAGAATGCTCCAAAAATTTGGAAAATGTTTCAGAATTTTCTAGATTGTTTTTCGATAATTAGAAGTGTACCAAAAGCTTCGAAAATATTTTGGTGCTGCTATTTAGTCGTTGTTACTAATAATAATATCTTCCAATTGGACTAGGTATTTGCGTTTGATTTTAATTTTAACTTTCACAACACTTTTTGATGTTTAGTTCCTCATCAAAGTTTTCAATTAGATATAGAAGCACTTAATCAATAACTCAAATAAAGACATAACAGGCTCCGTTCCCTTAAAGTGACTCATCAAAAGTCAGAAATAGAAATATTGATTAAAAGTATACAAGGGTGTTCGAAATTGCTTTTTAAGAAGTGTTATTATTCAATTTATGGGGTAAATGTAAGTTGTGTAATGGAATTAAAAAAGTTCACAAAACCAGGTAATTTTCTAAAGTAGTACTAGAAGAAGTAGGGGCGTTATGGAAATCAGTTATGATAACGAGAGATAAGGGGATGGTATGTGGGACACCCTCTGAAACATGGAGGGTTGTTACAGAATCTAAAATAAATTTTAAACAGTCAGTTACCAATAATTGATAAGAGTATTTATCGTTTTACAATGATGATGATGATGATGATGATTCCAAAATCTTCCATCGAAAACTTGGCGACATTTTTAATTCAAACGTCAAACTAAATGTGCTAATGGCTTTACCGTGGAATTGTTTGTTTGCTCTAAAAACAGTCGTTGCTTTGAGGATCACGTATTTAAGATGTGTATGTGTTAGGAGTGAACGCTATATTTAACTCATCGGCGTTTCTTTCGATAATAACATAATTCGATGTCTGTTAAATGTAAATATCGATCGTTTTAAATAGAGGTCGATCTTTATATTTCGAATAAAAAACGAAAATAATGTTTCAAAAAGAATCTTCATACACTTACCTATCTAACTAAACACTTGAAATTGTTGTCCAAAGCACGTGGGATCTATCACAAGTATTGTGGACAAGAAGATTGATGTAACAGTTTAAAAACGTGATAGAAAGAGATTTAGCTATCTACAAATCCCTGGAAAACAATTTTACAACGACGAACGCCTTGAAAGTATAATATAAAACGTTGAAATATGCCATAAAACTGGATCCAAACTTTTTTCAAATACATCATGTTTCCTTCTGTGTTCGTAGAAAGAATGGAAACGTTTGCTCAAAGGATTCTTTGTCGGGCAGGAATTGGGTCAAGTACAAAAAGGTAACGTAAGAGAGGTTGATAACACTTCTGGAAGAGTCATTCCGGGTTCTAATTAAAACTTGCAAAAATTCTACGCTTCATTATTAAGCTAACAGGAACTCCAACAATTGTGGAATAACATACTACCACTGAGGATTAGTCATCCCTAGTGCAAGAGTAATTCATTTGTGGGCACACCAATTGGTTTTCTGAAGACTAGGTCACTCCAAACGCTTCTTTGACTAATTCCATCACTATTGTTGAGACTCCTCCACTTGGTAATATGTAGGCAATTGGAAACCAGTCGATCCTTCCTCTAGTAGTTCCACTGCGGGGGTTTAGAATATTCTCCATCCCCAGATGGAGTTGCAGTTCCACTGTTCTCCATCCAGAGGTTAGATCTCCATTCAGATGGACTTGTAGATTTGTTTCTAAAAAAGTCGAAGGATCGAAGTGGAAGAAAACTGAAAGGAATGCAATGGAATGGAAACTCTGAATCTTGATGTGAGTAGTGAAAGGAGCTGTGGGACCACGATCAAATTCGTTCACTTGACGATCCAACAGATTCCATTTCACACCAACCCCTTTCACCTGTTCTGCTTAATCCTCCTATAACATTTGAGCCTTTTTGGTTGTGATAGATATATTGGAAGTGTGTCTTCCTTTCGACCTCAGCTACTACATTCCCTACTTTCTTCTTGCACATTTGATAATGCCCAACAAAAATTGAGGAATGTTTAAAGAAATTCAAAGAATTCCTAGCTGTTGAATTTCATGATACAGATAGATTATTGTCTCATTCTTGATATTGATGACACTATTAGTTTCCAACTCTGCTCTCATTATTCTTCAGTTCTATCTCTTGTAATGTAGAATCCTCAACGAATTACCCAAATCCTTACAAAGCTAAAACTGACAATTCGATTAGAGGAGAAAGACGAAGAATCTGAACAGAAAGCAATCAGTAAAATTCCAAATCAAATTGAAACATTCTGAGGATAAATGGGTATTTTACTCTTTTCAGGAATGCTCCTCGAATATAAAAGGACAAACCATCATTAGAATAGGATTTATACGTGGAGTAACTTTGGGAGTGCGATTCAAAAATGTTTGAGGAAAAATAAAAGACTTTAAACAACCTTTTGAAACAGATTTCGAAAAATAATTTAAAATCCTTAAGGGCAAAATCAAGTGACGAAGTTCTTCAAAGTCCTATGATACATATATTACCCTTTATGAAACTATTTTCCATAAACCCATGGTACATCAAACTGGCTCTCCTCAATATCCGTCGAAAAAGAAAAAGTTGGTTAAAAACCAATAAGTGCAGGATTCGGTTAGATGTGAAAAGGGCACTCGAGTCTAAAAATGGGAGCTTTCGGGAAGTTTGGAGAGCAATCGAAAAGTTTACTTTTAGTATAACTGTTGCAAAAATATTTTCAATCGATTCCTGTTATGGCACATCTCTATAATATAATATCAGTAGGTGCAATAATTTGAACCCCAAATGCCCCTGAAAGTCGATTTTATCCTTTATTGAAAAATACACTTTGGTATAATGTACTTCAAATCTACATGTTTGTGTTCATATGCACGTAAATTCCAATTTAAGGCCTTTTTAATCGAAACTACAATAAAACGACGCAGTTTACGATATCGAGTGTTCTCGTTCCAAAGATAAGTAAACTAAATATTTGTACATACGTATGTGTTTATTGAACTTTACAACATCCAAATGTTACAGCAGTGGCGGATCCAAAGGGAGGAAATGGGGGAAATTTATTCCACCCCCAAAAATTTTATGGTATTGTCTCTGTTTTGGATACCACATCTTTTCATGGTAATCAAAACGTTTCTATGTATCTGTAATCATTTGCATCGGTTCTTTCATTTTCATCTAATGAAACTCTAACCTAAGAAACTATCCTTTGCATTTCTTCAAAAAAGTTCCAAGTACAAGAAGAGTCTTCACTCTTAACTGAAGCATGTTAGACTTTTGGATTTTTGATCATGTCGTTTTGATTTCAATTCCAGTGGATTTGACCCAAATCTTTTTTTCATTTCCAATAATTGATCCTTTTGACTACAGTGGTGGTTTCATTAAGTTTGGATTTTGTGGATTTTATGACACATGTACCTAATACCTACTAAGTTCCAAGACGGTTGAAAGTATTAGCTTAACATTATTAGACCTAATGAAAAATTCAATATCCTCAAACCACCGAAACGGTTCACAACGAAACAGTTTATTCAACTCGACCTACTTTTATCGATTTATTTAACAAAAAAAAATTGTGTTCCTTTCCAAGGCAAAGTTTATCAACGCCACAATTACATGAGTGATTATTATCCTGACTATTATTATTTTAATGTTCTTCGTAAAAGGGCCTGTTAGTGTCAAATCTATAATTACAAGACGCTGCAGGATGATATATTGAATATATCGATAGAGAACTAAATGAAAATACTTATAATTAGTTTTGAAAGCACAAATCCCTCATGGTTTTTTTAAATTTGTGGACATGTGGCCATAAAACACTTTTTTGTTCTCGTCTAAAGATCTTCAAGTTCAGTAAATCAGCGCAGATAAATTTTGGGCACAATATATGACGATTTGCTGTAAACACTGTAGATTCACTAATGTCCAGCAGGATCCTTTTCGATTTAAGGATATTTAAACTTGTTGAATTAACTTACATAGGAACGTGATCCACGTCCAAGTCCAAATTTTGGAAAAAAGCCAAAACTGACATTATCACCTGGACGTAAAGGTTTAAATAAATATGCCGTAAAACGTGTATTCGTGCTTGATATACATATTTGAAATCATGCTGCGTGGAATTAAGGGAAGACAAAAAACAAATTGAAAATGTGGATTTTCTCATTTTAGACGAGTATGATGTATTAGGTGGAGGTCACGCTTTCGCACGATGTGGCCTAGTTCCGTAGACATCCTTAATTTGCCGCATGGGTTGCTACAAAGACCAGATAATACGCAAGGATAAAATGTTTATCCTTGTACCTACCTTATATATAAATATCGTATGCGCCTTCAGACGAGAGTTCATTAGAGACGACGAGACGAGGGTCAAGCCAAAACAAAGAAAGTGACCGAAAACTAAACCAATAGCTATTACATGGGCTCATCAATAATTCTCTTATCATTATCGATAAACTGATTTTGAGTAAGATTGGGCAACAACAACGACAATCTTACCTTTCCAAAAAGATCAAAAGCAGATTGCACTATTAACTGATGTTTTTCAAAATCCTCAGATGAGTAGATACGTTTAAATATTAAGTCCACAAAAATGTTAATGTATCCGCGAAAGAGGAATAAGTTGCTTACTGCGTCACCGTCGGAGGTTCTTTGCGAACTAGTCTGGAAGCTGTAAGTTCATACTGATGATCGATTATTTGCGAGGGTGGCCAAAACGCAAAGCCGCTGCGCTCCTGGATGCAATGCCTCAGCTGCTAGAAGAGTCGATTTACAATTACGGAATTGCCTTTACTTCCTCTATTGTTTGTATAACTCCTGCTGACGAACTCAACCAGACGCAATCAATGGAGCTGTTGTCAGTGTCGCAATAAACGACCTCTGTCCACCCAACTGTGCATGTCCTTCTCGTACCCACCTGTATCCGCTCCAAAATCGATGCGATCCAACTGGTGGTTCCAAATCCAATTTGAAAATCAAAATCGTACATTGGGGTTATAAGAAACTATAAAGCCTTTTGTACATGAAAGAAGGTGGTACGATCAATATGTCCAGCATTCGACATTCCACCTCAGTAGTAATAGGAGAGGGCTTCTGAGAGTATGTGTTCTGAGATCATGAACCGTTACTCTAATGGTGTGACGTAGCAAGGAAGGAGCGTTTTTTTCCCGTCGGTCGCGACCGACCGACGTACCTATCAAGGAATATGTGTTAATTGTTTTTCCGAATAGCTTTCGAAGAACACGTGTGAGACTTTTCTTCCATTTTCCTTTGGGGTTAAAGAACCCCCCGAAATTGAGTGATAAATCTAATAAATATTATGTAAAACACTTACTAAAGTCATCTATCATACACGTAATGTGTAATGTTCCCAACCTCTGACAGAAATTAATGACAGTCCTCTAAGTTAGCCGCTTCCAAATGCTCTTTTAAGGTGTTCCTCGTTCCACGTTTAATGTGACACCCATCTTTCTAAAGACCCTTTATAAGCTTCTTTCAGAAAACTGTGTCCAATAATTCTATTAATTTTCTAAAAATACACAAGGGCGGAATGCTGCAAGGATTGCCTTGAAGCAGGAGGGAGTAAAAGGTTACAATGATTAGCTTGAGGTAGGGGAAGGTGAAGGATTGCAAAAGTGAGGTTATTGTAACGAGTGGCTCGAGAGAATGTGGTAGGTTTGCGTCGTTGATTTGGAATACCAGAAAAATGTATAAGACTACAGAGGGTGGAATATTGGAAGAAAATAGTTTGAAGAGCTGGAAGATCTTGAAGATTACCTCAAAATACGTGAATGTACATTCCTGAGCAGTACCTACTCAATAATAATGACTATTTTCCTCCATTTTCTTGTTAAGTACATTCACCGAGGGTAAAATTTTATCAGTTCCCTACCACTTTTCCTTTCATTTCTAATTCCAGAACTTTGAACTAAGTTGTTGCTTAATTTTTAGCTTGAGCCTCTAGGCCTATACTTTGACGACGATCATTTATTAAAGGGGCCGTGAATTGAATTTATATTTGCCATTTTCGTTGGTAAAGTCCCATTTATTTTCCGAGCTCATTCTTACAATGAGCACGTTCCATGTCGAACGTAACGGTAACAGTGGCAGGGTGCAGCAAAAACATACTATAAGTGGACTCAGCCAAACCGTTATCGTAAAAGACCTTTTTCAATCATTCACGTATCCTTTTTACAACATTCCAAGCTATTATCGTTCCATCTAAGTCGGTGTATTTTGTCTATTGTGTGACAAGAAAATTCAATGAAGGAGGGAGGACCTTCAGAACCCCTGCACAGTATGTATATCGTTCGTATTGTTGATGTGGATATGAGAGACCATTATTTTTAATTAAAGTGATAAATAGGCCAATGACGGCTTTTAAATATGAATAAGGAATAGATAGTTTGAGAAGAAATATTTGAGAATTCCGTGTGTTATAAATATGGTGAAGGCAAAAGGAAACTGAGAACGTAGAGTACCTACTATCATGACGGTCATCGTCGGTCTGTCTCTCCATTAGGCGTAATGAGATTTGATGGCTTTTCAGAAAATAATTTTCTTCATATTTTGACGGGATTTCCCCAAATTATAAGGGACCACTTCGATAGGTTCTCGGATGGAGATATTAATGGGCACAGTTTTCGTTTTTGTACCACTGTGTGCTCTGCCCTCAATAATGAAAATAATAAGTACGTGAACAGAAGAAAGGAAAGCCCAAAAAGGACGAAATGGAAAAGATAAATGTCCTTACATCTTAAATTTATTGCCAACGTAAAACGGAGAAATCTTACGACCTCTTTTTTTTTTTTGAGAATAAACTGTCACCCTGTTAATGAACCCGCCACTGGACGTGACGTTTACTTAAAGTAATTAATTCGCGCACTTTTCACTGAAATTACACCTGCGTACCTTGTATTTATTCAACATTCCAGTTTTGCAAGTTCCAATTTTCTAGCGTCAATTAATTTTCAACGGTAATTCGAAGAGGATTTCTGCACTATTAACTTGAGATCACGATGCACACGTCCTTTGTTTTTTTTCAATTTAACGACATAAAAAAGAGTCCAACAACTAATCGTCATCTTTTAAAAATTATTGCTAACGTAAATAATGCACAACTGAGGATGACACTTCAAATGTCGAAACGCGTGTTCAGTTTTTTTGCGGTCCTTTGGAAAATTTTAGGTTCTGTGACGTCAAATAATTTCTCTAGTTGATAAAGGTGACTGTTATCTTCAGCTTTTTGATTCTACGTAAAATATGTAGCATTACATTCAGTTTTTTGGATTTACCAAAGCCCAAAATTCAATAAAAACTTAAAACATCTAATCCTAAAGCTGAGCGCCTACCAGAGAGGCGTTACATATTACATGACAGATACATGGATCCGTCACGTTATATGAACACTCATTCATTTGAGAGGCTATTGGCCACATCAACTCAAGAAGCGCCACATGCGTGCCATTTGCCTTTACGTGAGTCATGTCATACGCCACATCACTTGTGTTAGCTGTTTGAAAGTTTTTTTGAGAAATTTTGGTTTCTACTGTTGCTGAAACGCTCTTTTGCTGATAGTAGTCATTGTTATCTCGAACTTTTTTATTCTACGTACAATATATAGGCCCAAATTTAGTTTTTTTGGCATTACCAAAGCCCAACGTGTAATCCTAAAGCTAAGCGCCCACCAATGTGGCGTAACATATGACATGACACATGCACGAATCCATTACGTTGCATGAACACTTATTCTTTTGATTCGTCAACTTGGAGAGCGCCACATGCATGCCACTTGCCATGACACGAGCTGGATCATATGCCACGCTAAATCAGTGGACACTCAGCCTAAGCTTTCACAAAAAATTGGACCATTGGTCATATTGAGGCATTGCGCCCAAGAGACGTATTTACCAGCCCATGCTCTGCAGTTTCTCTTCATCAACGGTGGTCATTAAAGTTCACAGTAGTGATGATGAACTGGTTCACCGATGGCTAGTGTCACTGTTCACTGATAACGCGCATTAGGCATTTCGTTAATTAGACATGAGTACCTGCATGTGACTACAATGATTAGTCAAGTGCATTATCGAATTTCTGACCATTATTTGGTGTGAATGAAAGGAATTTTGTGTAATTAATTCTGCTAATGGCGAAAACTGACTGTAAGTAATTCAAGGAACGTTTTGAAACTTTTCAGTCTTTTAGAACATATTAATGAGTACAATTAGATATTTAATGATATTTTTATTGAGTTTATCATTTCCATTGCTATTATTTAATGCAGGTTGTGTTTAATAATTATTTTTCCCTTTTTGTAAGGACGACATAATGGTTTTTGAGATACCTATCAGTTAGATACGTATCAGAAAATTACCAATAATGCTTAGTTGTACTTTTATCAAATGAAAAATCCCATTTCTTTGTGCTACATTTCGATTGCTTCTTCTTTGTTCACGTGGCTTTTCATTGGGTTTATTTTTATTGAGCCAATTTTGGTAAATTATGTGACATATTTCGGCTATGTATTTCATCATTAAATTTAAATATTATTTCCTTTTATTATTACATTTACATGACGATTTTATTTAGATATAAACTCTAACTGTCATATGTGACAATAAGTATTGATAACGAACTTTCACTACAAAGAAAACGAGATAAACTTTTTCCCAAAAATGTTCCTAAAACAGCTTCCGCCTCAAGGGTGAATTTCTGGTCGAGTAAAAGTACGTAATTCCTATTCTTTTGTCGTTTGTAGCCTTTGGCTCAATTTTCGCAAAGAACTTTGGCTGTTCCGATGAACTTTTAATCCAGTTTCACGCTGGTTAAAGCTCTACGGTTGGTATCGTATTTAAACAAAATTTTCCTAACTTTTTTTTATTTGGAAACAGTTCGACATGTCCGTAACTAAAATTAATTAAAAAATTATAGAGAGCTCTTTTTATTAATTATATTTTGTTTTTGTTTAGATATGTGTTAGTTTAGTTAAATTAATGGGGCAAAGTATTTCAAATAATACTTTGAGAAAATTTCTGCTTTGTCGCCTGAAAAACATTTTCGGTGTTTCTGTTGAATAGCTTTTTGATCAATGAATCGGAAGATTCCTCGTATACAAAAGTATGTACAACATACATACATATACGTAGATATATACACTTTTTAGGGCATCGGAAATTGTATTTTTAGATGTAGTAGAACATTTTCGGTCCAATTTTTCTTTTCGCCACGAGCGATTCAATTTTATTCGACACCCTTCTAATACTTTTGTATTTTTAGCACGTCTGTTTTCATTTTTTACTTGTTTGATCTTCTGCCCATCAGCATTTTTCCCTTTTCCTTCTTTTTTAATTTATTTCTATTTTTTGTGGTCCTTATGATATATGTACGTCTTCGAAAATTACATCAAGTGAATGATATGTTTATTTTAATAAAAATGTGATCATTGAAAATAATTGTTGTGTGTTCAACACGCGCCCCGAACATTACTTTATAGTCCATTTTGCATTCCATCCTTAATCCTGAACACTCGAAGGGATCGTGGTACATATTTGAATAAAGCGGGTGAAAAAAAGGGCAGGTGATACAGAAAGCGAACCGGAAATTTAGTTTCCTCCGTCGTATACGTACGCCCGAAGCGTGGGAACGACGTTCCGAAAGCTGCACTTGTTCAGCTTTAAGATACACCTAACAACAGTGGCGGCACTTATATAATATTATGTGTTAATATCAAAAATAAGTTTAAGTTAAGTGCTAAGCCACCGGTGGCATCGACTGGTGTCTGTTACAAGTGGTTGAGCCAAGCTACTAGAAGTTGCCATCAGTTACAGTCACTAATGTCGAGACTGAACTAGGCAGTGACTGGAAACGGTAGTCTGGTATGCGCAGACTGCATACGACAACATGTCGCTACAAGTATCGAACACTTGACTACTTTCAAAGCGTGTGGCTCGAACGCCACCTCTCGACCTGTGGCTGTCACGATTAGTGTCCGTATGTAGTGTTTCAGGCAAGCGACTGGACTTTGCCACCAGTCACTGCTACTAGTGGCTAAGCGCGATCAACAGTGGCTGGCAACTGTGGTCTGGTGTGCGCAGACTGCAGGCGACTACTCGAAGTCTCTGTTTCAGCTGAAAACACTAAAAATTTCGCAAACGACCTGTGGCTGCCACTAGTCGTCGTCTCTACTGTGCGTCATCTCTAATTGTGTGCATATTTGACTGGCTGGCGACTAGAAAAGATTAGTCACAAGAGTCGCCACTGGTACACTAATAACAACACTAAAAGAAGAATTCTAATCTTAAATTCTAATTCTTTACTAGGCCAGATGACAGTCATTAGCTTCTTACCATACTTATACAACTAAGTAATCGTTTTACTTTATTTGCACTACTTACGAACCCTCTTTGCATTTATTATTTATTTATAAGCAGCTGAAAACTTCCGGAATACGCGACAAATAAATTTTATGCATTAATTCAGGCTTGTTGCTAGTTTTTAATAATATATAAATATATAATTCATGTTATTACACAAGTTTAAAATCAAAATGGATGCTAGTTACCGGATTAGAGATAATTTAGAATGATAAATAGGAATTCCTTTTCTACATGGTACCTCGTAAGTCAATATTTCTTCTTGAATTGTATTTTACCATAAAGTTATTTATCAATTCGTTTTTTAATAAATTCATCATTAACACAAAGCGGATCAATGAGTGTACGTGGCTTGTTTGTAGAGTAATGAGACTGGCAACCGTGTGGCCCCCTAGTCGCTACTGGCACGCTCCCCAGTGGCAGGGGTTATGGTAGGGGGCCTCAGAGCTCTGACGCAACCGTCGACCAATCAATTGCTTAACTTAGACCTCCCGCTACCGGGGAAGGTGCTGATAGCGACTAGAGGGCCACACAGTAGCCAGTCTCAATACTTTAAGGAGAAACCTTGTATATATTCAGTTGCAAAGGACAGGAAGAAACAGAAGTATGCGACTACTGGCGAAGCCAAAATTTTGTCAGCTACAATGCGATGTTTATTTTGTTTTAAGAATTTATGTATTTATTCATGTCACTCATAGGAATAAAAATGCATTATTCATGATGCTTATCGAAGAAAATTGTATATGACGGTAAATTATGTATTTCATTTAAAAGAAGAAATATAAGAAGGATTTACGTAAAAGGACGAAAGTTTATGATGTAAAAATAACAGCAGGATGTTTCAAGGATGATAAACTGAGACTGGAAAGGACTATTACGCAACTTAAAGTTCAGATATGTAAATATATAAATTTGTATTTATCTCAGAACAAAGAAAAGCTCCTATATATACATAACTCCAATTCCATAGAGATGTAGGAATAGAAAAGTTTAGCAA
The DNA here is from genome assembly GCA_947389935.1 of Agrilus cyanescens. Taxonomy (NCBI): domain Eukaryota; kingdom Metazoa; phylum Arthropoda; class Insecta; order Coleoptera; family Buprestidae; genus Agrilus; species Agrilus cyanescens. The sequence continues at coordinate 29,453,623 of OX376708.1, forward strand.
GTTGTGCGCTACAGGATTGCACAAAAATCTTCTATTTCACTAGATCGAAGATCTAAATACGTATCCATTTAGGATTCGCTCTATATGGTAACAACAACAATAATTCACAAAAGGCATGAAAGCCATTTTTATAAAACGATGTAACGTTGCAAACGTTTCCAATCTGCCCACGTATCGTCCTCATGAGCACATACTTACCTATATAAATATATTTACATGTTTGCCATGCACACGTACGTAATATAGCACCAGACGAGGCACAAACGACTCCTTCAGTTCGTGCATTCCTCTTAAATCACAACCCAGAAACCTAGAATTACACGTCTGGTCTCGTCTGGTCTGGTCTGGGGAAGAAGCGGTTTTTTCTTCATGTTCTTTTTGTCTAATATGCATTTTGGAATTTAGCGAGTGGGATCGTTCCGTTGCTCAACTTTTTATGACTGCACCCTTATTATTATAATGCGCCGCAGCAACTTCAGAATCAACATCAGCGTCATGCGATCGCTGAAACTTAAACTACAGTTCACACCATAAAGGTTTCAACGCGCGGTTCGTTCTCCTCAGGGTTTCTACCACTAGCTTATGTTTGCCTCGGTTTGACTTCACAACCAAAATAGGTTGCTCTAGAAAATCTCACCCCCTAGAAAACTATTGAGCAATACTTGCGTCATAATGGTTATGGAAATGATAGAGACATTCCGAAAAAGATAGTGTGGACTGTGTCTAACAAAAGTGGGTCCTTGGCTGATACTCAAGAAGGTCCTTTTTTGTTTCTTTCACCTACAAGTATCAATTAAATAAGAATTAACTTTAAATAATTGCTAACGACTAAATTAAAAAATATGGAAAGCAGTAAACATAATTTATCTCGATTTCAAAGTTTAAGGTCGTTTTGCACAAAATAAAAAGGAAAAAGAAAATCCACATGGTATCTGTCATCCTATGAATATGGATTCAACCTTGCCATGGTCAAAAAACTTTGATTTTAGCCTAAATCAGTTGCGGGTGTCCAGATTCAACCTTGCCATGGTCAAAAAACCTTGGTTTTTGCCTAAACCAGTTGTAGATGTCTATATTCAACCACAACATGGTCAATTAACCCTTGTATAGGTCAGCGCCTTCCGTAACAGTCTAGATTCAACCTTGCCATGGTCAAAAAACCTTGGTTTTTGCCTAAACCAGTTGTAGATGTCTATATTCAACCACAACATGGTCAATTAACCCTTGTATAGGTCAGCGCCTTCCGTAACAGTCTAGATTCAACCTTGCCATGGTCAAAAAACCTTGGTTTTTGCCTAAACCAGTTGTAGATGTCTATATTCAACCACAACATGGTCAATTAACCCTTGTATAGGTCAGCGCCTTCCGTAACAGTCTAGATTCAACCTTGCCATGGTCAAAAAACCTTGGTTTTTGCCTAAACCAGTTGTAGATGTCTATATTCAACCACAACATGGTCAATTAACCCTTGTATAGATCAGCGCCTTCCGTAACAGTCTAGATTCAACCTTGCCATGGTCAAAAAACCTTGGTTTTAGCCTAAACCAGTTGTAGATGTCTATATTCAACCACAACATGGTCAATTAACCCTTGTATAGATCAGCGCCTTCCGTAACAGTCTAGATTCAACCTTGCCATGGTCAAAAAACCTTGGTTTTTGCCTAAACCAGTTGTAGATGTCTATATTCAACCACAACATGGTCAATTAACCCTTGTATAGATCAGCGCCTTCCGTAACAGTCTAGATTCAACCTTGCCATGGTCAAAAAACCTTGGTTTTTGCCTAAACCAGTTGTAGATGTCTATATTCAACCACAACATGGTCAATTAACCCTTGTATAGGTCAGCGCCTTCCGTAACAGTCTAGATTCAACCTTGCCATGGTCAAAAAACCTTGGTTTTTGCCTAAACCAGTTGTAGATGTCTATATTCAACCACAACATGGTCAATTAACCCTTGTATAGGTCAGCGCCTTCCGTAACAGTCTAGATTCAACCTTGCCATGGTCAAAAAACCTTGGTTTTTGCCTAAACCAGTTGTAGATGTCTATATTCAACCACAACATGGTCAATTAACCCTTGTATAGATCAGCGCCTTCCGTAACAGTCTAGATTCAACCTTGCCATGGTCAAAAAACCTTGGTTTTAGCCTAAACCAGTTGTAGATGTCTATATTCAACCACAAAATGGTCAATTAACCCTTGTATAGATCAGCGCCTTCCGTAACAGTCTAGATTCAACCTTGCCATGGTCAAAAAACCTTGGTTTTAGCCTAAACCAGTTGTAGATGTCTATATTCAACCACAACATGGTCAATTAACCCTTGTATAGATCAGCGCCTTCCGTAACAGTCTAGATTCAACCTTGCCATGGTCAAAAAACCTTGGTTTTTGCCTAAACCAGTTGTAGATGTCTATATTCAACCACAACATGGTCAATTAACACTTGTATAGATCAGCGCCTTCCGTAACAGTCTAGATTCAACCTTGCCATGGTCAAAAAACCTTGGTTTTTGCCTAAACCAGTTGTAGATGTCTATATTCAACCACAACATGGTCAATTAACCCTTGTATAGATCAGCGCCTTCCGTAACAGTCTAGATTCAACCTTGCCATGGTCAAAAAACCTTGGTTTTAGCCTAAACCAGTTGTAGATGTCTATATTCAACCACAACATGGTCAATTAACCCTTGTATAGATCAGCGCCTTCCGTAACAGTCTAGATTCAACCTTGCCATGGTCAAAAAACCTTGGTTTTTGCCTAAACCAGTTGTAGATGTCTATATTCAACCACAACATGGTCAATTAACCCTTGTATAGATCAGCGCCTTCCGTAACAGTCTAGATTCAACCTTGCCATGGTCAAAAAACCTTGGTTTTTGCCTAAACCAGTTGTAGATGTCTATATTCAACCACATGGTCAATTAACCCTTGTATAGATCAGCGCCTTCCGTAACAGTCTAGATTCAACCTTGCCATGGTCAAAAAACCTTGGTTTTTGCCTAAACCAGTTGTAGATGTCTATATTCAACCACAACATGGTCAATTAACCCTTGTATAGGTCAGCGCCTTCCGTAACAGTCTAGATTCAACCTTGCCATGGTCAAAAAACCTTGGTTTTTGCCTAAACCAGTTGTAGATGTCTATATTCAACCACAACATGGTCAATTAACCCTTGTATAGGTCAGCGCCTTCCGTAACAGTCTAGATTCAACCTTGCCATGGTCAAAAAACCTTGGTTTTTGCCTAAACCAGTTGTAGATGTCTATATTCAACCACAACATGGTCAATTAACCCTTGTATAGGTCAGCGCCTTCCGTAACAGTCTAGATTCAACCTTGCCATGGTCAAAAAACCTTGGTTTTTGCCTAAACCAGTTGTAGATGTCTATATTCAACCACAACATGGTCAATTAACCCTTGTATAGGTCAGCGCCTTCCGTAACAGTCTAGATTCAACCTTGCCATGGTCAAAAAACCTTGGTTTTTGCCTAAACCAGTTGTAGATGTCTATATTCAACCACAACATGGTCAATTAACCCTTGTATAGATCAGCGCCTTCCGTAACAGTCTAGATTCAACCTTGCCATGGTCAAAAAACCTTGGTTTTAGCCTAAACCAGTTGTAGATGTCTATATTCAACCACAACATGGTCAATTAACCCTTGTATAGATCAGCGCCTTCCGTAACAGTCTAGATTCAACCTTGCCATGGTCAAAAAACCTTGGTTTTTGCCTAAACCAGTTGTAGATGTCTATATTCAACCACAACATGGTCAATTAACCCTTGTATAGGTCAGCGCCTTCCGTAACAGTCTAGATTCAACCTTTCCATGGTCAAAAAACCTTGGTTTTTGCCTAAACCAGTTGTAGATGTCTATATTCAACCACAACATGGTCAATTAACCCTTGTATAGGTCAGCGCCTTCCGTAACAGTCTAGATTCAACCTTTCCATGGTCAAAAAACCTTGGTTTTAGCCTAAACCAGTTGTAGATGTCTATATTCAACCACAAAATGGTCAATTAACCCTTGTATAGATCAGCGCCTTCCGTAACAGTCTAGCTTCAACCTTGCCATGGTCAAAAAACCTTGGTTTTAGCCTAAACCAGTTGTAGATGTCTATATTCAACCACAACATGGTCAATTAACCCTTGTATAGATCAGCGCCTTCCGTAACAGTCTAGATTCAACCTTGCCATGGTCAAAAAACCTTGGTTTTTGCCTAAACCAGTTGTAGATGTCTATATTCAACCACAACATGGTCAATTAACACTTGTATAGATCAGCGCCTTCCGTAACAGTCTAGATTCAACCTTGCCATGGTCAAAAAACCTTGGTTTTTGCCTAAACCAGTTGTAGATGTCTATATTCAACCACAACATGGTCAATTAACCCTTGTATAGATCAGCGCCTTCCGTAACAGTCTAGATTCAACCTTGCCATGGTCAAAAAACCTTGGTTTTAGCCTAAACCAGTTGTAGATGTCTATATTCAACCACAACATGGTCAATTAACCCTTGTATAGATCAGCGCCTTCCGTAACAGTCTAGATTCAACCTTGCCATGGTCAAAAAACCTTGGTTTTTGCCTAAACCAGTTGTAGATGTCTATATTCAACCACAACATGGTCAATTAACCCTTGTATAGGTCAGCGCCTTCCGTAACAGTCTAGATTCAACCTTTCCATGGTCAAAAAACCTTGGTTTTTGCCTAAACCAGTTGTAGATGTATATATTCAACCACAACATGGTCAATTAACCCTTGTATAGGTCAGCGCCTTCCGTAACAGTCTAGATTCAACCTTGCCATGGTCAAAAAACCTTGGTTTTTGCCTAAACCAGTTGTAGATGTCTATATTCAACCACAACATGGTCAATTAACCCTTGTATAGGTCAGCGCCTTCCGTAACAGTCTAGATTCAACCTTGCCATGGTCAAAAAACCTTGGTTTTTGCCTAAACCAGTTGTAGATGTCTATATTCAACCACAACATGGTCAATTAACCCTTGTATAGGTCAGCGCCTTCCGTAACAGTCTAGATTCAACCTTTCCATGGTCAAAAAACCTTGGTTTTTGCCTAAACCAGTTGTAGATGTCTATATTCAACCACAACATGGTCAATTAACCCTTGTATAGGTCAGCGCCTTCCGTAACAGTCTAGATTCAACCTTGCCATGGTCAAAAAACCTTGGTTTTAGCCTAAACCAGTTGTAGATGTCTATATTCAACCACAACATGGTCAATTAGCCCTTGTATAGATCAGCGCCTTCCGTAACAGTCTAGATTCAACCTTGCCATGGTCAAAAAACCTTGGTTTTTGCCTAAACCAGTTGTAGATGTCTATATTCAACCACAACATGGTCAATTAACCCTTGTATAGGTCAGCGCCTTCCGTAACAGTCTAGATTCAACCTTGCCATGGTCAAAAAACCTTGGTTTTAGCCTAAACCAGTTGTAGATGTCTATATTCAACCACAACATGGTCAATTAACCCTTGTATAGATCAGCGCCTTCCGTAACAGTCTAGATTCAACCTTGCCATGGTCAAAAAACCTTGGTTTTTGCCTAAACCAGTTGTAGATGTCTATATTCAACCACAACATGGTCAATTAACCCTTGTATAGATCAGCGCCTTCCGTAACAGTCTAGATTCAACCTTGCCATGGTCAAAAAACCTTGGTTTTTGCCTAAACCAGTTGTAGATGTCTATATTCAACCACAACATGGTCAATTAACCCTTGTATAGATCAGCGCCTTCCGTAACAGTCTAGATTCAACCTTGCCATGGTCAAAAAACCTTGGTTTTTGCCTAAACCAGTTGTAGATGTCTATATTCAACCACAACATGGTCAATTAACCCTTGTATAGGTCAGCGCCTTCCGTAACAGTCTAGATTCAACCTTGCCATGGTCAAAAAACCTTGGTTTTTGCCTAAACCAGTTGTAGATGTCTATATTCAACCACAACATGGTCAATTAACCCTTGTATAGGTCAGCGCCTTCCGTAACAGTCTAGATTCAACCTTGCCATGGTCAAAAAACCTTGGTTTTTGCCTAAACCAGTTGTAGATGTCTATATTCAACCACAACATGGTCAATTAACCCTTGTATAGGTCAGCGCCTTCCGTAACAGTCTAGATTCAACCTTGCCATGGTCAAAAAACCTTGGTTTTTGCCTAAACCAGTTGTAGATGTCTATATTCAACCACAACATGGTCAATTAACCCTTGTATAGGTCAGCGCCTTCCGTAACAGTCTAGATTCAACCTTGCCATGGTCAAAAAACCTTGGTTTTTGCCTAAACCAGTTGTAGATGTCTATATTCAACCACAACATGGTCAATTAACCCTTGTATAGATCAGCGCCTTCCGTAACAGTCTAGATTCAACCTTGCCATGGTCAAAAAACCTTGGTTTTAGCCTAAACCAGTTGTAGATGTCTATATTCAACCACAACATGGTCAATTAACCCTTGTATAGATCAGCGCCTTCCGTAACAGTCTAGATTCAACCTTGCCATGGTCAAAAAACCTTGGTTTTTGCCTAAACCAGTTGTAGATGTCTATATTCAACCACAACATGGTCAATTAACCCTTGTATAGGTCAGCGCCTTCCGTAACAGTCTAGATTCAACCTTTCCATGGTCAAAAAACCTTGGTTTTTGCCTAAACCAGTTGTAGATGTCTATATTCAACCACAACATGGTCAATTAACCCTTGTATAGGTCAGCGCCTTCCGTAACAGTCTAGATTCAACCTTTCCATGGTCAAAAAACCTTGGTTTTTGCCTAAACCAGTTGTAGATGTCTATATTCAACCACAACATGGTCAATTAACCCTTGTATAGATCAGCGCCTTCCGTAACAGTCTAGATTCAACCTTGCGATGGTCAAAAAACCTTGGTTTTTGCCTAAACCAGTTGTAGATGTCTATATTCAACCACAACATGGTCAATTAACCCTTGTATAGGTCAGCGCCTTCCGTAACAGTCTAGATTCAACCTTTCCATGGTCAAAAAACCTTGGTTTTTGCCTAAACCAGTTGTAGATGTCTATATTCAACCACAACATGGTCAATTAACCCTTGTATAGGTCAGCGCCTTCCGTAACAGTCTAGATTCAACCTTTCCATGGTCAAAAAACCTTGGTTTTTGCCTAAACCAGTTGTAGATGTCTATATTCAACCACAACATGGTCAATTAACCCTTGTATAGGTCAGCGCCTTCCGTAACAGTCTAGATTCAACCTTGCCATGGTCAAAAAACCTTGGTTTTAGCCTAAACCAGTTGTAGATGTCTATATTCAACCACAACATGGTCAATTAGCCCTTGTATAGATCAGCGCCTTCCGTAACAGTCTAGATTCAACCTTGCCATGGTCAAAAAACCTTGGTTTTTGCCTAAACCAGTTGTAGATGTCTATATTCAACCACAACATGGTCAATTAACCCTTGTATAGGTCAGCGCCTTCCGTAACAGTCTAGATTCAACCTTGCCATGGTCAAAAAACCTTGGTTTTAGCCTAAACCAGTTGTAGATGTCTATATTCAACCACAACATGGTCAATTAACCCTTGTATAGATCAGCGCCTTCCGTAACAGTCTAGATTCAACCTTGCCATGGTCAAAAAACCTTGGTTTTTGCCTAAACCAGTTGTAGATGTCTATATTCAACCACAACATGGTCAATTAACCCTTGTATAGATCAGCGCCTTCCGTAACAGTCTAGATTCAACCTTGCCATGGTCAAAAAACCTTGGTTTTAGCCTAAACCAGTTGTAGATGTCTATATTCAACCACAACATGGTCAATTAACCCTTGTATAGATCAGCGCCTTCCGTAACAGTCTAGATTCAACCTTGCCATGGTCAAAAAACCTTGGTTTTAGCCTAAACCAGTTGTAGATGTCTATATTCAACCACAACATGGTCAATTAACCCTTGTATAGATCAGCGCCTTCCGTAACAGTCTAGATTCAACCTTGCCATGGTCAAAAAACCTTGGTTTTTGCCTAAACCAGTTGTAGATGTCTATATTCAACCACAACATGGTCAATTAACCCTTGTATAGGTCAGCGCCTTCCGTAACAGTCTAGATTCAACCTTTCCATGGTCAAAAAACCTTGGTTTTTGCCTAAACCAGTTGTATATGTCTATATTCAACCACAACATGGTCAATTAACCCTTGTATAGATCAGCGCCTTCCGTAACAGTCTAGATTCAACCTTGCCATGGTCAAAAAACCTTGGTTTTTGCCTAAACCAGTTGTAGATGTCTATATTCAACCACAACATGGTCAATTAACCCTTGTATAGATCAGCGCCTTCCGTAACAGTCTAGATTCAACCTTGCCATGGTCAAAAAACCTTGGTTTTTGCCTAAACCAGTTGTAGATGTCTATATTCAACCACAACATGGTCAATTAACCCTTGTATAGATCAGCGCCTTCCGTAACAGTCTAGATTCAACCTTGCCATGGTCAAAAACCTTGGTTTTTGCCTAAACCAGTTGTAGATGTCTATATTCAACCACAACATGGTCAATTAACCCTTGTATAGATCAGCGCCTTCCGTAACAGTCTAGATTCAACCTTGCCATGGTCAAAAAACCTTGGTTTTAGCCAGTCGGTCTTGCAGACTTCCGTGAGTGCCCCTTATTCTCCTTTTTGCCAAGTACCTCAATATTTCAAATTTCTAATTTTCAACTAAAGTTAATGACACAAGTAATAATGTTATCTAAAAGACGTTTTCTTTTCCATCATTCTCTTAAACGTTTTCTTTACTGCGTGAATCGTTGTTTTCACAAAACGATCTTGTTTTTTTATTGATCCCAAGCGGCTCCTTTTTTCCGGAATAGAAAAATAAAGAACGAAAACCGTCGTGTCTCACGAAAAACTTCAGCAAACTTTTACTTTGTCGTTCGAAAAACGTTACAGAGACAATCTCGTAGCCCCATGTTAACTCTTTAGTACGAAAGTAAAGAAAAATAAATTAAAAAGATGAGTCCGACTATTTACTTACTTACTGGTCAATTATTATGTGTAAGTAACAGCTAAACTGCAAGCAATTAGTGCAAATATGTATGAATTCCTTTACGGATTTGTATATTATGCTAACCAAGTAACAATTTTGAATGACTAATGGTTTTATGCATAAAACGCTATAAGTTTACAACAGGATGTGTACCTACCTACCTTCCTTTTATAATCAACTTAAAAGCTTTGTAAAAGTAAATCTTAATAGTTGCAGGTGCACTCCAAAACCAACTACAGATGGCGCTCTGCTTGTCGTCTGCAGTTAAAGTTTAAATGCAAATCGATAGTAGTAGAATCCCAATTGGATCCGTCGATGATTAATTGGTTAAGGGATATTAACGACTTAACAAGTTTTTTTCTATCTGAAAGACCTCCAACGTTAGCTCTTGGCCGTTATTTTTCTTTATTTCCGTGAAACCTATAAAAGCAGTATCGATCAATCACGACCCATTCTATTTTTGTCATATGTAAACTACACGACGCGACGTTTAGCGAAAATTGTTTGAGCTAATCAAGTTGCAGTGAAACGGTCGGTACAGTTCCTCACAAGCAAATGTCCTCGTAGAAGACACGTTCCGGTTCCTTCTGAAAACATAATTGTGTTCACGTTTTGATTTTTGAATTCGAGGAGTTCCTACATATCAAATTTTGTAGGTATTAGAGTAGATGATCGTAAATATTTTCCTAGGGTGGAACGTGTCCCATTGTCACCAGAGGTTTGCTCTAACCAATCCAATTTTTAAATCCAATCGACCAAAAAGCACCCACCAAGAAATTTTTCTTCTATAATTTGAAGAATGGAATGGGTTCCATTTGCACCAGAGATCTTCCTTAACCAATTAAAGCTTTCTGATCAAATTTTTTATGTTGATGGCTCCAATGGTTTGGGTGTCTTGTTTTTAGAAGTAGCTACTAGCTCTTTTGTGACTGTCTGTACGTGTTTGAATTAGTTGTGGGTTGCGATGTGTTCCATCCCACACAGCAGTACAGGACCAACATAACAACGGAAGATAGGGTTTCAACGTTCGCAGAGGTGAACCGGAGGGACCTGGATAACCGACAACGGGACGGATGGCTGGCTGTAAAGCAAAACAGCAGCCACCAGATGTGTATGTTAGGTATACGTTTGTAGGTGTGCGTCGTCATTGAGAATCTCGAGCTCCGTTGACGTGATTCCACACCACGATTTGTGGGCACCAGAAGCTGCAGTGTAGTACACACTCTGCAGCAACACCAGCGGCAAGATTCGTTGTTGCCCACAACGTACAATGTCAAAGATCGGATCGATTTAAACTTTTTTATGCATTCGGTAACGGGATCAAACCGTCGATATCGTTGTCGTCGTTATGGGCGATATGCCACAGTGTCGCGGAATTCTGACTGCTTTCGGTTTTTGTGTTTCCGGAGTTTAATTAATGATCACGTGTGGGTGTCTCTCTTGGGATATAACAATCGTGAGTATATTGTATTTGTTGTCACCAGAAACAATAGACGTAAGAAGTTTTTTCCTCTTCTTCCAATTAGTTGCACGAGTTTTAATATTTTTTTTTTCCTGCAAGGATTAAATCCTTTTTAACAAAACTGTACTAGAATATTTGGCACAGATATCTACCGTAGAATTAGCACATCTAATTATTATTATTTTTTTTTTTTTTTGAAGATTTAATTAAAAAAAAAGATTATCAAAATTCAAATCCTGTGCAATCCTTGAATTTTCCAGAAACTAGAGCACAACCATCTCTAAATATTGCGAACAATAATCTATTCATGGTCAACTTCTGCCACTCACTTAACCGAACCCTTCATGTCTTAGAAGGTGTCTTACCTTCGTATCCCTTTTTTTTTCCTTGTCTTCTATTCAGGATATTTTCATCCCTCTTTTCTTCTACGTCTATCGTCCACGTTTCGAGACTGTCTCCTATTCCTCATTGCTATATCATCCTCAACAAACATTTACAGGGAATAAGAATGTTGCCAAAAAGTGGACTTCCGTTAGGATTCTTTCGCTGCAAACCCAAAAAAAGGCCCCTTTTGACATTTTTTATGTAGATATTTATAAAATAACGAGCCGCCACTGCTAATAAGAGCTAAATTCCCTTATACGCAGACGGTTCCGCTTTGTGGTCCGGAAACCACTGCACGGGAAGCAGAACGTGTTCTTAAGTTCTTTGGGCGCTGCAATTGCGTAGACCGGATGTATTTGATTATGAACTGAACTGACCATTCACGTAAAAATCGAACAAATGTTCTTGAAACCTTATATTTATGACATCAATAGCTGCTGCTCGCAGACTTGGCAGGAAGAAAAAAATTAAGTGTTAGTCTAACGAAGAAAAATATTTATGTACAATTGTATCCACAAATTCACACAGTCTTACTTCTAATTACTATTATTATAATTAGGAAATAACGGGCTCCACCAGCTTCACACAGAGGCAATTAGTTTTATTTTCTTTTTCGACCTTTCTGTAACTGTAAACGCGATAGGTTTCCTGTAATGAGTTGTTCCAGTACTTAAAAAGACCTAATACACTGGAAGACCTGAAAAAAAATATTTTGGGATTGATGGCATTGGTCCAGGATTGACACTCTCCTTTCAGTAAATCCTCGGATGGAGGTTTCACTGCCTCCTCAGTGCTGGCATCCTCAGAGGACGTTCCGAGGACATTAGCTGAGTCTTGGTAAAACCTTAGATTGGAAAACCACCATCAAACCCTGACCACAAACCTGACTCCCCCAACGCCAACTGTGAATCCTTCAGTGGACCAGTTTGTACATGTTGATGACTCGATTCCGTTTCTACGAAGAACCAGAAGAACAAAGATTGTTGAAAACTCTCCCTTTCAGCCCTATTAATGACAGTACTCTCGGCTATTGCCCTTTTGGTTTTACCTGTCGGCTCCATTTCCCACGATGGAGCCGGCCTATGGCCGCTCGGATGGCCCTGGGCATCTCTTAATTCTTTAAGTGGTAGCTGAAGATGAACCTACCCATAACCACCTACCTATACATCATGCAAACTGTTGTTGAACGTTCATAATTTAATGTAATTACGAGCACGTTCAAAATGTAGCCACCACGAGTAATTATTACTTTTCAGACGGGATCATATTTGAAGAAACAGTTGAGGTGGTTCGGTGGCTTTTTTTTTATATTTAAGGTGTGTAGTAGTGTGATAGAAATAATTGGTAGGAAGGAGTAGCATTTTTTCATGGACTCTTCAGAAGTCGAGTGAGTGAAGGTATCACGCAACGTTTGATTAAGGCAATTCTACTCAAAATGGATGTAGGTTTCCGTGAGGAATTGTTGTCAAAATCTTGAGTCGGTGGTGTTCTCTTAGATGTAGATACAACTCGTTCCTATTTTTATTATTTTTATGAAGACAAAGAAGTAAATTGTGTTTAACAAATAGTTCAGAATCGAATCTATCAATCGAAGAGAGTAAACAATACTGAAACACGAAACGATTCGTTTTTAAAAGTCTTTTTTAGTTTATCCTGTCTAACCTTTCAAAGCACCTGCTTTATGACAATTAAATTACCACCCGATGCACTCTGAACATTTACCACTGTTACATAGTTCAAGGAGAGAAACCAAGGAAACACCTGTTTGCAAAGTCTGAAACATCGAGAATGATAGGTACACCTGCCCTTTGAATCGAGTCTCAAAGACTATATAAATGTCTTTTTAAATATTTTAATCATTAGATATTTGAAAAACAAAAAATATTGATTCTTTTTGGTTTTGATGAACATACAACAACTTAAATTGAATGCACCATCCATTAACAGTCGTTTAACTAACTAACATGAATACACACAACTGTAATCTACCACATTATATTTAGTCCTATTTTATTTTTATTTGTTATAACAAATTAGTCTCATTATGTTTTTTATTTGTTTGTTACAGGGTCGCAACGATGCAGACCAAAAATATTAACCTCGACCATGTGGCAGTCATTGATGAAGACGCAAAGGTAAATATAATTTGCAATTAGTAAAATTAATTGCTTTATTGTTCATTGTATTATAGTTTATTAGTTGCAAAAGAGGTAACATATTGCATGATGAAGAAATAATTACCTACTGTTCTCGAAGTATGAAAAAAAAAATAAAAAAATACTGACATATTAATTACGTTATTTTTATAAAAATGCATCATTTGAAATATCGACTGCTTCAAAACAACTATTTGTTAATAAACACAATACAATTAATCAGAAATGAATAATGATTAACATTAATCAGGATTAATCTGGATAAATTATAAAATTTGAAAATGTTTCGTTTTCTAAAACAGAAGCACCCCTTAAACTGCATAATTCCGCGAAACGAGAATTTATCCACTTTCTGAGTTGGAATAGCAGGAACTTTTAAATTCATTTATTTCAGAGAAAGCTCTGTATGCGCCATTACCCGTTGAATTTATAGGAATTAGAGGAGGAAATTTGAACAATGAACCGACAAAAGTTGTCCGAAGAGTAGCAATTAATAACTCCCAGAAACGTTGAAACACAGTCGTAATACTGCAAGGTGGATTCATGCAACCGTATTTTTACTTTGAGTTATGGTTTCTTCCGTAACAGCCAAAGATCCTTTTAAAACAGCTAAAAGTCTTTCTGCAAAAAAAATGGTCCATTTAAATCTTCTGTCCATGCAAAATTTCCCCGATAAGCGGTTGCAATTTACTTTAGCTCTTTATACAGACCACTGCAAAAAAACTGGTACTTAAGAAACGACAGCCACAAACTACTATACATAGGCTTTATAAACCTTAAATTAAGTGCTTCCATGCACCGGTGACCACAACTTGGCTCATCCGAACTACTAGACGTTGCCACCAGTCAGAGCCACTAGTAGCTAGTTACAGTCACTGGTGGCTAGACTCAGCCATCGCTCGTCCCGTCCACTCTCCCATACATTGAAACTTTATAAAACTCATGAAAAGTCTCATCAATGACTTGTGGCTGTCACCTGTGGCTCAAAAAAGCTACCAACCGTAACCACAACAGTCTGTCAGTAGGCGCAGTGACCTGTCCTGTCCACATTTACGTCTATTTTTTAAGACTGAATCACGTAGTGACTCATAACCTGGTCTATCGTGCGCAGATAAACTGGCGACAATATGTAGCCACACACACCGACACTGGTCCCTTTTACAGCTTACCTGTGGCTTCAACACGGCCACTCGAACTCTCAGTCTGAGTTGAAAGCTTACATAACGCATGATAAATCTCGTCAACAGATTTTGGCTGCCGCCAGTGGCTCACACGAAATTCTAGTAGTTACCACAAGTCACAATTATTAGTGGCTAGTCACAGTTACTAGTGGCTAGTCACAGTCACTGGTGGCTAGAGTCACCCACCAGTCGCGTCCACTTTTCCATCTTCAAAAGTAGGTGACTAATAATGTAGTCAATCATGCGTAGACGAACAGGTGACTACATTTTACCACAAGTAAAGAATATTGATCCCTCTTACTGCTAACTTGTTGCTCGAACGCGATCTCTCGAGCTCTCGGTTTCCGTTTAAAGTTTATAAAACGAATAAAAGTCTCGTCGGCAACTTTTGGCTGCCACTAGTGGCTCAGACGAACTACTACACGTTACCACATGTTACATTCACTAGTGGCTAGTCACAGTAACTAGTGGCTAGACTTATCCACCAGTTGCGCCCACTTTTCCAGTAATTTTCAAGAGTAAGTGACTGATAACGTAGTGCATCGTGAGCAGACGAACAGGTGACTACATTTTGCCACAAGTAGAGAACATTGATCCATCTTGCTGCTAGCTTGTGGCTCGAACGCGATCTCTTGAGCCATCAGTTTGCATTTAAAGTCTACAAAAGGCATGAAAAGTCTCATCGACAACTTTTGGCTGCCACCAGTGGCTCATAAGAACTACTAGGCGTTACCACAAGTCCAGTTACTAGCAGCTGGTCACAGTTACTAGTGCCTAAACTCAGTCATCAGTCGCGTCCACTTTTCCATCCATTTAAACTTTATAAAACTCATAGAAAGTTTCGTCAGCGACTTGTGGCTGCCACTAGTCATCGTTGCCAGTGGCTCAGAGTGAAGCAGTGACTGAAAGTGATCCCTTTTGCTGCTAGCTTTTGGCTCGAAAGCGATTTCTTGAGCCATCAGGTTGCATTTAAAGTCTACAAAAGGCATGAAAAGTCTCGTCGACAACTTTTGGCTGCCACCAGTGGCTCATAAGAACCACTAGGCGTTACCACAAGTCCAGTTGCTAGCAGCTGGTCACAGTTACTAGTGGCTAAACTCAGTCATCAGTCGCGTCCACTTTTCCATCCATTTAAACTTTATAAAACTCATAGAAAGTCTCGTCAGCGACTTGTGGCTGCCACTAGTCATCGTTGCCAGTGGCTCAGAGTGAAGCAGTGACTGAAAGTGATCCCTTTTGCTGCTAGCTTTTGGCTCGAAAGCGATTTCTTGAGCCATCAGGTTGCATTTAAAGTCTACAAAAGGCATGAAAAGTCTCGTCGACAACTTTTGGCTGCCACCAGTGGCTCATAAGAACCACTAGGCGTTACCACAAGTCCAGTTGCTAGCAGCTGGTCACAGTTACTAGTGGCTAAACTCAGTCATCAGTCGCGTCCACTTTTCCATCCATTGAAACTTTATAAAACTCATAGAAAGTCTCGTCAGCGACTTGTGGCTGCCACTAGTCATCGTTGCCAGTGGCCCAGAGTGCAGCAGTAACTAAAAGCAGTTACGAGGTCGACTATATGGCGCCTTTGGATTCGATGCTCATTTTAAAGTTTTATTTTTTGAGGAATTTTGAACTTTTAGTTCTGTTCCACGGTATACCTCAGGTTTTCCTTAGCTGAACAGGTTAATCCCAAAAATTTAGTAATCCTACATGCACTATTGAGCCTAACTCCTACTAGAAGTATGAAATTCCATAACAATTTAAACAAATTTCGAGCCTTTTGGATCAATTGAGAAATTATCTTATCATTTTTAATTACTGTACAAGAACAAAGACTCCTTTTTGTTTACAATATTTTTTATACGATCTTGTTTCCCTTTTACAATATTTATAAAAGCAAACTTGACTCTAAACTTCCGTCGGCACAGTTTCGACTAAGTTTCAAAAGAATTTTTTGCCCCTTCACGAAACTCTACGTTCAGCAACTCTGTCTTCTTGCATCGTTATTCAATAAACTTTTCGAAAAGGAACTTTCATAGCATCTTGATTTTAATGAGAAATGTTTAATTAAGTACGTCAGGTCGTTTATCTGCTGTGACAGACGCACAAATGAAATTGGTTACGGTAACAACGGAACGATTTTTTTTTCCTCAAAGTGTTTAAAAACGTTGTAGAAATTTGGGGAAAAGCCGATGTGTAGCATATGATGCCAAAAAGGATGTACATAAAAAGAATACATTCCTCTCCTTTGAAAATTTTAAAAGCACAAGTCGACAATAGATTGTGTGAAAAAAGCGCGCCTGTGAAATGTTATTAAATTCCACCCCTTCAACGTTTCGGACAAAATTGAATTTTTCAATGATTGTATATATATGTACGTCGAAAGATAAATAGATACTTATAAAGGGTACAAAAGGCAGGTAGTTTAATAAAAAAACACAAATCCCTCTAAAGAAGACGATCACGACTACGATATAAGACAAATATTAACAAAAAAAAAATCATCCCCTAATGTAGCCCATGTTTTGATGAACAATTGTTATGTGACAACGACAAATAGTTTCTTGAGCAGTTCTTCATTAAAAAGGATCTGACATTGTAAAGGAGAGTCAGGATCCTAAGAGACGACGGGCTAATTCGAGACCTATTGGATGTGGAATCAGGAAGAAAAAGAGGCAGAGGAAAATCTAGATCTCATTATAACAAATGGTGAAAGTGCCTGTCCAACCAATGTTCAGACCAACGGCTCTATAATAGGCAACTTACTTCACAATTAGGTTTAAACAAATACTTACTTTGTTTATATTTTTCGGTGTTTTTGTCTGATAGTGCAAGAAAATCTGATAAATCTTGATTTTTTCGTTTAATTTCTCAAAACTCCAGCAGGGCTGCTTTTCTCAAATAAACTATATTTAAATGTTTAACATTTTTATTATCGCACCAAATTAAATTAGAATAGATACTAATTAATAGCACAGTTCAAGTCTTTTTAATTCGGTTCTGGGTTGAAAAAATAATTAAGTAAATATTTTTCTTTTCAGGAATTCACATTAAAAGCTATTGGATTATTGGAGTCCATTCCACCTCTACCTCCAAGATCAGTAACCCTTTCTATCCCTAATTCAACATCTGGTAAGTTCATTATAATATTTTTAAAGGCATTTAATTAAAAATAAATTCTGATTGGTACAAAGATGCATTGATTTCTGTCTTCTTGATGAACATCAACCATGCCACTGAAAATGTCTTTCGTATTAGAAGACAAAACGTCTGAAGACAAACAAAAATAGATTCCAACGTGAAGTATTTATGTCATCTATAGACAGGCAAATGACCATTAATTATTTATTAATTTTTTTAGTTGCTTTACTACACAATTAATTTTTTTATTTAAATTCCTTTGAGCCAAGTTTAACAAATATCTAAATTCACAAAAACCTGTTTTTAGAACTATTGTGTCTTGATTAATTTATGAAAAAAGCTATTAAAGTAAAGATAAATAAATTATTCCGAACAAATGCTATAAATTTTACACTAATTATATGTTGCCGAGTCACAACGAGCGTAAATTATAAAAATCAATTACCTTAAAGTAGATTTAAAACCCAGTTAGATTTCTTCCTAACAAGGCCTATTTCAAATAACATTTAAATTACAATCTAAAACATAAATCCTAAAATTCCTGTTGTCAGATGCCACAGAAATACATATGTATGATTTTCGACCAAACTCGCATTTCGTATCTCTTTTACCCTCCAGCTTCGTAAAATCGAAATAATTGAACGTCGTTGAAATCCTCATGACAAGAATTTGCTTATTTTGCATTTTCTCTATTCACATTCTGTCAGTGCCTCCATAAAAATGTTCTTTATTATAACACTTTTATCTCAACAGCAGCCGTAGAAATGCGGATTAGTGATCATTTTCATGAATAAATACATACTGAATGAGATTTCAGATTAGTAATAATATGCGCTGTCATGGATCAGACGACTTCCGATTTTTATGTTCAGTTAGCAAAATTAAAGCAGCTTATCGTTAAAAGAACGGGCCATCGTTTAATACCGCATTGTTGTGCGACTAGCAGTATCACACCAGTGGAATACTCTCCTCCTCCCACTGGGCGCACATCAGTACATTGTGCGACTGGTGGGAGAACGAGAAGATTCGAGCGCAGCCAATGCGCTAACACTCACGTGGAATATTCTCCTCTACTTCTCCCACCACCAGTCGCACAATGTACTAAGATGTGCCCTGGTGGGAGAAGTAGAAGATTCAGAGCACACGATTAGAATAATCTTCATCTTCCACTAGCCGCGCACTGCACTTCAACTATAGGACGCAGAACAACGTTTAAATTATGCTGATCGCGTAAATAATGTTATTCAAAGAAGTGCTGAAGCGTCAGCATCATTAATTTGTTGCTTTGCAGATAGAATCTTCTCCTCTTCTGCAACAAGTTGACGTCGTTTATAAATGTAAAGTTTATTGAATTGTGTTAGAGTTACTCAATTTGTAACCCATCAGTATTCTAAAAGGAACTGACTTAAACTTCTTCACTTCATTACAACTAAAAGGAAAAATGCTCCCTTTCATTCCACGTTCGACGCTTTCACAAAGAATTAAATCAAGAGTTTTCTGCCGTTCATCTTGATGTTAAAGCTTCTTTTAGAAAAAGTATTCGAAATTTTTGTCTAGTAATAAAAAGTGAATCTTCACACAGACAAATCAAAGTAACTGCACGAAAAGAAATAAAATTTTGTTCAAGGTTGGAGGTTGTTCTGTAGCATTCCAGAATGATCGAGGATATTCCAGAATTTTGAAGAATTGTAGAACTAGTTCTGCAACATTCCAAAATGATCAAGAACTTTTTAGGAATGATCTAGGAGGTTCCAGAATTTTAATATCCCCGACAGGTCTGATCATAATATACGTCTACATTGAAATTTCAACCCCCGATACATCCCTTTAAGGGTACAATTTTAAAGAATCCTTTCTTAGTCCGCCCCTACATTGTATAAGAAACTTCTGTTCCAAATTTCAACTCTCTAGATACAGGGGTTTGGTTTTGAAACATATAAACGATTCGTGTTCGTCGGCTGATCTGCTGTTGATGTCTCCAGAGCTTTTTTTTAAATAACGGACAATCTAAACATCTTATAAAAATTATTTTCGAATAAAAGTGATTGTATGATCCAAGAGCTATCCAATGGTCTGACTAACAAATCTCTATCTTTATTGATATTTGGACGTGCTGAAATATGTTGCAAAAGATACGTCTACATTGAACTTTCAACCCCCGATACACCCCTTTAAGGGTACAATTTTAAAGAATCCTTTCTTAGTCCGCCCCTACGTTGTATAAGAAACTTCTGTTCCAAATTTCAACTCTCTAGATACAGGGGTTTGGTTTTGAAACATATAAACGATTCGTGTTCGTCGGCTGATCTGCTGTTGATGTCTCCAGAGCTTTTTTTAAATAACGGACAATCTAAACATCTTATAAAAATTATTTTCGAATAAAAGTGATTGTATGATCCAAGAGCTATCCAACGGTGTGACTAACAAATCTCTATCTTTATTGATATTTGGACGTGCCAAAAAATATGTGGCAAAAGAAGAGTCATCAAGGTCCTCTAAGAGAGTCGAAAGCAAGACAGTCAGTCACATATGAGTGACGATGGATGGCTTAAAGCTTTGGCTTATGGTAGGTACCTCTATAAAGTAATAACAAGAAGGCAAAGCAAAGGCAAAGTTGAAGAGCATACGATCGGCGACAACCGACGGAGACCGAGCGATTGTTGAATTGCATCTGAAATGGATGGTTAGGTGGCCTAGACTGTTGCTGAACAATTCCTACCTGTCGAGCGGAACCAGGTGCAAACGGTCGTTGTGGCCGAAGCCAAGTGTCTGTTTGCTCTTTGTACCTACGTAAAGTAGAACAGTTATTAGATAAAATGTTAAACGTTTTTCGTTTTCTTTGTTTTGTGAACGCGTGTGAAGGTACCTCTATTGTGGTGAAACTTTTCTATTAGTTTTTCGAACGATTCCCAGACTGAACAATCGTGAAAACTGGATAAACTGCCGTCAAGATCCACCGGTGAGTTTTGTTCTATCTATCTATTCTACCTACCTTTTGCTCCTTCGACGATACCTACTCTTATTGCTTTAACAGTTCAGAAAATTTCGAACGACTTGAAAAATATATTTGGTAGAAATCTACTTACAGTATTACAGACATGTGTACATTGAACTTGCGAATTCACTTTCTCTGGCATTTAACATTTTACAGTTATGTGGCCTAAGAATTGGTAAACAACTTCAAGCGTCATTATCTTCAAACTGATCTTTAAATAACACTAATTTTGGGTGCAACTGACTGTAGTCTTGGAATTATTACATTCCAAATCCTTTACTAATACTGAGGTTAAAAAAAACTGACCATCTTCATATTATTATCAAGTATTTTGCTGTAACGTTTGGCAAAATGTACATAGATAGTGATCTTCAAAGATTTCAATGTCAGATTCAAAATTAAAATGAAAATATTCAAAATGGCGGTCGCCATATGGCGGATGAACACTGAAGAACATGGTGGAATTGGATTGAAAATGAATGAAAATGTGCAAATATTTCGGGTACATAACATTGTTCACAATGAACCCAGAATTAAAGAAATGGAAACCCCAGAGGAGTTAGGACTGAGAACAGAAAATTGAAGATGGCGTCTGCAATGTAGAGCAAGAATTCAATTAGTTGTACTGGTTTAAATACATGTTGACACCCTTATCTGTATACATATAAATTAATAAATAATTATAAAGTTCAGTTAGTCGAGAACAGCTGGAGGTAATAAAATATGGACATTTCGGTCAGAAGTTGCGAGGATTGCGAACAACCGTTAATATCATCAATGTCATTATGGCAAACAGAAAAATGAAACGCCGCTTAAATACCATCTAATGGCTTAAATTTTGATTGCGATCTTCGTAAAGCCACCGTTTATTAATTAGAGGAAAACGTCAAGCGTTTTCGAGATGAAAAATGAGATTCATTGTTGTACAGCCCATTACTTTATCAAGCGTGAAACTTCGAATCATCAAAAAAAAAAAATTGGACGTAATTTCGTTTGAATAGGATGTAATTTTTCATTAGAACCCGTTAAATTTTCTTCTTAACGATCAAAGAAGACAAAAACACAATCAATAGTAACTTCTTCATCTGTTAAGGACAATCACAAGAGCATATGATGATCCTAAAAGTGCTGGAGATGTTGTGTTAAAGGTCATCATGAGTATGACCGTTGTTTGTCTCCGGAAGCCACTGTTAAATTCTTGGATATTTCATCTGTTCGACTACAGCTGTCAATCAGCATTAAAAAATATATATGTGTATTTGACAAGATGCTTAACACTGAGACTTGTACTTGTCAGGAATGTTAGATTGATGTCAGCCTTGGCATGACAGATGCTGATCTTAAAAAAAATGTTGCCAAACTTAAGAAATTTAACTGTACTTGGAACCTGCTACACGATTAAATCTCACTAAATCTCTTTAATACCTACTGATTGATTTATTGAAATGAATAACTAACTACGTACCTATCTATTAATGATGAACAGAAATGATGAAGATATACACTGTCCTTGTTTACCTAAGTTTCACCCCTTAACGATTTAATTTTCAAAAACGTTATTACTATACTTATAACGAACATCCATGAAAAGTTTTAATATCCCCGACAGGTCTGTTCAAAATAAACGTCTACATTAAAATTTCAACCCCCGATACACCCCTTTAAGGGTACAATTTTAAGTAATCCTTTCTTAGTCCACCCCTACGTTGTATAATAAACCTCCGTTCCAAATTTCAAGTCTCTAAATACAGGGGTTTAGTTTTGAGACATACAAACGATTCGGGTTCGTCGTCTGATCCGCTGCTGATGTCTCCAGAGCTTTTTGAAATAACGGACAATCTAAACATCTTATAAAAAATTTTTTCGAATAAAAGTGATTGTATGATCCAAGAGCTATCCAACGATGTGACTAACAAATCCCTATCTTGCATATTAGGTGACCTTTCACCCCAAGAACCACGAAGTCAGCAATGAATTTTATACTGTAGTGTGTTAGGGAGTTTATAATCCTTCCTGACTTTATGCTATTGCCTACAATTTAACGAGATTCCAGTTAACAATTTTCTACGTATTTAACCAGAAACACTTTTTCTCCTCATATATAAGAAAAGGTGTTCTCTCAACATTGCAGCACACCCACTTCTAAAGATATTTCATCTTAATTACAACAAACTAGCTGAATACATTGTTCTTGGTTAAAGAATAGATTGATTTAACAAGTCAAGTTAAGAATAAAAAGCGTTGCAAAATTTCGTGTGGGATGTTGTACATAATTTGATGAGAATTGCCAAACAGTTTTTGTAATGCAGAATTAATGCAACACGTAACATGAGATTTTTATTCGCTGTTTCACTTTCTATACCATAACGTCGATGGTACAATGCATGGGTCAAATTGAATGTACTGTAATCGGTTTTTAAGAAAATTTATCCTTCAACAATCAAGCTATATAAGTACAAATTAATAATAAAAGAACAGGTTATTAAGTTATATGTATGTAAAAGGAAAAGATTAAAACGCTAATGCAGTTTTGAAGTTATTAGCAGATTATAACGGTATGAAAAGACTTTTGTAAAAATGTTCTTTAGAAATAGTTTTGATCGCTTTTCTAACAATTTTATGTATTTCAAGTGTTCGTAACATATTTAGTGTTTGGATTAATATGTTTCAAAGTATATGTTTAGGAATAACCTATAACAAAATTCCTAGAACTAGTTTTACAACTCGAGCTATTATTAAACGTCATTACAAGTATACTCAGGTATCGTTAGCTGATCCTTGTGCTGTGTTACTTCTCTTGTACTTACCAGATAGTCATTGAAATTTGCTCTGTTTATTAGCACCTTAGTTATAATTAATTTTCTAAAATGTCAAAGCTATATATTAACGAATAAGTAGTTTTTTTCTACTAGGAACCTACTTTTGAGAATCGAACGATTATTCCAATCCAGACTATTCAAATGCAAATTATTCGAATGCAAGTATGACATTTGGCATAAATTGGTTTCTATTCGTCCATTTGGTCTATTTGAAATGGTAATCTACTATAGTTTTAGTAAGATTCGACAAATATTCAAAAGTGAGTGCTATAAATAAAATTGCTTTTGCTAAGAGAAAGCAACTAGTATAATGTGGATGGTGACAGCGGTTTGCAGATGTGGAACGAATGAGTAAAATTAGTTATGTACACAGAAAATAAAAATAGGGTTGTTCCAGATATGCCATTTTCACCTCTCTATCACTGCCTGCAGAAATAGGTTTTCCCATATTTTTGCATTATCCATATTGCTGATAAAACTACACTTTCAAGTGAATAGCATCTAGAGAACCGATTAGCATCCAACTAAGTTGCTTTATGACTAGTATCGTTGGATAACTGACCATGCCAAAATTATACGACCAACTAATCAAAGTTTACCGTGTAATGAAACGAGAATCTACTAAGGTAATTGATATCTGCTTGGATGAAAGAGACTATTTCCAAGAGAAATCCATAAAATATTTTATTAACAGCAATATAGGATATCAATAAAATCTATTACTATAAATTACGAATAAAATGTTAGAAACCAGAAATGTGGTTGTAAAAACAAACATGGATATTTTATATTCAAACGCTCTTAGAGTCGATAATTAAAACCACAAACATGGTTATTTTCAATCAATATAAAAGTCTTATTTATTATGATTACAATCCACTAAACATTTTCGTATTCCAATAGTCGATTTCACAAAAGCATTACAATATGCGTTTGCAATACACTTTCAACCCCGATACACCCCTTTAGGGGCAGAATTTCAAGGAATCCTTTCTTGATCACCGCCTACGTTGTATAAGAAACGTGTGTACAAAATTTCAAGTCTCCAGATTTAAGGGTTTAGTTTTGAAACATACAAACGATTCGAGTTACTCGCTTGACTCACTGTTGATGTCTCCGCAGTTTTCTTGAAATAACGGACAATATAAACACTTCATTAAAAACTTTTTGGAACAAAAGTAATTCTATGGTTCAAGAGCCATCGGATGATGTTACCGGTAAATGTTTACCTTTCGTAATAGATGACTTATGACCCTAGATGGGGTTCTCTTTGCCGTATGCAGTTGTTTATTACCATCGAAATCATCTAGAATTCGTTATCACCTCTATTATAACATTATTTATTGTAGCAGAGATATGTCACATACGTAAGCAACCGAATAAAATCCCGACAACATATAATTTAATTTCATATTTATAGAATCAATTACGTTAATTAATTAATACCCATGCATATCCGTTAATTATCTCTTCTATGCGTATACGACAGTGTTTACTGTACCTAGTTGCCAATAACTCAACAGCAGTATCGCTAATCAATTCTTACTCCATAAGCGTTAGCAGATATATTTTCACGATATAGACATAGTTATCTATTTTTAATCAATTAATTTGATAGATTAATATATTTACTGGATTTATTAAACCAGCTTTTAAGTGTAGCAATTACTTTCCGCCCCTTGAAGAACTTTTATTTTATACATTACAGACGTAGGTCAATAATTGCGACCACTAGCGCCTGCCTCTAGTCCATCTACTAGACACTGAAACCAATCACTGTCACTAGTGGCTAGAAGCGGCCACCAGTCGCTTCCACTTGTCGAGACTAAAGTAATACGTAACGACTGACAACTGTGATCTACGTAGTATGCGCAGTCAGCAGGTGATCATATGCAGCCACAAGTAGCGAACGCTGACCACTGGTACGACTTGTGGCTCAAACTCTCGCTTTGCGTTTAAAGCTTATAAAATTAGTGATTAAGAATACTTTAAATGAAATTTGTAACCATGTATCATCTTTAACGGTTTTTTTAAGGATAAAAGTTAATAATGTGCTTAATTAATTGACGGATCGAATATTTAACAACTTTCTTGAATTCATTCTAAAATTAATTGCTTCTAATCCACAATTTTACCATTAAATTCGGTGTTAGGAACATTTACAATTCACGAATTAAACATTAACAGATGTTTTATACAAATGCATACATTATGGCGTTAAAAAAACGTTCATATACGTCTCTCCGAAAGGTTACAAATAACTTCTGTTAAAACATAATATGTTTACCCGATTAATCGCTTTTGTTACGATTTATTAGCTGCGAGCAGCATTAAGGTGTTTTAAATTATGTTTTAAAAAATTGCCAACTTAATTAAACACACTCAAAAAAAAAAAGCAATTTACAAACTGGTTTCGGACGTCTCCAAATAGCTGCAATAAAATTTGTCTCTTCATACTACTTATTAAATGCACTACTTTCTAAATGAATTATGCAAATTCTTGAAAATGGTTTTACTATTCTCTATATCAGCGTTTAGTGAACAGCACCTCATCAAATTCGCTTTCATTTGACGTCACTCGTTTTATAAGAGGAAAATATCATTGGAACTGATACCAAAATTGAAATAAGTCACAGATTTTCGATATTTGGGAAGAAATAAACAAAGACATCACAGGCATCTGCACATTAGGTCACCGGTGGCTCTGACTAGTCACTGTGGATGCACCGGACACCAGTCGCGTCCAATGCTCTCGACATTGGACGCACACAGGATACATCTGTAGTGGTCGCCACCTATGGCTCCACCGAGTTACTGGAAGCATCCAACGGTCACAAACACTAGTAGACACACACGCGGCCTCCAGCTACGTCCATCTAGCCTCCATTTTAACAAGGATTGGACGCACACAAGAGGCTTTTCTATTCGGGGAAAACCATTTCAAAAGAGAAGTGGTGGTTTCTGTTTATTGGTGTGTGCGTGTATTTAATTGTGGTGGAAGGAAAACGCTCCTCTAGTTCTTCTTCCATCAATCCATCTGATAGAAACTCTATTGGATTGTAGGTACTAAGAGAAAGTAGTAGGTCACTGGATCACAAAACAAATAAAGTTCCCAACGTTCCATTCATCTGTTCATAAGCAAATTATGGTAGGTACTACGTTTTGTTCCATGTTCTTTTCTATCACTGTCCATTGGTTGGCGTTTAGCTTACCGCGCAACCTGCAGCCACTAAACTACGTCTGCACACTTTTTTTCCGGTATCGTAACATCGATGGAAACAAAGAGTAATTACGACGTTCATTTGCAAGGAACCGTAACATCGAGATCTCTCCTCGGAAGCAGTCAAGTAAAGACGTGCTTCCCGCCTTTCTATGTTAATCGTGGCTCAGGTCTTGTACAAAACCCCACTAACGAGTCGTAGATTGCAGCCGGAAAAGAACAATGCTTCGGATGCGTTAGTCCAATTCTTTTGCTCGGAGCGACAAAACAAACGAGAATCTTCGTGACGTAGGCTCAAGAGGGTGATTTGGACTTCCTATATTGCGGTGTGCGGTGAGTGTATCCACTTGGTGTGATCTATGTATAGATCGTCAGTGGTTTTGACGAAATGGCAACGGTTCATTGGTGAAGCGGTATATTTCGGTCACGAGGGCATCGTTTATTGGTTACAGGGTTGGCCAAATTTAGATGCCCTGAAAGAAATCATCAGAATATTTGGATTTTTGAGTCTAACATAACGTCCAAAGAGCTACAAATTTGCGTGCAAAGCCCCACATTATTCTATACAGCACCGTTAACAACAGTAACCTATTGCGAATTACCGTTTGAACTAAATAATGTGAGTACTTCCTTCTATGGGTGAAAAAAAGTGGTCATAATGGTTGTGGGAATGTAATTTCTCACACTGTTGAAACCGTGTCGAAACGGAAGTTTGGTTTTAGAATATTTAACGACTTGTCAAAAAGGATTCGAACAAAAGCACCGTGCTCATGCTCACGATCTCATCCGATCGATAGCTCATTAAAAACTAACACCCCATCGAACGTGGAGTGAAGCTCGTCTCATTAGGGATGTTAGTCACCATGAACCGCCGAGTATACAATGGCATCAACAGGTCGCACTGTGCGTCAGGTGAAGCAGGACGAACGGCTGCGTCGTCGCTCCCAGAATAGCTGTCTAGCGTACCTGAACATTGCCGCTAATAATGGCGCCGCTTCCGGTGGTGCCATAAGACCTGATCGATGCACACCACCACCACCACCACCACCCACATTTACCCCAGCACTTAATGATGATTGTAATAGCAGAAACGGCGGAACGTGCACGAAAGATGAGCTCGACCATAGAGAACCTAATAAGGGTAAGTTGTTTGCTGAATGCAACCGCAAACAATATATTCCAGGCTTTCTACCCCTGTGATTTTTATTGATCGATGATCGTGAGATCCTAATAAAACGAAGTGGATTTTCTTTTTCTAAAAACAAAAACTCGTCGGTGGTAAAACCGTTACTCCTTCCGTGTTTGCGCCCTCTACCCTTTATGGTTAGCTTTAGGTGTCTTAATGTCTAGGTTTGAGTTTATTTCCGTTTCTAATCTGTTCTTACGTTATCCCCAAGTGTGTTCGTTTTTGGGACATTAAATTAATTCAGCGCAATTTATATCAGGGCAAAGTTCTTGATGTCCTTTGACTGCGTCCATGAATTATGACGAGGTGAATCCTTTTTGGGCAAGTCTATCTCTATTCATCGGATATTTCTAAAGGTTAGATCAATTTGTATCCTTCACAGCCCACATTTCCATTAGCTTCACAAAAGTTTTTCGAAAATGGAATCCCTTTTCGCTTTTCCCCTCGCCCGTCGTCATCGATCTATTTGAGATCCCAACAACATTAAATTCTCGTTGTCAGACCTGCTCGTTTACTTCCCCGTGCATCCGTGAGGATTGGGTTAATTCAAGGGATGACTTAATTTACGAGCAAAGTTGGAACTGGGGCAAAAAATTAATCGAACGGTATTTCCTTAATGGATCCGAGGCGACATCCACGATAAAATGATAGGAGAACTTATCCTTAACCTAACTTTTTAACTTATAAACTCTTATGAACCATGAAAAATGTAGATGTACACGATTTTTTCGCGACTAATTAAAACCACGGGCGATTAAACTTAAGGGGTGCTTCCCCAAATCAGTCTCTCTTACAGTCTATATATTTTATTATCCTTCCTCGTAATGGTCCATTAAATATAACAGTTAACCCTTAGAATAAATACCATTAAATGTATGACTGTATTTGGTAATTGTATGTTCACCATGACTAAAAGTCCATTACCCACTTTTTTTTTGTTTTTGGTAAAATTACTAGAAAGCCTTCAACTTGATCGAGCTTCCAGCAATTTTTTCGATTAAACATAAGGTAATTTTCCTTTGTGGGCCGACATAGATGAGATTTTATTGATTGATTTTAGTAGAAAAACGATTTGGTTCAGTGGAGGTCGTTATCCCAGTTGTACACATAAGTATCTCTTAACGACCTAGACGACGATCGAAGAATTTATTCCGAAACGGAGTGCATTGAATAAACGTCTAGTAAAATGTTAATGAAGAAATACAGTTAGCGTTGCTAATGTAAAACAAATGGTTTTCGCGTAAACGAGAGACACAAAATAGGAACTCGTTTCGCTTCATTTCCATTGCAATCCACTCGATCAAATTAGTAGAGTGGACAACAGTGCAATAAATTTGCTCCACTAAATCCGGTGGCACATTCGTTCAATGCCTCAACTTGTTCGTTGTCAGGCAACTTTGGCTCATAGACTATTCGACTGAATGCCAAGTTTACGAATGCTTCAACGACCACTTATTACCACCATTAGGTACTTTCACAGAAGTCCTAAAGGGATGCAAATGAGATTCAAAGTTTGATGCATCGATTATTTTTGGCACACCTCAAATAAATACCTACTTATGTTATTAAAAATTATGTGTATGTTGTAGTAAAATTGTCAAAATTTAAGTAGGATATTTCAATTTCAGTTCAAGCGGAAGGGCATGGCCCTTATAAGCCCGTTCCACCACCGAAGCCACTTCAGCAAGAGAACGCGAGCTGCTTCACACCGCCTCCCTATAGGATGCCCCCTTATCCGCTTTATAACGAGCCCAACATCCCTGGTGCTGCTATTTTGGACACCCCAACTGTCACATCCACTCCAGATAATTTACACACACACTCCAGCAAATTTCCGGTAAGCCAGAAAGAATTTATTGATTTTACAGGAACAGGCCTCGATTTTATTTCAACTTTATCGATTGAAAAAAAATAAACTAAAAATGTTCATGTGGAATACTTGCATTCTAATTGTCCGTTACAACCTCAATTGCGGTTTACTTCCTTCGCTTTGGTATAAATAATATTACCGTGCGCATTTAGAACTCTGATTACCATTTGATATAGCAAGAATTAATGCGTTCCTTCGCCATTTACTGTAGTATGTATAAGTAACATAACACGTAAAAATTTTCACAGAACGCAGAATGACCCGTTAATTGTAACCAACATGGTATACATTCATGTCAATTAATAGAATGTGCTATTACTAATACGGTTAATTTCCTACAGATTTATTGCTACAACAAAATTTCAACTACATATCCAGGTATATGTGTTGCAGATAATATGTAATCGCTTTAAATATTCACTGGGTCATTAATAAGCGATCAATAATAATATATGAGCGTTGAAAATAGGGCTAATACCAAGGATACATTTATTATTTAGTAACGCCTAATAGGCGCCACTTGTGTGCGGCCACCAGTCGCTGACACTAGCAACTGGGCATAGTGATCAGTTGCAAGATCTAGTAGACGAACGCGGCTCATATAAAAGACATTTAGTATTCACTTACTAATCACTTATGGCAACGAGCACTAGTAGTTACTTGTGGCTCATTCAAGCTACTAGACGTAGCCACCAGCCGCTGGGCATAGCCACCAGTTTCAAGCGCTAGTAGTCGAATACGACTTAAATAAACGACATATTTATTACTCACTTACTAACCGGTTATGACAACGACCACTAGTAGTTACTTGAGACTCAGCCAAGCTACTAGACACGGCCACCAGTCGCTGACACTGACTTAAATAAGCGGCACATTTATTATTCACTCACTAGCCCCACTTGTAACAACGACTAGTAGTAGCTACTTGTGGTTCATCTACGCTACTATATGCTGCCACAAGTCGCTGACACTAGCAGCTGGGCGTAGCCACCAGTTTCAAATACTAATTGTCTAATGAGGATTATATAGAAGTCATATTCATCTTTCACTTACTAGCCACTTATGGCAACGACTTTTTATAGCAACTTGTGGCTCATCAAAACTGCCACCAGTCACTGACACTAGCAGCTGGGCGTATCCACCAGATTTCAGCACCAGTAGTCGAACGCGACTTAAATGAGCGACATATTTATTATTCTCTTACTTACCAGTTATGACAACGACCACTAGTAGTTACTTCAGTCTCAGCTAAGCTACTAGACACGGCCACCAGTCGCTGACACTGACTTAAATAAGCGGCACATTTATTATTCACTCACTAGCCACTTGTAACAACGACTAGTAGTAGCTACTTGTGGTTCATCTACGCTACTGTATGCTGCCACAAGTCGCTGACACTAGCAGCTGGGCGTAGCCACCAGTTTCAAATACTAATTGTCTAATGAGGCTTATATAGAAGTCATATTCATCTTTCACTTACTAGCCACTTATGGCAACGACTTTTTATAGCAACTTGTGGCTCATCCAAACTTCCACCAGTCGCTGACACTAGTAGCTGGGCGTATCCACCAGATTTCAGCACTAGTAGTCGAACGCGACTTAAATGAGCGACATATTTATTATTCTCTTACTTACCAGTTATGACAACGACCACTAGATAGTTACTTGTGGCTAAGCCAAGCTACTAGACGTAGCCACCAGTCGTTGGCACTAGCATCTGGACGTAGCCACCATTTGCGAGCACTAATAATCGAACGCGGTTTGTGTAAAAGACATTTATTATTCACTTACTAATTAATTACGACAACGACCACTAGCAGCAACTTGTGGCTCATCCACGCTGCTAGGCGCGGCTACCAGTCGCTGACACTAGCAGCTGGACATAGTTACCAGTTGCAAGCACTGATAGTCGAAACCGGATTATATAAAAGACATATTTATTGTTCACTTACTAGCCACTTCTGGCAACGACCAGTAGTAGTGACTGGTGGCTCAACCAAGCTACTAGACACGACCGCCAGTCGCTACACTAGCAGCTAGGCGTAGCCACAAGTTTCAAACACTAATAGACGAAAAGCGGCTTACATAAAAGACGTATTTACTCTTTACTCATTAACCACTTGTAACAACGACTAGTAATAGCAACTTGTGGCTCATCCACGCTGCTAAACGCAGCTTCCAGTCGCTGACACTAGTAGCCGAATGGCTCATTTTTGTGGAGAGCCTCGTTTACACAGTGGCCTACGTCTGTCGCCCAGTGTGTGCCGGAGATGGGCGGCTAGAGATAGTTAAAACTAGGGAACGTGACTTGTGGCTAAAACGCGGCCACTTGCATCATTCGACTGTGTATAGTCCTTGCATTTTGTCTTGGCGATATTTATATGCAAACATTAACGCTCGTTGAGGAGTTTAATGTAACGGTTTTATGTCCTTCGTTGGATATTTGCGATGTTGGCGTCGATAAACAAAATAAAAAGTGTACAAAGTAATTGTTGCTCTGTTGATGCCACTTAATTATTATAGTAGTTACAAGACAAGGTCTTCTAAACTTGGTTTCATAAAAGGCAAATAAAGTCGTAAGCGCAGCTTGCCAGGAACATTTCGAAAAGCGAATGGGCATTTTTGAGGTTTTCTTCTTATTCTGCTCAACAGTCGCTTTGTGTATTCGTTACCTCATTAAGCGCAACCAACCAACAGCGGGAACGAGATCTTGAAACGAGTCTTTCCAAAGTCACATTATTCAGCATTTTTCAATTGCATTACTGACATTATTAACCACATACAATACAAACACAATACTTTTGTTTCTTTTGAATCGCAAATTAGTTTCACCTCGGCGTATAATTTAAAATAAATAAATTTATGAATGAATGAATGAATGAGCGGAAAAGTGCATTCATTCCATTTGCTGGCGGTGGTATACGTGCCATAAGATCTTGGTCCATCGTTCTATCGTCATTGGAATTTCTGCTTGTATTTTTTATCTATACTCCCTTCTCTTAACTGCGTATTAAACATTTTATTGCATTTCTCACCGTCAACTATTGACCAATTTACTGCAACCTATTCAGAGTTTTATTATACCACTAAACGTCTATCTAAAAGAGATATCAAATATAAAAGAAAATGGCATTCGAGAAAAGCCCTTTAATATTTATTTGTGAAGGTCGTTTTGGCACACCCACTACATTCAAAAACAGTCACAACGAAAATGGCTTTAACTTCCACCAACTTTTCCCAATAGTTTTCTTGTTTTTTTTTTACGGAATGCTGTACTCACTTCCTCAGACGAATTAATTCGAGTTTCTTTCTCGAATATTTTCCCAGTGTTCAGTCATTTTAGATTCTTCTTTGGATAGAGATACTATCTGAGGTGCTTGTTAAAGCAGTTTCATACCGCCAGTTCGTACCGGCGGTACTAATATAAGTACAGGTATTGCTTCACGTTGACCATTATTATAAATTAAGGCAACTACTAATTAGTGGAAAGCACTAGTTCTGAACCTGCACCTGCACTTCGCCTTTTCAAGCACCTTAAGGATCTGCTAGCACATTTAATTAATTTAATAAACGTGATGCACCACTGTTCTACTGCTTTATTTTCCATCCAATTATTACTCCCGACGAGACGCGACACGACGCGACGCGACGATGACAGTCTACCTACCTCCTCCATCAATAACAACCTCTTTCATGTCATTCTTCTTATAGTTCATTCTAAATGTTTCTCCAAAAGTTCTAGTCCCTTCTCAAAAAATTTGGAGCATATTCGATCATCTCCAAATTATTCTCGAAAAATCAGGAGCATCCAAGAACGTTCTTGAAAGTTTCAGATTATCCTGTAACAACCTCACTGTATCCTGATGAGAAATTTTATTGATTTCGACAGCTTTTCTTTAATACCATCAGTTAACGAAATAGGTCAATGAATAATGTCGCGTCTGTAGGAACGTCAAAGGGTAGATAAACAACCATCTTCGATCTGTTTACTAATATTATGTTAAACGAAATTGCCCAATAAACTGCGTGAAGAGAAAGACAAATCGTCTGCAAAATTTTCGATCAATTAAAAAAATTAACGAGCCGCCATAATCTTCCACATTAATGTAGTCTGTGTTGTCAAAGTCAATTCCACGTTATGATACGTTGCTCTTTCTTTTTTTTTTTTGATGCAAATATTTTCGTGAAGGTAAATTTTTGCAAGTGGAATAAATAATGTCGACAGTCGCGTTACAAAGAGGAACTGAAGGCAGTTTTTATCTTCGCCCGCATCTCCACTTTCATCGCGATTATTTATGGGTACCTACAGCAGCAGCTCACTTTTCGTGACATGATTGCCTTCTCGTTGGGAACTTTCTCACATTATTGGCGAACAGATCCAAATGTTCTTCGCACACCAAAATTAGTACCGAGAGAAATGCAAAACATTTTATTGTTGTCACCTTTACCATCAGAAATAATTTAACGAATTGGAAACCTGTGTAGGATTTGACCAATTTCATTGTTCTCAATGTATGATTTTCCATTGTTCGGTTCTTGTTGTTTATATCGTCCTGGTATGCTATAAAACCCCAGCCAAAGTGGCTTAAAGGGGAACTAAGTTACAAAACCCAGAGCGGACATCTGTGGTAACATTATTGAGCAATGGATTGTGGAATGGAATGGATCAGCATCTGTTCCTAATTCAACTGGGGCGCAGGCAAGTTAAGAGGTCCATTTCCACAAACTACAACAACTAGAAAAACCAACTTCTGCCTTTCCAGAATCCACTTTGAGTTTCTATGGAAAGGAAGTGGAAAGAGCTGTTCATAATCTCACTGAGAATCCAATTCCTGGAATGCCACATCCACAATAACAAAAGAGACGTCATATTAGCGAAAGATGTCACCCCTCTGTACACCCAAAGTATTTACCATTTGCAAAACTTCTTTTGAGATATGGAGAATATTCATAGACTGAACAAACAAATAGATACCATCACTCATTAACACTGATCCATTGAATCCATGAACTCTCTCGCCAGATCGGAGACGTTATGCCCTTTGATGTGCTTTTCAATAAGTGCAACTAATTTGCAGAAAGCTTTGTTTGTGTAAGTAAGAAAATTTAACACACGAGCGTCCAAAACGCGAATGGAATGATAACAAACAAGAAGTCTATAGATAATAAGAACAGTATTGGATACGCGCAATGAATTCTAAAATGATGGTCGTACAAGTCGTGCGTCGAGGAGTTATGCTAATAGAGGTGAGGCACAAGGTGAAGGCCCTCTCACGGACGACGTACTTTGTAGAGGTGGAGTGAACCTTTTAACTCGTTCTAGAATATTCCACATCATTCAGGAACATTGTAAGTCATACTGAAGCTTTCTAAATCATCGTGGAACATTCTACAACATTATAGAAAATTTCTGATCTGATTCTCTAACATTTTTAGATTTTCTCAAGTTCTGAATTATTTCTAAATCTTCCTTTGCCTTTCTTCGTGATGCATTCTGGTCTTCCATCTAAGGACCATTTCAATGTTTACCCTATTCTTTATCTGATTTTGGTTTTTTAACTTTCTTGGTTTTGCATTTTCCCAAATTACAATATGTTTGAATTTCCCATGACCCTTTATGGTCTTTACGAAATTCCTTAGTTTTACGACATTTCGTTAGATTCCCTTATTAACCATTACAAATTATGATAAAACCAGAAAGCAGATGATTGCGTCGTCTTTGTCTATACCTTGAGGCCGTTTCTACTAACAATTTCTTAAAAGTTAATCGGAGCGACTAATTTGAATGGCCTGATACTAATTAATCGACTTAATTTTGCAATTCAACCATCCGTGTCAAATTTTATTACGTGTCTGTTTTACTGCTTTACGGCAATTGATTTCAATTAAACGTCCAAAAAAAAAATAAGTCTTAATGTATGACCATCGGTAACGGCATTCTGGACCAGATGAGATGATTCCTTATTTTAGTTATACTTCACCAATTTTAAAATGATATCGAGTGAATGGACACAGATGATGATGATGCTGCAACGGGGGAATTACCTTTTTATAAAGCCACAAGAATCAATTTTAACACCTTATTTAGTGGAGTCGATAGTCCTTATGAGTCTATTACTGAGTCTCAGTAATAAATGTTTATTATACAAAGATGAAGTTGAACTGCTAATAAAGAAACTGATAACTATTGAGATATCATGTGCTTTTATTAGGATTTGTCTATCGTAACCGTGTGAAAACGTGAACTTCTTATTACTTACAATTAGAACGAGAGTAATGAACTCAGTAAAACTTTGTTCAACTAAAAAACAATGTAGCGTCTTGTAGATTTAAGCCTCATAGAGTTGGAACTTGTAGAGTAAAACCTTGAAGAGTTAGGGCTTGTAAAATAAAGCCTTGAAAATGTAGGGCTTGTAGAGTCAAGCCCTGTTGACTTAGAGCTTGTAAAGTTACGTCTTGTAAAGTTAGAACTTGTAAGCTCCAGCCTTAAAGAGTTCGAATTTGTAGAGTAAAGCCCTTGAAGAGTTAGAGCTTATAAGGTAAAGCCTTGAAAATTTAAGGCTGGTAGATTCAAGCCCTGTAAACTTAGAGCTTGTAAAGTTAGAACTTGTATAGTTCAGCCTTAAAAAGCTTTGTTTAGTCAGGGCTTGCAGAGTTCACAGCTTCACAGGTGTAAGAACTTGTAGAATTAATACTTGTAGAGTTGTGGGCTCGTAGAGTGAGGCCGTTTAGAATTAGGCTTTGTTGATTTAAACCTTATAAAGATAGAACTTGTAAAGATGGACATTGAATAGTTAGGATTAGTACATTTAAGCGTTAAAAATTAGGGGCTTGTAGAGTTAGGCCTCGTAAACTTAACCCTTTAAGATTTAAAATCTGCAGATTTAGGTCCTGTAAAAATAGACAATATTTCTTCCTGTCAACATGATAAATTGTTAGGTATTTGGATCCTATTCGAAAGCAATCATCATCAGTTTTCCCGGAAACGCCATTACACGCCGGACGATTCTATCTCGCAAAAAATTGCAAATTGCGATCTCTTATAGCTCAAGGCTACGAAACGGGCACGGTCGCCATTATACGAGCGATGAAATATTTATTAGATGCAATTAATTAATATATAGAGAAGGAAGTCGTCTTTTATTCGCCCGTTTCATCCAACCGAACGACAAAAAACTGATCCATCTGTAACATGCCAGCTGCATCGAGGCACCTGACACAAAACTACCAACTCAACTCATACTTAAATATACTCATTTGTCTGGCATTGTACACCTCTGTCTGTAGGTATCACTTATTTCGAAAATGTTAAGGAAGAAGTTATTTACGAAATTGAAATTCCATCACAAAGTTATTAGCATTGGCAGCCCTCCTGCACTTACATGTGTTAAAGTTTTCATACAGCTGCTGGTACACCAATTAAGGCTTGTACAATGTACAGCCTTGTACAATTAAGACTTGTAAAATTAATACTTCTTGAGTTGTGGGCTTGTACAGTTAAGCCCTTCTGAGTTGGACCTTGGTGAGCTAGGAATAGTACATTTAAGCCCTGAAAAGTTGGCGCTTGTAGAGTAACTCTTTGTAGTGTTAGGGCTCGTTAACTTAAGCATTGTAGACTTAAGCCCTGTAGAGTCAGGTCCTGCTATGTAAAGCCTTGTACAATTAGGACTTGTTTAGTTCAGCCTCGAAAAGGTAGAGCTTTCAGAGTAAAACATAAGGCTTGTAAAGTAAAGCCTTCAAAAGTTAGGGCCTGTAGATTCGAGCCCTGCAGACTTAGGGCTAGTATGTTGAATTACAACTTGCATAGCTATGTGTTGAAGAGTTACAACTTGTAGAGTAACATCTTTAAGAATTAAGGCTTATAAAGTTAGAATACGTTTAATTAGCGCTTGCAGAGTTAAGCCTTGTAGAGTTGTGGGCTTGTAAAGTTGAGCCCTTCAGAGTTAGACCTTATTGAGTTAAGCCTTTTAGAGTTAGGAGTTGTATATTTAAGCCCTGAAAAGTGGGGGCTTGTAGAGTAACTCTCTGTAGTGTTAAGGCTCGTTAACTTAAGCATTGTAGACTTAAGCCCTGTAGAGTAAGGTCCTGCTATGTAAAGCCTTGTACAATTAGGACTTGTTTAGTTCAGCCTCGAAAAGGTAGAGCTTTCAGAGTAAAACATAAGGCTTGTAAAGTAAAGCCTTCAAAAGTTAGGGCCTGTAGATTCGAGCCCTGCAGACTTAGGGCTAGTATGTTGAATTAAAACTTGCATAGCTATGTGTTGAGAAGT
This sequence comes from Agrilus cyanescens, assembly GCA_947389935.1. Classification (NCBI taxonomy): domain Eukaryota; kingdom Metazoa; phylum Arthropoda; class Insecta; order Coleoptera; family Buprestidae; genus Agrilus; species Agrilus cyanescens. The sequence goes on from OX376708.1 coordinate 29,491,316, forward strand.
TAGAACTTGTAGAGTAACATCTTTAAGAATTAAGGCTTGTACAGTTAGAATACGTTTAATTAGCGCTTGCAGAGTTAAGCCTTGTAGAGTTGTGGGCTTGTAAAGTTGAGCCCTTCAGAGTTAGACCTTATTGAGTTAAGCCTTTTAGAGTTAGGATTTGTATATTTAAGCCTTGAAAAGTGGGGGCTTGTAGAGTAACTCTCTGTAGTGTTAGGGCTCGTTAACTTAAGCATTGTAGACTTAAGCCCTGTAGAGTCAGGTCCTGCTATGTAAAGCCTTGTACAATTAGGACTTGTTTAGTTCAGCCTCGAAAAGGTAGAGCTTTCAGAGTAAAACATAAGGCTTGTAAAGTAAAGCCTTCAAAAGTTAGGGCCTGTAGATTCGAGCCCTGCAGACTTAGGGCTAGTATGTTGAATTACAACTTGCATAGCTATGTGTTGAAGAGTTACAACTTGTAGAGTAACATCTTTAAGAATTAAGGCTTATAAAGTTAGAATACGTTTAATTAGCGCTTGCAGAGTTAAGCCTTGTAGAGTTGTGGGCTTGTAAAGTTGAGCCCTTCAGAGTTAGACCTTATTGAGTTAAGCCTTTTAGAGTTAGGATTTGTATATTTAAGCCTTGAAAAGTGGGGGCTTGTAGAGTAACTCTCTGTAGTGTTAGGGCTCGTTAACTTAAGCATTGTAGACTTAAGCCCTGTAGAGTCAGGTCCTGCTATGTAAAGCCTTGTACAATTAGGACTTGTTTAGTTCAGCCTCGAAAAGGTAGAGCTTTCAGAGTAAAACATAAGGCTTGTAAAGTAAAGCCTTCAAAAGTTAGGGCCTGTAGATTCGAGCCCTGCAGACTTAGGGCTAGTATGTTGAATTACAACTTGCATAGCTATGTGTTGAAGAGTTACAACTTGTAGAGTAACATCTTTAAGAATTAAGGCTTATAAAGTTAGAATACGTTTAATTAGCGCTTGCAGAGTTAAGCCTTGTAGAGTTGTGGGCTTGTAAAGTTGAGCCCTTCAGAGTTAGACCTTATTGAGTTAAGCCTTTTAGAGTTAGGATTTGTATATTTAAGCCTTGAAAAGTGGGGGCTTGTAGAGTAACTCTCTGTAGTGTTAGGGCTCGTTAACTTAAGCATTGTAGACTTAAGCCCTGTAGAGTCAGGTCCTGCTATGTAAAGCCTTGTACAATTAGGACTTGTTTAGTTCAGCCTCGAAAAGGTAGAGCTTTCAGAGTAAAACATAAGGCTTGTAAAGTAAAGCCTTCAAAAGTTAGGGCCTGTAGATTCGAGCCCTGCAGACTTAGGGCTAGTATGTTGAATTACAACTTGCATAGCTATGTGTTGAAGAGTTACAACTTGTAGAGTAACATCTTTAAGAATTAAGGCTTATAAAGTTAGAATACGTTTAATTAGCGCTTGCAGAGTTAAGCCTTGTAGAGTTGTGGGCTTGTAAAGTTGAGCCCTTCAGAGTTAGACCTTATTGAGTTAAGCCTTTTAGAGTTAGGAGTTGTATATTTAAGCCCTGAAAAGTGGGGGCTTGTAGAGGAACTCTCTGTACTGTTAGGACTTAAACCTTGTAGATCTCAGCCCTGCAGAGAAAGGTCCTACAATGTAAAGCCTTGCACAATTAGGACTTGTATAGTTCAGCCTCGAAAAGGTAGAGCTTTCAGAGTAAAACATAAGGCTTGTAAAGTAAAGCCTTCAAAAGTTAGGGCTTGTAAAGTCGAGCCCTGTAGAATTATGGCTTGTAAAGTTACGCCTTGTGGAGTTGTGGGCTTGTAAAGTTAAGCTCTTTAGAGTTAGACCTGGTTGAGTGCAATTAGGATTCGTACATTTAAGCCCTGAAAACTAGAGGCTTGTAGATTAATTCCCTACAGTGTTAGGGCTCGTAAACTTAAGCCTTGTAGATTTAAACCATGTAGGGTTAAGTCCTGTTATGTTACGCCTCGCCTTGTACAATTAAGACTTGTATAAGTCTTGAAGAGGTAGGGCTTGCAGAGTAAAACCTTGTTGAGTTAAGGCTAGCAGAGTTAATACTTATAGAATTGTGGGCTTGTAGGTTTAAGCCTTGTTGAGTTGGGACTTCTATAGTTAAGCTTTGAGTAGTTAGGGCATATAGTCTAAGCTTTGTAGAGTATAGTCATGTGAAGTTGTTAGCTTGGCTGTATTATTTAACAGGAAAAGCGTTATCAGCTTGTTAGTCCTAGCACCAATTTTTTATAAATTGTCTTTGGCTTTACTTCCGAACAAATTCGTATCTGGAATGTAGATTTTCTGCTAGGTTTAATTAGCATAAACTCCAGTATTGCTTGTGAGATGTTGTATCTGTCGATTCACAAAACTAATCTGACAGATTGCGAAACAAAATTAGTCGCAAAATACCAACTCTAATTTGCATATTATAAAGACAGATTCACTGGCGTGTAAAGTGATGTAGCTGATGATGTTCTCGTATCGACTTTTTTTTAAATAAATCGCTTTACATACTCGATCTTTGAACATATAAAAGAAAAATTGTCGATTGAATTTCAGTCACGAAAGCCTGTATTATCACATTAATGTTCTTTTTGTACTTTATACTTCAATTATTATTACAAATAATGACCATTTGTATAAATATTAATACATAAGTAGGTGTCTTAAAAGATTACAGCTAATTAGATTTATATAAAATAATCCTAATTAACTTTTCTGTTTAGTCTATCTATCAACTTTTCTTGCTGACGAAATAGATTAATTGAATTTGAAATAGTAACTGTAACAGTTATAATTACCATGATGAGTATGAGATTCATGAATTCATTAATTTTTCCAGTGCAATTATTTAATATTACAGGGTAAACAACCGTTATCGGCGAATTAATATCGAAGGTGATGGCAGTATCGTTTAATGATAATAGTAAAAGTTGTTTTCCATCAAAATACCCGTTGAATTACTTACCTATCGGACACAATTTCCTCATTGACAATGTGCTCAACGACGTCACTGGTTGTCATTATGATTAACATGTATAATTAACCATCTTGCTGCCATTGCATAACATTAAAACAAGAATCTAATACTTATCGAGATATGTATATCATTTCGGTTTAGTTTTTCTTTCTGTTTTCCAAGTCCTTCCGTTGAAATGCCTATTAACCATTTTCATATTTATAACGACATGCTAATCAGAATTAAATTTGCTTAAGTCCTTTGCATTCAAATCCCCTTTTTCGTTTTAAATCAAAACGAACGAGAGAAGGCAAAGTGTAATGTTACCAAATATCACCAAGAGGGAGAGAGAGATCTAAATTCAAAAAGTTAAGCCTTATAGAATTAGAACTTGTAAAGTTAAGACTTGTACAGTTCAGCCTCGAAGAGTTAGGATTTGTATGGTAAAGCCTTGCTGAGTCAGAGATTGTAGAGTTAAGCCTTGTAATGTTACGCCTTCTAGGATTAGCATTGTAGAGTTAGGACTTGTATAGTTCAGCCTTGAAGAGTTAGGGTTTGTAGAATTAAGTCTTGTAAAGTTACGCCTTCTAGAATTAGGACTTGAAGAGATACGCATTGTAGAGCTTTAAGACTTGTGTAGTTCAGCCTTGTCGGGGTGGGGCTTGTAAAGTAAAGCTTTATAGAGTTAGGGATTGTAGAATTAAACCTTGTAAAGTTACGCCTTCTAGGGTTAGGATTGTAGAGTTTTAGGACTCTTGTAGTTCAGCCTTGTCGGGGTGGGGCTTGTAAAGTAAAGCTTTATAGAGTTAGGGATTGTAGAGTTTTAGGACTTGTGTAGTTCAGCCTTAACGGGGTAGGGCTTGTAAAGAAGAGCCTTGCAGTTAGGACTTGTAAAGTTAAGCAAGCCTTGTCAAATTACGACTTGTGCAGTTCAGTCTTAAAAATTGGAGCTTTTTGAGTAAAGCCTTGTAGCCTTGTTTAGCATTGTAGAGTTAGGACTTGAAGAGTTAGGGTTTGTAGAATTAAGTCTTGTAAAGTTACGCCTTCTAGAGTTAGGACTTGAAGAGATACGCATTGTAGAGCTTTAAGACTTGTGTAGTTCAGCCTTGTCGGGGTGGGGCTTGTAAAGTAAAGCTTTATAGAGTTAGGGATTGTATAATTAAACCTTGTAAAAATACGCCTTCTAGGGTTAGGACTGTAGAGTTTTAGGACTTGTGTAGTTCAGCCTTAACGGGGTAGGGCTTGTAAAGTAGATCCTTGCAGTCAGGACTTGTAAAGGTAAAACTTGTAAAATAACGGCTTGTGCAGTTCAGCCTTAAAAATTGGAGCTTTTTGAGTAAAGCCTTGTAGCCTTGTTTAGCATTGTAGAGTTAGGTCTTGTATAGTTCAGCCTTGAAGAGTTAGGGTTTGTAGAATTAAGTCTTGTAAAGTTACGCCTTCTAGAGTTAGGACTGTAGAGTTTTAGGACTTGTGTAGTTCAGCCTTAACGGGGTAGGGCTTGTAATGTAGATCCTTGCAGTCAGGACTTGTAAAGGTAAACCTTGTAAAATAACGACTTGTGCAGTTCAGCCTTAAAAATTGGAGCTTGTAGAGCAAAGCTTTGTAGAGTTTAGGGCTTGTAAAGTTAAGACCTGTAGAGCTTGTACAGTTCAGCCTTGAAGAGTTACGGTTTCTAGAGTAGAGCCTTGTAGTTCAGCCTTAGAAAACTGGAGCTTTCTATATTTGGGGCTTGTAGAATTAAACCTTTTAATATAACGCCTTCTAGAGTTAGAACTGGTATAACTCAGCCTTGACGAGTAAATAAAGCTTTGTAGTCACGACTTGTTAAGTTAGAACTTATGTAGTTAAGCCTTTAAAAGTTGGAGCTTGTAGGGTAAGGCCTTGTAGCCCTATAGAGTTAGGACTCTCGGGATGGAAAGAAGAAGGAGGGATGCCACCACATCATACCAAAGCTCACCAAGAAAGAGGGAAATGTCCAAATTTAGACAGAGTCTGATTGTTTTCTCTGTTGTTTTCAGATCGAAAGAGAAGTAATTTTGTCGAGTGCCGACAAGAACTCAAAAATCCCCATCCTCCACGAATACATGAAAAAATCGAAAGGTACAGTTGCGCCCGATTTGCCGCCAAAACAGATGGCTGCCTGGACTCAAGCCCAAGGGCCTAACTCGCAACAGGTTTCAAGAAATAACTGCGAACAGGTCAGTCAGTCTCTTTTTTATATAGAACAAGTCAGTGTCTTTTTGTTTTTCGTTGTTCTATCGTGTACTATTTTTGTCACCGACTCTACGTACAATACATAATTGGTGACGATTGAATGTAGAATGCAACAAACTAACGAACATGTGCGTAAAGTTGATGGTTAATTTTTTTTCAGCTCATTGTTATTCCTTTTAAAGCGTTGCTGAAGCGCACACCAGTAATAATTGCTCTATCGCGGTAAATTGCTCGTGTTCGTGCGGCAAAAAAAAGTCGTTTCCACTCATCCATTCCGTCCGTTCCATGATGATGATCATGACTGGGACTGGACACCAAGAAGACCGACTCGATCGCAAACTTCCAAGTGTCTTCTTGGCTTCGACGCCGCGTCGCGCCGCGTCGCACCGCGCCAATTGCGAATGTTTTTCCCGATCGCATTTCTAACGATATGTCTCGTTTCCTGTCGTAAAATATGAATTAATAATTAACTATACGTCTCGCATAAAAATAACCATTTTACGACTGTTGATCCGTGATTACATTCTACCTTCAGTTTTCAAAATATACAGGTGTTTAACTCATAATTGCATACAACAATCCAGCACCAACGTTGATACCCATAGAAAGCCCTTAAATTAGCTGAAACATTCCAGAAAGCTAGCTGAAGTTGAAGATTAAGAGTAATTAAAACTGATAGAGAAAGTTCTACGTCATTCTAAAATGATTCATTATGTTCACTTTCTAGATTGTAAGCGATCTGGAACTTGTTCAAAAATAGTAGTGAACGTTGTAAAGCGTTCCAGAATAATCTAGATTCTTGGAATTCTAATCGAGAATGATTTGGACTATTTCAGAATGTCCAGATATGATAGGAAACGTTGTTCAACGTGCCAAAATAACCCAGAATGTTCTAAAATGTACAAGTTCCAGATCTAGAATTATCTGGGATGTTTTAAATTATTCAAAAATGATAGATATGTTCTGGAACATTTCAGAATTTCTAGAATATTCCAGAGTGTTGAAGTTCCAGCTTGAGAATGATCAGGAATGTGTGAGAATGCTCAGAAATGATAAACAATGTTCTGCAGCATTCCAGAACGATCCAGAATGTTCACTTACCAGATTGAGAGTGATCTGGAATATGTTAAAATTCTCAAAAATGGTGGAGAACATTGTGTACCTTTTCAGAATGATCAGATTCATTGAGATTCAAATCGAGAACGATATGGAACGTTTCAGAATGTCCAGATATAATTGGGAATGTTCTGCAGCAAGCCAGAATAATCCAGCATGTTCTAAAATGTACAAGTTCCTGATTTAGAATGATCTGGGGTGTTTCCTAATGTCCAAAACTGATGGGAAATGTTCTATAACATTCTAAAGTGATCCAAAATGTTGGCTTTCCAGATTTAGAGTAATGTGGAATGGAATGAGAATGATCAGAAATGTTTGAGAATGCTCAGAAATGGAGGGGAATGTTCTGTACCATCCCATAATGATCCAGAATGTTCACCTACCTGATTGAGACTGATGTTAGAATATTCAAAAATGATGGAGAACATTGTAGAAGATTATCAGAATGATCAGATTTGTTGGGATTCAAATCGAGAACGAAGTGGAACGTTTCAGAATGTCCAGATATGATTGGGAATGTTCTGCAGCAAGCCAGAATAATCCAGCATGTTCTATAATGTACAAGTTCCTGATCTAGAATGATCTGGAACGTTTCAGCATAATCTGAGATGAGGAAGAACACTCTACTGCATTCCAGAATGAGCTAGAATCGTCCACACTTTTAAAGATTGATTCGGAATGTTCAACAATAGTCCAGTGTTTCAAATTTAACTTTATGTCATTGTTGGTGCAAATATTCATCGAGGCGTTCCGTACAGGAACAATTTCCTTTTTATAACTGTTCACCAGAACGACTTTGGTGACATCATTCGTAAGGTAGGAGCAGGATATTCAACCTTGACAGTAGCCACGGTTATGGCTATTGTCAGAATTAACTGACGAACTATCCATAGGATACAAAGTGAAGGAAAACGCAAGGAACACGTAGGTACACGTACCTACACAGTGAGGCTCTCTGTCTTCAAGTCAATCATTAGCATGCAAAGGACAATGAGACTTCCCAAGCATTACAATGAAGAGCATTCATTTATTACACGAATATTGAACAGCGAAGTGGAGGACTACCTCCACGACTCGACGACTCCACGTGTTGTTCAACAATACTCTTCACCTGCACAACTTTATTTTCACAGAAAGATTGTATCTTTCGGAATAGTTGGTGCTCATTGTGAAGGCAGTGCCCTCGCGGCCTCACGCAAACACATACTCATATACCTACATACATTGGTTGGTTATCCTTTGATACGAATACGAGGTACGAGGTACGAGCTCACTTTTGTCCAAGGCATTGCCTCGGGCGGCTCGGCTCGGCTCTGGAATCGTTTCAAACTTTATTACTTACAATTAGGGGCATATCTTGCATAGAAATATCGTAGGTACACTTTCTGTGGCGTTATGGTCGAGTTCAACGTAGAGAACGTAAGTGCCTTTTTGATTGCTAATCATTCATTCCCGTGTGGATGTGTCTGTGTTTGTGCTTTCAAGGAATCAGTGACTAGTGATAATTTTGATTTTGAAGATTTTATGCGAAAATCGGCTTCAAAGATTATTTTGACCCACAAAAAATGTCACTAACTGACTTAATATTTCATGCTTTTTTTTTATACCCAACAAGCTAATTTAATTTATGTAAGTCCTAATCAAAATTTTTTGTTCTTCTTCTACTATTCTTCGTTCATTTCATAATATAAATGCAAATACTTTGGAAATGCTCTTATTAATAAAAATTCGAAAGGGGAAAAGTTCAGCTTTTAAATATTTAGTGCTTATTATCGTTCTGAATATCTGATATATTCTAAAGACCCTTTCAATTCCGTAATAAATAATTTATAAAAAGACTTTGCATAAACATAAATTTTGCGATATGTCCAGAATCAAAATGCAGTATAAATTGCTGAATCCTTACTGAACCTTATCCCTTGCATACGTCGATTGAATTGACGTCAATTTCATATTCATTCAACAGCTACAGATGGCGTTCACTGGCCCGTTTGTGACAGTTTATTAATCCTACCCATAAGGATTCCATTTCATTTCATTTTGAATAATCCTCGCTGATAATGACCGTAAGTTCATATCAACAGAAGGATCGAGAAAAGACTTACACTTTTAGTAGAATTTCGGCAATTTTTCTAATAAGTAAAAATTTTAACCCTGTTTCGTGCAGTTAGCACGTCTTCATGTGGTTTCAATACTGCAACCCCAGGAATCCTTAGAAAAGCTTTCGTTGTATCCATTCCCATTTCTCTCTTTTCCTACCAACCTCCAAGTACACTAGCTATCCTTCCTTCTTTTTTATTTCTTCTGACATTGAAGGATTGAGATGGTGATCAGAGCGTCCTGGACATAGTTTCAAACTGAAGGAACCTCAATAAAAATATTTTTCTTTTTTTTGTTTGTCCAAAACAAAAAAAAACTAATCATTATTGTGTTTTATATACGTAGGTATTAATAACAGGAAATGTGTTAAAAATTTTAATGTTAACATTCCAAATGCAAACGTGTCCAGAGCTCATTATTATTCAATACGCCTAAAACAACTTGAATTTTTGGAAATCGTTAACACCTGTCGTGAATGAAAGCCATACAGAAATCAGAAATTATAAATGCAATATGGCATATTATATACGGATGTGTCTGTCTGCCTGTTTCTTATTTTTCACAAGAAATTTAGATGTTTACTGGTTTAATACTCGAGAACTGCTAAATGGATTTTGATTCAAGTTTTTAATGCCGTTTGAGATGCGGTTGCCTATGTCAGTATCCGTGGTGAACCTAGAAAAATTTATATTTCGCAGTACAGACTGTATTAATTTTTGTTGTTTGATGAGTACCGTGTGTTCCCACACTGAACTTCCAGACCGCGAATGTTCTGGGATGATTTGGATTACTCAAAGGTAGAGTAGAACATTCCAGAATAATCTAGAGTGTTCCATAATGATGAATCTCACCACTTAAAATGATCTAGAATATTTTACAATGTTCTAAACAGATATGGAGTGTATTACAACATTTTTGAATGTCCAGAAAGTTGAAATTCCAAACTGGGTATGTTCTGGAATGATTTGGATTGTTCAAAAGTAGAAGAGAATGTTCTACCACATTCCGAAATGATCTAGAACGTTCCGTAATGTTGAAGTTCCAGATTTAAAATAATCTGGAAAGTTTCAGAATGTCCTAAACTGATACAGAATGATCTGGAGTGTCCCAGAATTTTAAAGTTGCTCTGATGGTGTATTTAATCTTTTTTTTGGAAAATGTTACCTAAAGTTCTAGTTGTTGTATTTTTCTATTAAATTTAATTTCAGAGCCACTCGTTGTACTCGCATCAGCAACAATCCCAGAACAACAACATTCAACAAGTATGCGACGCCGGCAGCATGTACAGAGCGTCATATCACCAGGACTATTACAGTCATCATTTGCAAAGTACCGGTGCACTTTCAAGAGCCCAATGGCAAGGAGATATCTCGAGACCAGTTCCCGTTTCTCGACCGTCCGAAGAAAGCACAGCCGCGTCCGGGCTCAACGATCCTGGCAAGAACAATTTGCAAAAAGAAACGGGAAGCAAGTCCAATAACAAAACGGTCACGAAAACGTACAACACAATCAAAGATTTAATTTCGAGCAAATTTAAAAGTGGTAAAGATAACGACGAAAGAATTGAACAAGAAAGCGGTTTAAACAACGCCTCTGTAGTGGACGATTCTAGAAGCAAATGTAGGAATCAAGAAAATTCAGAATATGCCGAAGAAAGGCAGCAGCAAGTTCAAAAGGTCACCAGCGAGCAGCCGATGTATGGAAGGTCCAGGGGAGATGGAATGAGCATACCACATTCTTATGGTCAGCAAATTGTCCATCAACATATCATGACGCAACACCAACAGCAATCAAGACAAGCAGTTCCACAAAGTCAGGTCAGTGATTTTTGATGCTTTCTCCCGTTGTCCATACTGAAATCCAACAAATTCTTGTCGAGTTTAAGGACCTTATTCCAGCTTTTTTAATTATCTTTCACCCAACTTTAATATTCCTTTGTACCATGCAGCTAAGTTACGCTTCCACGGTTTACCTAATTATTTTCTGAATCATTAGTTGAGGAATGTAAGAATGCACTTTCAGTTGGTGTAGCACACGGATGGTAGACGGATATCCTTTAACAATTCTAATTCGAATCGTCTTATTTTTTATGACTGGTTAATTGCAGAACCATAACATTGCGTACGTTTCATTTCAAAGGTTTCTCAGCACCAATATTATTCCCATCAGCAGCAGCAGCAGCAGCAGCAACAGCAACAGCAGCAATCTCAGGAAATCCAAGACCAATTGTACACACCGAGTTCGTATATCGTTACAGGCCAAAGACCAGCAACGCGATACGGAATAACGCAGTCCAGTGATCAACATTATGTCATGATACATAACGCCCAATACGGTGAACAGGTCGAAGTAATAAACGAAAGGTGAAATAGTTAATGTTCAATTTGTTGGCCTCCACTATACCTAATTCTTCCTGTGGTGTACCATCAATTTTCAGGTGTGTGGACGCGGCGATCCGATCTCCAATGGAGAGACGAAGTGCTCAGCAGATAGAACGTGATAATCTACGTCAACGGACGTTCGAAGCCAGACGGGCCGCTTCCCAACCCCAGTTGGCTTGCGAGGACGACATCAAGACCGAGCACGTGGAACGGACTCGAAACCCGACCTGCCAACTTCCGGTCCGTCACGGTTCCCACGGAAACATAACCGAGTCGAACCTGCCACCACCACTACCACCTCCTGGTTCGTCGCGTCAAGTTGAAGAACCTTCTGCGAAAAAAAGTATTTTGCACAACTCGAACGACGGCCAAGATGTCAGCTTTATTCAGAAGAAAGAACGGGATGAGTCGCCCAAGATGTGCGAAGCACTGACCGGCACTCCCAGGAAGAGGCTCGAAGGCGAAATCGGCAAGATCGAAGGTGTTTACAATGTCGCCACGAAAAGTGATAAAAACTGCAGTGATAAAGATGATAAGTGCAAAAAGACAAATGCGGAGTCCGCAGCCAGTTCCGACTACGACAAGTCTGGACAGGCTTCTTCAAATGTGGACTCTGGAAGGGGCAGTGCGGCGTATAGCAGCGGAAGGAGACCCAATCGAGTCGAAACCTGCAACGAATCTTCGTCTGGCGTCAAGGATTCCTACGCTTCAAGTAAGACAATCACTTTCGTGAATTTCAATCAGTAACATAATGAGATTATCTAGTGAAACAAATTAAATTCGTTATATTCTCCTTTTGATATGCTCAGGGGACGATTCGGAATGGGTGGATGTAGTGGAGAACGAGCTTCGTACAATATTAGAACCGAAATTGCACGAGCTCTCTCTGCATGGAAATGTCTTCATAGCTAATTCCACGCTCAGCGAAAGCATGTCTTCGATGTCGCCACCCCTGCCGCCCTTGTCGCCCGGCGAACAATCTTCTCCCAGCTTAACTCCCAGAAATTCCGCAAAATACAAAAAACATCACAGGTTAGTTGAGCTTACCGTTTTACAGGAGCTTTAAAAGTCAATAATTTTCTGCTCGAGCAAATCCCTTATTAAAAATCAGATGCATTCCCAACAAAAACTTAATATTCGCTGGAAACCCCTTTAAATTTTAAATATTTTTTAAAAGTTTACCGTACGGAAGTAAACCGGAATATGGGGTAGACATGTACAACAAAATGGCCAAAGCAACGACCGCTGGGAATCAAGGCAGATGGCAAGGAAATAGCGCTCAGAAGCATAGGACAGCCAAGAAACCCGAACATACCAATTATATGAAAGGAAAACAAAGTGAGTTCTTTTACTAAACGTCTATTTCGAAGCACTAGTACTAGTAGCTTCAAAATTTTATTTTATCAGTTTTTGGATTGGACAATGCGGATATGACATCGACTACAACTCGTTCTCTGGACCTAGAGTCGATGCTAGACAATCAAACTGACTCCGAAGGCGACATCAGCACGACTGACGCGAGAGCAATTCGAAAACAACTGGAAGGTTTGGAGTCCATGTATTCGGAGGTTTTAAAGCTCCTTGGAGTCAAAAGACAAATGGGACGATACCAGCCATCCGATCCTCGTTTCAGCAAACGAAGATACGGAAGTATGTCGTCTCTTCCTTCCAGTTCCGTCAGCAGTCGTCCGATCAGAGACAAGAGGAGGATGCATGAGGACCGCAGAAAAGTCAAGGATATACGAGGTACATACTGTTGTGTTCGTAGGTTTATTAAATTTATTTACAAGACTAAATTACAGAAACAATAATTTATATACACTGATTTAATTATAACGACTTAAAACACTACTAATTAATACTAAACTTAGATTACTATGTATTTATTTACACTTACATATATGCACATTTCAATTTATTTGTATTCTCACTGTTATCACTGTCGATTTATTTCTTATGTTACTACCGTCACTGTCAATTTATTATGTACTTACTTCTCACTTTTATAGCATTCATATGTAGAAAAAGTCGGGAAAAGTGTGGAATATTCGAAAGTTGTTTACGTTTCCGCGAAACGGTTAATTGCTTTCTTGGAAGGCAGGTACGAGACACACACGTTACCAAACACGACGCACACACTGTCGAAACCGGCCGCGGCTAGTTAGCCGCCGGCCCGCAACACGTACAGGTGTACCCGACCGCACGCAAGCGTGCACGTGTTCGCTACAATACGACTTATTTATGGAACAATCAGTTATTACATATTTCCTATTTATTATTCCTAGGTATCAATAAGAGGTTTCAACGTCTGGAATCGCACGTTGTTACGCTGGCCAGATCAGTGGCGCATCTTTCGTCGGAGATGCGAACGCAGCACCTCATGATCCAGGAAATGGAGAACATTCGGGGCGAAATCGCGGCCCTCAGGGCCCAAACTAACATGCTCAATATTCGATCGCAATCGACCCCCAGGGGAGGCAGCAATTCGAAAGATCTACCGAACCTGACCAATCCAACCCGAGTGAAGAAGCTGACCAAGTTTTTTGGCGATGAGCCGCCATTGTTGAGACTATTCTTGAGAAAATTAGGATACGAGGTAAATAAAATTATTTATTTATTTATTTGTTAGATGACTTTCGAAAGAATTGTTGTCTTTTTTAGAAATATGCAAACGTTTTCGAAAACGAAAGAGTTGGTATGGTGGAGCTGCCGTACCTAAGCGAAGAGCGTCTGCAAAAGATGGGCGTGCCTCTGGGACCGAGACTGAGAATCCTGCAGGAAGCCCAAATTTCTGTTTGCAGAGAAAATACCTTAGCTATCGTGTAGGTTTACGTGTTACTTCCGAAACGAGATAGTTAATCGCATTTCTTGTAAGTACACACATGCAATTTGACATTTCAAAATGGCGGCTCATATATTTCATCCTCGGATATTTATTTTTTTAAGTAGTTTTTATTTATTACTGCGTAGGTATATTTGTGTTGTTGCACTTTTACAAAAAGGGAATGAATGATTGCAGTGTAATCGTAATAATTTAAATGTATATTATTGGTTAGTATTTGTTAGGGATTCCCAGGAGCTCAAATTGATGGTAACGGGCAATATCACGTACCTACTACATACATACGTAATGGGAAGTTAATATTTTGTATATGTCATGTTCAAAAAAGAACAACTTATTATTTTTCGATTTGTAGAAGTATTTTTAATTATTTTTATAGGTACTAGAATTTAGATTCGAGCAGGTCACTGATATTTTTGCACTGCGCAGAAGTTGTCTAATCCACCGACGGCTGGCTCCTACCACAATTTCGCAGTATAAATATCAGTGCAGAGCAAACGCTTCGGTCAATCGCTGCTAAGACTTCCAAGTGTAACAACATTTACCTACTCTCTTATTTATTCCACGCCCGAATCTAAATTGTAGTACTACAAAATTTTGATTTCCGTCTTTTCTTCTTCTCTCTTTTCCAAAAACATAATGCAATACGTTCAAACATCGATTGTTGATAGCATATAAAATTGCCAATAAGCCAAAGAAAACTCAACGCTTTATTTTCTTAGGTACTTATTTCATCGACGATTGTGTTTGTAGCATGAAATTAATTATAACTGCAGTACTTCCTAGTTATATTACTTATATATGTAGGTATACAAAGACTGTAAAGCAACTATATATTTACCTGCCAGATATTTTTTTTTTGTATAAGTACTTAATTACTACATACATAGTATTCTAGTAGTCTAAATTATTATTATTTTGTCACACAACGCATATAAAAATAAAGAATTCGATATATTTTTTTTTTTTATTTTTTTTATTTTTTGTTTGTCGTTATAAACATTTTTTGATAGAGGTATATTTCTCTTAATAAAGGAACGGAACTAAGAACTAAGGATACCATTAGGAGGACGTGGGGCAACGCAAGAGGTTTAGAAATTATCAACGAGTCTCCTCAACGCACCAGGTTAAAGGGACTAACATTTTTGGTAAGTAATAATGTTTTTATAAACATACACAGGATGTGTTGGTGGAAATAGAAATTTAGTTTCATGGTTTTAACATCTTCCGTTCGAATACCATCGTAAAAATAGGGGTGCAATACATTTGCAACTGTAATCAAAAATAAGTTTTTCACTGTAGAGCCCTTGTGTAGAGTGAGGGGGATCCCCAACTCCATCCCTTGATGCGCCTTTATTTCCGTATACAAATCGTTCAGATAATCAAAATAACTCATTTATATTTCAAAATTTTAACAGTCGCTATTTTTGTACTGTTTATGTTCACTTTCCTACAAAAAAAAATCGTGTTGTCTTCAGTAATAAATTTCATAAAAAAAAAAAAACATTTTTTCAAATAAATGACATTAAAATTAATATTTACTATTCCAAATAATTAATAATTCTTTACATTTTATTAATTATGTAAAGAATTATTATTGTTAATTATTAATTATTTATCTCCAATTGGCAAAGACGCGCGTTACGCCTATGGATAGCAGTAGGTACTTTGTGACGTCAACTGTGGAAATATTTAGCTTCACTAATGGTCCACAGGGCATTTATTATTAATTATTAACAATTAATAATAAGATATTTCGAATGAGGTAGTATTATTTCCTTTGTCCTGGTACAAGATGTCTCGAATGAGGTAGTATTTTTAATACAATTTGTGACTCGACCTGACATCTACTGGACAGTAACCGAAAACGCGTTCCCGAGTTACAGTACTCTGTAAGACGCCATCTACCTGCGACGGGTAAAAGTTTTGCGTACGTAGTTACAGATCTCTGTAAAATGTTCTGGGTAACTACGCGAAACTGTTACTCCTCATCGGTAGATGGCGTCTTACAGAGAACTGTAACTCGGGAACTCGTTTTCGGTTACTGTCCAGTAGATGTCAGGTCGAGTCACAAATTGTATTAAAAATACTACCTCATTCGAGACATCCTGTACCAGGACAAAGGAAATAATACTACCTCATTCGAAACATCTTGTACCAGGATAAGGACAATCAAGAACAGGAATGATTAATTATGAATTTTTAATTTATAGAACCTACCGCCGGAATACAATTTAGTATCATGACCTCAGTTGTTTTTTGCAAACTGTTTTCTAAATCGTCTATATAATAATTATGCTGTTTTCAGAGATGTGACTTCTTTAAGATACAAGTATCTAAAATACAGATACAAGATACAAAATACGTATTTTCATCTTGTATCTAAAATACATTTTTAAAATTCATTTTGTATCTTGTATTTAAATACCTTTTGTTTAGTATCTTAGTATTTTGTAAATACTTTTTGCTAAAATACTTTTAGTAATAGCGATCTATGAATTTCTTCACAAAATGTGAGAAGATTCTATGGTGCCATTAATTTTAAATATCAATGTTATCATATATAAAACTGAACGCACGGTTAAAACTTCAGTCTGGGACCAAATTGATAGAATGTCATCGGTTTTGAATTCCCCCCTTCCCCTCTACTGATTCGTCTTATTAGTAATTATTCCGTATTTTCTTGTGTGGTATCAACAATATCGCCTTTGTAAGATTCAAGATCGCGAACATGGAAACGCAACTTATTTTAACTGGTTTTACTTAAGTCTTTAATTCAAACCCTTAAAGTATAATATTTTGTCCTGTCATATTTGCACGATCAATGCGATTTATTCGTAAATAATTCACGTAAAAAGGTAAACGTACGTTCAATAAAAAGTTGTTTTCTTAGAAAAGTATTTTATCTTGAAAAAGTATTTGAAAGATACGTATTTTGTATCTAGTATTTCAGATACCATTCCAGAAAGTTATTTATATCTGGTATCTGAAATACTTATTTCAAAAGTATCTTGTATTTTGTATACCAGATACTTTGTACAGGGTATCTTGTACATCACTGGCTGTTTTGAGAAAAGTTACATATCTCTGAAATCCTGGTGCAAGATATTTCGAATGAGGTAGTATTGTTGTCCTTATCCTGCTACAAGATGTCTCGAATGAGGTAGTATTTTTAATACAATTTGTGACTCGACCTGACATCTACTGGACAGTAACCAAAAACGCGTTCCCGAGTTACAGTACTCTGTAAGACGCCATCTACCTGTGACGAGTAAAAGTTTTGCGTACGTAGTTACAGATCTCTGTAAAATGTTCTAGGTAACTACTCGAAACTTTTACTCCTCATCGGTAGATGGCGTCTTACAGAGAACTTTAACTCGGGAACTCGTTTTCGGTTACTGTCCAGTAGATGTCAGGTCGAGTCACAAATTGTATTAAAAATACTACCTCATTCGAGACATCTTGTACCAGGAGAAAGGAAATAATACTACCGCATTCGAAATATCTTGTACCAGGATAAGGACAATCAAGAACAGGAATGATTAATTATGAATTTTTAATTTATAAAACCTACCGCCGGAATACAATTTAGTATCATGACCTCAGTTGTTTCTTGCAAACTGTTTTCTAAATCGTCTATATAATAATTATGCTGTTTTGAGCAGCTGTTTCTTTAGAATCCGGACATGTCAAAATTAACGATTTTTAATTACAAATTCTAAATAAACGACACCACCTTCCGATTCGAAAATAGGCCAATTCTGCTTTTTGGTCGTTTTAATGTCGACAAATTCCAGATTATCCTATTTTCGGACGAGATAGATCTGAAAGTTATGACTTTTAACCAAGAACGCGTTTTTTCCCATTTTCATTTGCTAATATCTTTTAAACCGCTTAATAAATCGGTATGAAATTTTGCAAAACCCTACTTCGTTTTAATCTTAATCGATATCGTTTACGGCATTTTGCCCTAATTTTTTAGTTTTTCGACAATCGTTAATCGAAAAGTGCAATTTTCGCTACTTTTTCCATGGCTAACTGAGTGTTTGACAAACATCCATACACTAGAACATTATTATATAGTATCGATATAGATTAATTATTTATCTCCAATTGGCAAAGACGCGCGTTACGCCTATGGATAGCAAGGTACTTTGTGACGTCAACTGTGGAAATATTTGGTTTCACTAAGGGTCCACAGGGCATGTCATTCCATTGAACATAGAATGTGAGTCGGTATATGTGAGCCACGAGCATATTGCGTTCTATTGTTTAGTTTTTGCACACATAAACAATTTATTAACATGTTTGTTATTAGAAATCGGCAGAAATTCCTATAGAAGTCAATTTTTTATTATAGTTCTATGTAAATTTAATTACTTTGCTTTTAATTGTTGCTTTTTTGTACATAATTTACGTCGTATAGTGTATATAATACGTTGTAGTGTAGTATAAACTTCGTAAGAAAGAGTTCGTTAATTTTCGTAACACGAAGGTGGTCCACTGATAAGCCTTTCAAAAATGCGGACAAAAAACGTTGTTTGTTTTAACTCTGATTGTGAGTGAATTAAAAAACATTTTCAAAAAATTGTTTGGTTTATTGTGGTATTTTTCAACTTTAGATCTAATATTTTAGTTGAATCCTTGCTGTAGTGGTAACACATCCATAGTTAATTGAATTAATTTAATATTTCGTGCGTTTAATGTGTTAATTACCATTAAAAGGCAATTGCTTAAAAGTTTTCTTTTCGTTGGAATTATTTCCTGCTGTGTATTATTAAGCCGGTAAGAAAAAAATAATATTTTAATAAAGTAATACACAAAAAGTTTATAAATTACGATTAGTTAATATTTTATTTTTAGGATGAGAGGAGTTCGTGTTTGCTACGAAGACATCGGGACTGATGAGGAAGCTGTTTTTTCATAATTTCAGCTGGTAAGACTAAATATTTACTAAGCAAAAATTTTTATTTTCCTGTAACATTTTGCTTGAATAAGAGCATTACAAGGCAACTTATTGAATTATGAAGGGCTAGTCATAGTTATGAGAGGCAGAAACAGTAATAAAAAGGGGAAAACGCGGACTTATATTAGAATATCTTTCTTAAATAGATGCGGCGAATTTGAAGTCAAAAATAATTACCAAGTATGAGATGATTTAATTATGCATTGAATTGAATAGTTAAAATGCTAGATTAGAAGCCTTTACTACATATTCCTACTTAAAAAAGGAATTTGGAACGTTTTATAAACTTTCTTTTTGAATAAAAGTGCAACGACTGCAACCAGTCATGCATGTTGGTTTAACGGGTTGCCTATGGTTTTTATCATTAAAAAAATTTCAAAATGAAATGAAATTTCTAATTTATTATCAATGATATCTAATGAATAGTTGAAACTGAAACAAAAAAATCTTCTCCTACAATAGGCATAGGTACTTATTTATTTTGTAAGCAAAAAATATTTTCAGAAAAAAGTACTTTATTTTTCTTTAACTGTTGAATTGTATATACAAAAACAAAATCTTTGAAAGCATTACAATTTGCTTTAGCTAAATATCAATGGTTTCAAAAGAATTCAAGTAGGATCTGTCTTAAATATTCAAAAAATTCAGTCTTATGCAGGTCCTTTCACAATCACACATTGTTCGCCATTGCTATACACAAAAGTTCAATTTTTTTTTCTTAAGTGTGTAAAAATATTTTTCAAAGCAGCCCAGTAAATATTTTTTACGACTATTTAATGAATTAAAGCCTTTTAAATCAAATTAAGATTAAAACGTCTACATATAAGAATCTTACACAATATGAAATTATTATACATACATAGATGTACGTATGCAGTTAATCAAAAGGGAATGTCTACAAACTAATATACTTTTTGTCATGTTTTTTATTGTGCGAAGACAAGTCGGAAGACGTGGTGAACCGTCGATCGCAGACCTGACATTGGAAAGGTTTTTCCCCTGTATGTATCCGAATGTGAACTTTAAGAGACGACGACTGCGTGAACTTTTTACCGCACGTAACGCACGCATACGGTCTTTCCCCAGTATGGGTGCGCATGTGCTTTTCCAAGTACGTCGGTCTCGTAAACTGTCTGAAATAAATTCTAAAATTAAACACTGGAAAATAATTAGCACAGAATTAACAATTATTATAAATAACTATATCAATGAAAGAATGAATTACCTATCACAAATGGTGCAAGTGCTCAAGTTTTGACCGGTGTGCGTCCTGTTATGTTCTTGGAGATAAGACGCGGTCATAAATTTCTTGTCGCAAATGTTGCAACTGAACTTCTCGCCGGTATGTTTGCGTAAGTGCGTCTCGTATTCGGACGCGTATTTGCAATTTTTATCGCACAAAGTACACTTGTAAGGCTGCTTACCCGTATGTTCGCGCATGTGGATCGTCAGTTGCGACGAATACGAAAATTTTGCGTCGCAAACTTTACAACTCACCTTCTCGCCTAAAAATGAAAAGAAATAATTGTGGAATCGAAAAATTTGGATTCTTTAACCTGTATGTTTTCGCATGTGAACTTGCAAATGAGAAGACTGCGTGAAGGTCTTATTGCAAACGAGACAACTGTAGGGCCGCTCGCCCGTGTGCGTTTTAATATGAGCGTTGAGTATGTAAGTGCTGGCAAAGTGGCGCCCGCACGTGTTGCACATGAACGGTTTTTCGCCCGTATGAATGCGCATGTGCAGCTTAAGATCGGCCGCGGTCAGGCATCGCCTGTTGCAACACGTGCACGCATAAGGCTTCTCCCCCGTATGGGACTTCATATGCATTGTTAGTTCACCTTTAAAATGAAATGAAAACAAATTTATCGACAATAAGTTGTATCTACATAGAAAATGAAATGTTCTCTTTCTTACCTCTTATAGTAAAACGTTTATTGCAGATAGCGCACTGAAATGGTTTCTCTCCCGTATGCCTTCGAATGTGTTCTCTAAGATGAGAAGAATGATAGAAACGTTTGTCACAATATTTGCATTCAAACGGCTTTTCCCCGGTATGAATTCGCGTGTGGACCCTTAAGTTAGCGTTTTTTCTGTAGCTTTTCCCGCAAATCGTACAAGTAAACATTTTTACGTTCTTCCCATCGGCTTGTAAAGATGAAGGCGTCGGAGGACGTACTTGGATTCCCATCGTGCGCATTATAACTTGCTTTGGGGTCTTTGATTCCTGTTTTTCTTGTTCCCTTATCTAAAAATAGAATCGACATCAATGGCATTAATTAAAATCAATCTGGCGTATCTTCACCTCAGGATCTTGACTTATTTGACTGATTGATTGATTGTGCAAAATCTGCGGCTGTTGAAGAACGCTGTCAAATTGATGTTGTTGTGGGTTCGCTGTTGGCTGTATTTGTTGTTGATGATTTGAGTGATTGTGAATCAGCTGCTGAGTTAGATGATTTTGGGGATGCTGTAGCTGTTGTTCTTCAAGTGACGAATGCGTCTGTTGACTCTGCTGGTGAGTGTGTTGATGATGATGAAACGTTTGATGGAGCAATTGTTGCGGTTGCTGCTCTGGCAATTGTTGAGGCTCATGTAAAAAACTACTAACTACTCTAACTGTTTCCGGACTGCTACTTCTAGATGTTGTAGCATCAGCTAAATTGTCTGATTTGGATAAGTCCTCATCATTATCCAAAAAATGTTTTAAATGCAAATATTCTGCATTCTGTGGCTCCTCCACAATACAAGGCAGATTTTCTTGGCTTTGTGAAAGCAATGAAAGATCAAATTTTGACACTGTTAGAGGTTGTTGGTTATTTTGCACGGGCTCCTTGAAATCGTGTTGCAAATGACTAACGTATTTCTGTAGAGTCTGGTCTGATTGTAAACAAACATTTCTAAAGTCGTAAGCGGCACGCAGTCTCTCTATGCAAGTTGAACAAATAAGAGAAGGCAATCCTTCCTTCATCCAAGCCTAAGAAATAGGTATTTTACGAATTACTTCCACAGTTATTAACAAGGTACAAAATTTAAACGAAACTCATAACTGAATACTAACAAAATCAGATTTAACATCTACACTTACAACTTCAGAAACACAAGCGTGTAATTTATCACAAAATTTCACAGAATCGTCATCTAGTGTGGTTGTCGGTGTTAATGAACATTCTATTCGAAGACAAGCACGACAACAATCTGCGATGTGAAAAATATTTTCCATTATGATTACATTCGAGTTGTTTTGAATGAATAAGCTCTGAGGGTTTGACATATGTAAAAATATTTAAGTTTCTGCTCAAAATTAAACTGTTTAAACACTTTTTAATAATGTACCTAACCACACCAAACTTAAAAAAACTTGACAATTGTTGACATTGTTGTCAATTCCTCTATGGTTTACAACCATAGAAATCAAGCCAACCATAGATAAATATAAAGTCCTATAGAAGTAGGAACGTTCACTTTAAATGAACCGTTTCAGATACGATCAGTTCATATAAAAAAATAAAACGAAATTGTACACTAATAAACAAAGAAGATATCCCAAGATAAAATCCTTATTATAGGCATTCTAGTAGAAAGAGTTTACCAATTATAATAATATAAAAAATTAATTCAATTTATTATTTTTAAAAACAGTGTATTTATCAGCTTAATGAATTTATTAAATTTCCAGATTTTCCTTGCATTTTACACAAATTCCCTTTTGATTTCTGAAATTATATTTCTATTTCTCAATTTTTTTCCGCATAGATGTAAATGTTCTCTGACTTATTGGTTGGTTACACCCTCTATATTTACATAAACAATTTCCGAAAAACGGAACTCTCCTATTTGCTTCAAATTTTTACTAATAAGACACCTGAAATTCTTTTTAGCCACTAAAAGCGGAAGGGGGGTTAAAAAATTTTTTTTCGCCCCTTACGGTTTGAGTAGCTAAAAATTCGTTTAGTTAGGTACTTTTATATGTTTTTCTTAAATTAAGAAGGATTATTCCAGCTCGTTTTTTTTTACACGTGAGGAGGTGAGCCACATATTAATAATTCAAGCAATGTTTTTGCTTATCGCTTTTCAGTTATTTTTATTAGATACATTGCAGCTTTACATGATGTATGTACATACATAGATAAGTAATCCCGTATCTGTGTATGAAATTTTACATGAGATAATCGCATCGTTTTCTGGCAACGTATCAATGAATGCCAGTAGAATGCGTGGAGCGCAAAGACGCACCGTCGATTAATTAACCGTTGCTATCTGCTATTCTAACGTAGGAACGTAGGAACGTAGTCGTCGAACGAACAGATTTTTGCCGCAGTTAACAAACTGCCGCTGCTCTGTGAAAGAATGCGCCGCTGCCGGTGCCGATGCCGCTTGTCGCCGCCGTCGCATTCCTTTCTCGAGGTTGCGGCAACGCGATTGGTTATCGGACGTGACGTCATCGGTGGGTCGTTCGAGATGACAATGTGGGTATGCAACATGGCCGTGTAGATCGTGGTGTTTGAGTGCGCGACAGTTGCTTATATTTTGCATGGATTAAGTGGTTGATTATGCCAAAACGACGAAATGGTGAGATACCCCTGCCCGAAGGCTGGGATTTTGCAAGGGATTATGACGGCAAGGTCTACTTTATAGATCATAATACGAAAAAAACTACTTGGATTGACCCTAGAGACAGGTAAAGAGTAATAGGTATATATGTATACGCATTCCACAGCTTATTTATAGTTTTTTTTTCTGATTTACCAAACGGCCAGTACTTAGGAAACTTTAGTAGTACTGCATATTTTTTTAATCGGTTTAAAAAGTCCTTCCGCACCGTAAAATCACATTTTATTGCTGGTTGTGTACGTAAAATAGTTGACGTACGTGCTTGTGTATGTATATGCGGATGTTTTATATGTACGTACATATGTAATATAATAATATTAAGCTGTTGGTATGTAGGCTATGTAGACAGCGACAGTCTATTATTTGTTTTCATCTTGCTAATACTACAAAGTAGTTTATATATATAACGGAATAAACATGTAAATATTTAATTCATTTGTCAGACAAATTTTTAATATCTTATTTACTATAGGTACGTACGTAGACGTAATACCTTTCTATTATGATTTTTATACACAAAAATTCGTGGATAATTAAACTTTAATACCTAAGTAGGTACCTACTTATAAAAATGGAAAGACAAAATACAAATCACATTTATGTAAATTTTGTCTCTTACTACCAATTTTGAGGTAGCTACCTGCAGAATAAATGTAAATTAAAATTAAACCTAGCTATACGATATATATAGGTATTATGAATCAATTCGTCCTATACATATATACAAGTTAACATGCGTTTAGAAAAACATGTTATTATCATATTATCAATCAACGGTGTTTTTTTATTTTGAATTGTACCTAATTAGTACAACTAAGGTCCATATATTTCTGAATTTAGAAGTAAGGAAGATCAGTGTACATTAAATTATTGTTAGCAAATAATTAGGGGTGTTATTATTTATGTGTACAGTTGCAACTAAGTTTGCAATAGATAACAGGCTTGTAGAATTGTTTTAAATAAAAATTGGTAGTACACCAAAATTATAAAACTAATTCTACCAGTTTGCATGTAAATTACTGAATAATTTGATTTCAGATCAGTCAGATTGAATTAAATTTTAAATGACAATGATTGCGCCATCTGTGATGATGCGCTATAAACTACTTTTTGGCGCGTAGTTTCGCGAAATTAGTTGCAAAAACAATAATTAATTACAAGAAACATCATTTAATCTAAATGAAAAGACACAATAAGTTAGTGTTTTTAATTTACCTAACATTTCTCTATAAACAAATTTATTTCTTATTTAAATTTAGTTTACGTTTAAACTTTACATAAAACATTTATTTTTTATTGAAATTATTTAGAAACAATTCTACTTATAAACGGCGGAATGTAGCTTTGTATGAGATTTTTATTACCCTTTAGGGGTACAACATACGTCTCTTTTTCTCTTTTGTTTATGGTGTCCTATTCATAATTAAATTCCCTTAAACTCCAGCTCTAGTAGGGAACACCCTCATTATTTGTTTTAATATGCCCTGTTAGAATTTAGATTCATTTTTAATAAGGGGATTCCCAGATTTTATTCTCATTTTCTAAAATATGTTCCAAACTATGAATGGCGCATGAATGCGTTTTACCATATGTATTTTTATAATTAAAAATAATGCATTTTTAGCACTTCTCATAGCATATTTTAATTTTTTGCGATAGGTTTACGAAACCTCAGACGTTCGCCGATTGCATAGGAAATGAGCTACCATTGGGATGGGAAGAAGCTTATGATAGCCACGTTGGACCTTATTACATAAATCATATTAGTCGTGAGTCAGAATACTAATTGCTGTTAATAATTACATATATGTACTCTAATTAAATTTTTAATTAATTCTGATAAAATAAATAATTTATGATTGAAAAAAAATGCCTTGAGGACGTACTTGCAAAATTTTAATACTCTAAAATGTAAAGAAGTTATGGCGAGTTTTCAAAATGACATTACTTCAAAATCAACAAAAAAATCGAATTTTTTCTTTTTAATTGAAGAGTCGACGCAATTAGAGGATCCTCGACAAGAATGGCGAGCAGTGCAAGAGGAAATGTTAAGGGAATACCTCCAAACTGCGCAAGACGTATTAGAGGTATTTTTTCATTACGCGATTATTGACTGAAAAACGTATGTCTAACATAATTTTTTTCAGGCAAAAAAAGACATTTTCAACATAAAATCGCAACGGCTTGTTTTGGCTCAGGACGAATACGAGCATTTAAATAACGCTCTGGCCGCATTAAATGCATCGAGAACAAGTCGTACGTATAATTGTCTACATGTTTTTGCTTTTATTTCATATTTATTTAATCATTGCTTTTTTTTCATTAGTTTGCTCATCGTCGAGTAACGTTAGTACAAAATATGATCCTGATCTTCTCAAGTCGGACGTTGCTGGGGCCAAGGGCAGAGTGTCCAGGCTCAAAATTGAATTGGAACAAATTAAAAATGAAATGAAATGCACCCAAAGAGGAGTAGAGGCTTTAACAATGTAAGTTCACTTTCAAATTGATTCGCAATTAGTTAGAAAAAATTATATAAATGGTATTGATATTTAATGAAAATACATACATGGTTTTTTGCTAAAATGCAGCCAAAAGAACCGTTTAATGGGTTGAATTTTAACTATTAACTGTTGTCAACATAATCCGGGACAAACAGCTTTTTTATGAGTTTGTGTCTTTCTTTTCAAAATTTTCGTTAAAGGTTTTAATTAAAAAAAAAAATAGTATTGTTTAACATCCTGTATTTTATTACAGCAAATACCGAGACTGTATGCAACCTGTTTAACCAACGTGTGTGATTGGTTGCATAGATGTATTTGCGCATATTCAAACATTTTACTTAACCAAATTGCCTTCTGTTTTCATTAATTAATTTTTTTAACGACGAGATCATTTATTTTAAACTTTTAGCTTATTTTTCGAGATCAGGGTCAAACTTTTTTTCGAAATAATATCGGAATCGTACATATATTAAAATATTTATGTTTTATGAACAACATAATAATTGAAAATTAAAACGTTAAGGATGTATTTTTATTTATTTACTTATTAAATTTATTTGTACCTATTATACAACAGGGTCGAGCAAAAAATCACTTCTCATAATGGAGGTGGTTATAACATCGGGGAAGCGCAGGCAATCATACAGGAACTTCGAAACATTCAAATTTCGCTCCAGTCGGGAGAAAAAGAAAAGGTGGAACTGATGCAGTCCCTTGCGAAACTTAAAGACGATTTAACTCGTTTACAATTATGTGAAAATGATTGTTCAACGGACGCCGCCTCAACTCTTGACATTTTCCAATACAAATTAAGTACCGCATCTCAAACGGATTTATCCTGCGGCGACGGAACGGTACCTGTTGGCACGAAGCTTGCCGAAATGGCCAAGATTAGGTTGCAATACGACGATACTCGTAAAAAAGTACAAAATATACAAAAGAAACTGGCCGACTTAGAGGAAAAAATACAGCCGGGTCAACTGGAATCAGACAAAGACAGATTACTTCTTTTCCAAGAAAAGGAACAACTTTTAAGAGAATTAAGGAGCATAACACCCAGAATGAGATCGAAGAAAGAAATGTGCGATATACAGGCGGAATGTCAAAAATTAGAACAGGATCTACATAACGCTCTCGAAGTATCGAACAGAACCATTTCGGATAGGTTACGGCTCCATGAAGAAAAGCAATTTCTTCTTCAACAACTTAGAGATGCACTTAAACAAATGACTCAGTTGGAGTCGCAATTAAAAACGCTTTCAGCAAGTACACTTTCGGTGAGCAGTAGTTCCAGTTTGGGTTCTTTGTCGACAACCAGTAGTAAAGGATCCCTCAGCTCCGGATTAAGCTTCACCGATATCTACGGGGGCCCGAAGACATCAGTGGCCCCCGAGAAGTCTATTGATATGGCCGATTTACAGAGACGAGTCGAAAGGTTATTAAAAGTTGACGACGATGCGGTGACCGTTTGCACTCGATCACCAAGTCGATCTCAGCCGTCTCTTTCGCCGAGAAGTTCGTTGTCATCCGTGTCGCCTCCTATGTCTCCCATGTACGAAAACATACATTGCTTGATACCGCCGCCGTCTTATGAACAAACGGAGAAGGAACGAAAGCAGAAACATCAAAATCAAGAAGAAGAATCTACAATAAATCGTTCCGACAGTTACGTAAACATCAACGGAAGCGAATCGACCGATTCGTCGCAGAGGTTGCCCACGTACATGGAATCGACGTTCGACGCAAACGTCGTTTTCAATCAGGACTTCGACTTCAGTCGGATATGTCGATATTCTGCTTACAACGACAACAACTCGACCGACATTTTGTCTCCGATTTCCGAAACGCCGCCCCCACCGCAGATTTTCAACGAGGAAGAGGTTTTACTGCAAGTCTCGGGATTATCGAGGACGTCGTCGTCATGCACGAACACGACGAGATCGGTCTCGGCTGCTGTTAGTGACGAATCTGTCGCAGGGGACTCGGGCGTTTTTGAAGCGTCGAACAGAAAAAAATCGTCTGGAACATTAACTACTGGCTTGTCCGACCGTCAGCCGACCACTGTCCCGGATGATGTCCAAGAAACTACTCAAATACATGTCAAACTTGTGTATATATTCTCGAAAAATGTCTTGAATGTTTGCATAGGAAAAGCGAAGCATTTGAATGTTCTTGGAATACCAGAAGAATCGCTAATGTAAGTACATACATATAAGTTTAGAACCATCAAAATGTAAAAGAGAACATAATTAATGTTTTTATTGAAACAAATTAATATTATGTCAGAATATTTTCAAGAAAGAGAAAATTAATTATTTCAGCTATATGAAAGTGGCGCTCTTGCCTCCTGCGCCGGAGAATACTCAAGTTCAAGTCACGAAAATTGTTAAGGAGGCATCTTCCGCTACGGTAACGTTCGATGATACTTTCGATCTTGATATTGCCCTTAACAGGCTATACGCTAAAACGCTACAGATCAGCATTTGGTGCAAAAACGAAACTTCTCCGGATTTGTGTTATGTAAGTTATTATGATTTATTATTTATATATATAACATTTTTCTCCTATCTATATATTAGATTAAATTGTATAATGTACGTATACCAGACGTTTCATCAAATTAAACCTTAGACTTGCGCAAATACATATTTCTGGTTCTAAAAATTTAAAACAACATTCTCGATTATTCTCAAGAATTCTAGTACATTTTGGAATATTGTATTGTATTTTTATCATTAACATTTTAAAAACATTATGGAACATTGACGCTTTTGTTTATTCAGGGTTATACACAAATCAGTTTAGCTGACTTTAATCCGCAATATTTGTCGCAACGATGGTACAACATCCTCAGTTTAACATGCCTAATGATGGAATCAAAACTACTATCTAAGCAACACAACAACGCAGATAATTCATCTGTAAATCTTCCTCGTCTTTGCGCAAGTAAAGAAGAAAGTTCAGACGATTCTACCGTTATTTCGTCTCAAACGTCAACGTTGACTCGAAATCAGGAATTAAAGAATATTAATTTAACTTCCAAGTTAGACTTTCAAGAGTTGGTTAACTGTCTTGAAAACACTACTAGTTATACTAGTGAAGAATCTGATAGTGATAAAAATAACGACGAAATAGAAGAAGAGGAGGAAGAGGACGTAGAAGACGTGTCTTTAAATGATAAGTTGGATGTAGTAATTGAGGACTTTGTTGGTGAGTGTCAGATGGAAGATAAGCAAACAAATACAGAGTGTACGTTTTATCCGGAACATTTAAAACAAATTAAGCTATTGAGTGCGTGTTCTAATTTTAACGATGAACAACAGGGTGCCATTCGTAGGTCGCAAACATTTTCACCGAGTGTGGCCGTTTCAAAAAGACATTATAGTTGCAAATTGAATCGAAGTGACAGTGATAGTGCGATGCCATTATATCGGAAAGGATCGAATCCCTTCCAGCGAAATTCCATCGAAAGGCGTTCGTTGCGTTTCAGAAAACAGTCGGGTTCGTTGTTAGCTTTGTCGAAATCTAAATCGAGCAGCCACGTACCTCCGCCAGTTCGGACGTCTCTCGATCTGGAACTTGATCTTCAAGCGCAGCATACTAAATTAGACAATCTTAACAGTGAATTGCATGTGTTAAGGGACTTGCGGGATAGACTGGAAGTAGCGAAAGAGAACGGTGACGCGAAAACGGTCACTTGGCTTCTTGAGGATACCAGGTTTCAAAATTTGATGGCTCAAGCTGAAGACTACCGAAGAGGTAAAACGCCAGAAGAAAAAAGGATTGAAAAAATGTTACGAAAAATATCCAGGGAAATTTACAGGCTTAGAAAAAGTAAAGCCGGCAATGGGAAACCGGATATGATATCGTTCAAGTAAGTGTTAATGGATTATAATTAAGTACTTCTTTTCGTCCTCACTTTACCGGACTTGCCAACGTCGCATACTCGAAGAGCGGTTAACTGATCGAAATGCTGGTTTTTTAACTATCGGTTCGAATCAGTTTTTCCCTCCTAGATGTTACAAATTGGCTAAATCTTTTAAAATTTTGTAGAGGATAATTGTGAAGAGATTTCTAAAATTTAGTGATTGTTTTACAGAGAAAAAATGGCGTTTTTTACAAAGACGAGTCCCGATGTGCTTGTATTATCTACAGATGAACCTGCTATTTTATCTGTAGAAAATTCTGATTCGAACAGAAATAATTTTTGTGATGAGAGATCGGGGATTGATACAGAAAATAGGAATTCAGAAGAGAATATCGAAGAAGAGGAGCAACGATACAGCTACGTAGTAGATCGAATGTTGGGGGTGGAGGTGTAAGTAATAGAATATTTTTTCTCACATTGTCACTAACTTGTTTTCTACTACAACTGCTGTCTTGCAGTAAGAGTCGTCAAATAATACAAAACATGTAGGTATCAAAATGTCGCCGATCATTCTGTTATTTCAAGTTTTAAATACTTACTTAAATGCCCTGCATGACCAGGCATATCAGAGCAAACTTTATATACTAGAGTAAAAGCCTAAACTTAAATAGAAGCGTTCGAAACATTTTTCGGTAACAAGGAACTGAAGTGAACTGTTCTTTTCTACTGTTGATAATTA
Organism: Agrilus cyanescens; assembly: GCA_947389935.1. NCBI lineage: Eukaryota > Metazoa > Arthropoda > Insecta > Coleoptera > Buprestidae > Agrilus > Agrilus cyanescens. Next base: position 29,521,577 of record OX376708.1, read on the forward strand.
ATAAACTATAAACGCGTCCTTAAATGAAAAACTCGATAAGGTTCAGCTTACTATATTAGAAAAATATTATAAATATTCGAGTATTCTGCTATTTCATTTACGTAATACATATATTTTTCAATTATATGTATTTTTAATTTAAAAAAAATTATTAATTTGTATTTATTGTAATTGTAACGGCATCGTAGTTGTTCGTTTAATCTTTACGATCTGAAAATTTAGCTAATTACTATTCCGTCCTGGTACATACATAATTAAGGATTTGAATATCAAACGTTATGTGTTAGATAACATTAATACATAAATAAATGAGAAATAGAATGCTGACACTTAACAGGTTTTTGTATTTGTTCAGAAAAGTTTGGTGATATTCTATACGTACATAACATACATATGTGCATGTTGATAAGAACAAAAGCTTGTACGGCCAGATTCATTAGATACAATGACAGTTTCCGTTTGTCTTTTTCAATACTTTGCGTTTTTGAAGCGATAACTTTTTTACTTGAAACTTTAGACCAGTCAAATAGTCGAAAAAGAGATAAGTAGCAATTTCTTTTTCCCGATATGGTAGATTGCGCCTAGGTAAATGTAAAACTCAGTTTTCGGGATCGGAACGATTCTCATTCGAACGGGGTGCCTTGCAATCCTGAAAACTGGTTTTACCTGCTTACCCAAAAATATTAATCCCTTTACCTTTTGATTGGGCCACTTCGCGTTGATTTTTAGGAAACACTCTGCTCATCAGGAAGCTTATAGTATACATAAATATGTAGAATTAATTATGTAGTACAATTATATCTTGTTACCATTGTGCCTGCAATTTAGGAAAACAAAAACAAATCATTTAAACGTCGTTGACACTTTTCTTAGGCCATGTTGGTCTGTTTTAAATACAAATTACTTAGTTTGTCGTAAGACTCTCTTTCACGTATGTATCATTAAAGGTTTTTTTTTTTGTAAATATACATCCGATTATTAAATATGAGCACAGTCAAAAAAATGTATGTATATAGAAATCATTGTTTATTTTGTTAATGCAAATAAAACGTACAGTTTATTTTTGGCTATATTAGCTGCGAATCATCGTCGTCTTAATTTTTATTATCGTATATTGTATAGCCATAATTTTAAATTCTATTGTTACTATGATGATGATGGTGATTATTATTATTATTAACAAGATTTGGAGGATGTTATGTATTATTTGTAAATAAATATAATGTTTATTCGTTAAATGTATGAAATTATAAAGTGGGTATGAATTTTTTAATAAAACGTATTTTTAACAGGAATTATTCTAATAAAAACAAGTTCTGTATTATATATGTAGACGTTTTATAGCGGTTATATTTATTTTCGATAATTAAAAGATTTTCTTTTTATATATTATTTATTTGTATAATAGTAAAAATAATTTTTGTAATAATTTCTTTATAAACTACTTAAATATTAAGCAATAAAAAATATAATTTGAAAATTCCTAAAGGAATATTATTATTCAATTATAATTATTCAAATACAATGAGGGATTTATAAAGAAATTAGAAATACGTCTTAGTTGTTACAAAATGTAATTATTGGCATTCTCAGTAGCTCTGAATGTACCCTATTTGTGTAATACTATGTTTATCTATGGTTTCAGATCTCACTTGTATCTATGGCTGTTTTTCAACGAACATATTCCATAGTTTGTGGTATTACGGTTGTAGCATAATGTGCTGTTGAGTAAGTTTATCACACATTATAAAAAATGCGTAACTGTCATCAACTGTTCTAATTGAATTGTTTTTTTACTGTCAATTTTGATTTTATTTTATTTTTAATGGAATGTTCGTCGTTTGTTCTTTATTGTTCGTTCATTAAAATTGTTTGTTCGTCTTTTGTTTATTGATAATTAATTAAACAAATTTTCATTCTTCATTCATCGATATTTTTGTTTTTTATCTCTCAAACACATGTGTTTTTATTTATTATTGATTGTTCGATCATTATTGGCGATTGTTCGTTCATAAATAATGTTTATTTAAATTCTAAATATCTTGTTAATACTACCTCATTCAAAATATCTTGCGAATACTACCTCATTCTAAATATCTTGTTAATACTACCTCATTCGAAATATCTTGCGAAAACTACCTCATTCTAAATATCTTGTTAATACTACCTCATTCTAAATATCTTGTTAATACTACCTCATTCTAAATATCTTGATAATACTACGTCATTCTAAATATCTTGTTAATACTACTTCATTCTAAATATCTTGATAATACTACCTCATTCTAAATATCTTGCGAATACCACCTCATTCTAAATATCTTGTTAATACTACCTCATTCTAAATATCTTGATAATACTACGTCATTCTAAATATCTTGATAATACTACCTCATTCTAAATATCTTGATAATACTACGTCATTCTAAATATCTTGTTAATACTACTTCATTCTAAATATCTTGATAATACTACCTCATTCTAAATATCTTGCGAATACCACCTCATTCTAAATATCTTGCGATTACCACCTCATTCTAAATATCTTGTTAAATAAAAACACATGTGTTTAAGAGATAAAAAACAAAAATATCGATGACGGGGGGCTAACTTAAGAATGAAAATTTGTTTAATTAATTATCAATAAACAAAAGACGAACAAACAATTTTAATGAACGATCAATAAAGAACAAACGACGAACATTCCAGTAAAAAGAAAATAAAATCAAAATTCAACACAAGTGGGGCTAACTTATTGGAGCCTAAAAAACGGCCATGTTTACAATTTATATATTTTCTATGGTTATCATTATTATTACTTGTCTATCATTTATCTGTGGTCGTTTCTGTCAATGCGTAACCATTTTGTGGAAAATTTAATGTTGTATTGTACTAATGCGATTTTCTTTTTAAAACGCCGATATTTTGTATTTTACGTATTTTATGAAAAGTGTAGTTGGTTCGCTTTTACCGTTTTGTACATTTTGGCCATTGAAGGACAGCACATTCATTCATTTTTAACCTATTGGAACCTGACGTCTGTGATAAGGTCGCCAATATTTCAACCAGGTACTTTGAAGACGATTTGTTTAAATTTTGTAATGATAGAATCAATGTTATGAATTGTCAGTAATTCGCTAATTATTGAATATTGTCATCAATAATATGTACATTACTTAGTACACGAAATATTTATAAATAAGTTGCTAATATGTATTTGAAACTGTTTATCCATAATTAGCGAATACCTGAAAAATATTAAGTAGCAATACATTAATGATTAAAAATATGCATTAGACAATATTTTGGCGTTGCATAGCCTTTTAACTATGTATTACATTTATACTACATATTCGTAATCTCCGTCTAGTTTTATCGATTTTATCACAGCATAGGAAAATTTTTGTATGAATTGTTTAGTAAGTGAAATGATATGTAGGTATATATTCTACCGTATGTTCCTTACCTCAACAAATACTTGTCAAATTTAACATTTTCAAAAAGAGAAGAATACTTTCTTATAATTTAGGGCTTTGAAATTAATTAAATTTTTTGAAAAAAAGGGTATGCAATCCAAATTACACCGGTGTATGTTGGGTTGCGTACGCCAAATCATTTTCATTCATATTTCCCTTAGTGACCGCGTAAAAAAGGAATACCGTTTTAACATGTTTCGATTTTTTACTTTTTGTCTGGTTTTGATTGCTTTACTTTCATATTTTATTGTTTAATAATATTGCTGACTTGTTCCTTATGTGCAGTCCTACAGAAGACTAACGGAAGAGAGCTCATCAGTGGAAGCTTTTTATTCAAATCCCAGTGGAACTTGAAAGGTGAGAAGACAATGTTGTAATTACTATATCTAATTGAATTGAAAAATAAAATCAAACAGTCAAAAAATCAAATAAACAAATAAAAATTGAAATTGTTCACATTTTTTTTTATTTTAATAGGAACAACTAACGTTTTAAAAGGATGCACCCTTTGAGAGAGCTGTGAAAGCACCTAGCAATTGGATAATGGTGTCTTATATTAAATAGGGTAAGTATACTTTTAATAGCCTACATAATTAGAATTTATTTTTAATGTTTTGATGTAAATTATTGTTGAGGATAGGTTTTGTTTGTGCACATTTAAAAATTGTCTAAAAAGAAACCTAGTCTTAAGTACTTCTTTTTTACAGTCCTTTTCATTAAAAAATAAAAAAGTAAGCAACATGTTTAAGTAATTTAACATTTAATTTAATCATTAATATCGTAGAAATAATTTTTTTTCTAATTATAGTAAAATGTTTAAATTGTAACATATATGTTCATAAAAAGAATTGTTTACAGGAGTTAAAAAAGGTATTTTTTTTTTAAATACAACTATTAGAGAGTAAACTACAGAAAAAGAGCAATAATTGAAAACTAATGTTAGTAATATTCAAACAGGAACGAACGTCACACAAATTCAGGACAACACATGGATGTCTTTCCCTCTAGGACTTATTGACACCTGAGAGAATAGCGAATGAGCCATTTATTCATTGGAAATACGAGACGTTTTCTGTTGAGGGAAGAACTTGTGAAAACAAATTTTCAATATTTTGAGTACATTAGGGTGTCGCTACAATGATAAGGGTGTGTAGCAGGGCTAATTAATAACAATGGGACTTCGATTTAAGAAGATTCAGGTGGGTTAATTTAAATTTGTTCTTGTTTCGCCACTTCTTATTTAGTCTCTTAATATTTTTTTTACCTTCAGAGACCTTTTGTTTTCGTTATAAAGCATACACCATTTAAACAAATTAATTTTAAATGTGTCAAGAGATTTTTGTTTAAACTGTACACATTGTGCTTGGACTTCTTACGTTTTTTCCAAGTGTACTACACATTGCATTTAATCATTGATATCCCATAACCCTCAACTAACCGTGAAATGCATTTACATAAAAAAAATTACACTTGGAAACATTGTCGAACGTGAGCCGTTTGTTATAATAAAATTAAACAACAGACAAAATTAATTACGTGTATAAATGATAGGAAAATCATTTAAAATTTTCTAATTCATAAATTATACTAATTTTTAACTTTTTCTATTTATCAATAGGGGCACTTAACCAACTTCAACGGACAACTAGCAAGGTGAACTTATGACTCTTCGAAAAAGCTGTGAAAGCGCCCGGCAGTGTTAAAGTATTCAATAGGGCAATTGTTAAATGCCCCAGATATTCTTCCAACCACCATTTGTAAGTTTACTTTTAATATTACTCATCGTTAAAATTTATTTATAAATTTAAAAAAATATAGTTATACAATTGTACGTTTCTATAAGTGGACGAAAAAAAGAGACCGTATCGTAATTTATTTCAATCCGAATGGAATAAGTCACCTACAATGGCTTCGCTTTTCCTGCATTTGATCTTCGAAGTTTCCAGTGAAACTCGTCTATGTGAACTACAGAACTATGTTATAAGGAAAGGGTGTTTCTAGTATCTACGCTATATGTGTTTGCCGCAATTCCGATTGTAGTTGGTCTTATTTAGCATATAAGCTTTTAGGTAATGGACATCATAAGAATTTATGAAGAAGTTACCTTTGATTTTTATATATTTTTCTTAGGTACATTGTTTTTTTTTTACTTTAAAAACTGTTATATTCATGCGAGGGTTAACTTATGATTAGAGTTGATAAATAATAACTTAATTTTTTGGCAAAATCGCTAAACAAAACAAATATTCACTTATAAATATCTAATTTGATATGTTTACAACCAATAGAAGCTAATACCATTAATAACCATGGCTGTATTAGTTTCTATTGATCATAAAGAAAACAAAGTAAAGCGTTAATTAAATTAATGTTCGCTCGAATGGAGGATATTAATATAACAGTTTCTAAATGTTCCTTTTCATTTTATTCGTTAAAAATATTGTAATTATAAACGTTATTTATTGTAATTTTTTATCTCTAGTTTATTTATTATTTATATTAATATAAAATTGTATTGCATGTAGTTTCTTAAAAATAGTTCAATAAATAAATTAATGTCCAAAAATTCTTTTCTTTTATCCTTAATAAACCTGTTATTTTTTTGTCAAATACGTTGTCGATCAGACCTCGTATTTAGTGAGAAATTTATAAAATTCGAATCCATGTATCAGGAGAGCATAAGTTGCACAAGAAATATGTCCGATTATTTGTTGATTGGACCTCGTATATATTCGAAAAATTTAAAAATTTCGATATTTGTATTAGGAGAGCATAAGTTGCATGGGAAATATGTCAAATTATTTGTTGATCAGACCTCGTATTTTTCGAAAGTTCAAAAATTTCGAAATTTGTATTAGGAGAGCATAAGTGGGATTTATACGAGGTCTGATCAACAAATAATTTGACATATTTCCCAATCAACTTATGCTCTCCTAATACAAATATCGAAATTTTTAAATTTTTCGAATATATACGAGGTCTAATCAACAAATAATTTGACGACGAATTTTAAATTTAATTTCTACAATTAATGGAAAAATAAAACGATTTCTAATATAAATACGTATATTTATTGAAAATACATGAGAAAAACCTTGTACTTATACATAAATAAATACAATTTAGTACAATACATATAATTTATCGCAATTTTATAGTAAAACTTAATTATTAACAATAATTAATATCTAACTATAGGAATAATAATCTATTTAACACATTATGTATCCTATATGGTCCCTACATCTTATAATTTTACTTACATATAATACATTTATTATATCTAAAGAGCAAATTTTGAATTTATTTACAATAGTATTTCCAAAAGTTAATTCTGATTAAAAAAATTGCCCTTGCAAGAGAAAAGACAATGTTACAAAGCGGGCTGAAATTGTAAGAAAAATTCATATGATTTCCGTTACATGAAACCTAATATGCTAAAATATAAAATTTCTTCCCAGGTAGGATGAATCAAAAAAAGAGGAAAGCCAATTTGGAGTGAAAGTTTATTTTAATGGATAATTTCACAAACGTGTTTCTCAAGGTAGATTAAGATGTCACAGTGTAAAGCAGTGAAACATAAGAGTAATTTCCCAAAATCAATGTCGAAATCGACTTATTATTAATTTAATACGTTTTTTAAATTCTTAATTTTAAATGTGTTTCTATGTCTCTTAAATTAATTATTTTTGGAAAATTAGTTACATGTTTCACTGCGCTGGCTAGTTACATTGTGACATTTACACATCTACCTTGAGAAAGCCTTGTACCAAAGGCGAAACGTTGGTGAATTATTTATTAAAATAAAAAATATTTACCCCAAATTGGCTTCTTTTTCTAATATGATAAATACTTATATACTAGAAAAAATCGGACGTATGTCGTTTGATAAGCATACCCAGAGAACCTACTATTGCCTTATAACATCGGTTCCCTGACAATTCTAAAGTTCACATAGGCGAATTGTTCCACTGGAAACTCTGAAGATGGAGACGATCAGAAAACGAAATTCAGGAAAACGGTGCCATTATAGGTGACTTATTCCATTGGGATTGAAATAAATTGCGATGCTGTCTTTCATTCGTCAACCTATGGAAACCAATAAATTAACAACGTACAAATTACAGATAGTAGTTTACATTTTAACATCATTTTTAATTTCGAATGTAAACTACGTCAAAATCTGAACATTTAATTGTAGTTAGTATTTTCGTCTTTATTAATAAACTCCACAACTAAAGTCTTAAATTTTCACATTATTTTATAAAAATAACAACCGTTTTGCAAACTGGTACTGAGAAGTGTGTAGCTTTTCAGTAAAAATTATATTAAAAGCGAGAGAATCGACTCAAAATTAATAAAAATGTTCAGTCTTGAAAATGACGTAAAAATAATAACAGCTATCGACGACTTTCAAATAAATAATTTTAGAGTTACCATTTACCCTTTTAAATGTAGCAACTAAATAACTTGAGACGTCGCCAATTCGCTTTCAGAAATTTAGCATCCAGTCCTAGCCTCCAAAGAAAAAAAGGAACGGTCACGATATTTTAAGGTATTCCTACGCTTTGGAACGAAAGACGCCCAAAGTTTGTGAAATGTTCCTGGTGAAAATTGCTTACATTAGTTTAAGATCAACTATATTTATTAATATTAATTTCGATCTTCCTAATATAGTAATAATTTTGATAGAAATCGATTACAGACGTTCTCTCTTGTTGGCCTAACTTACTATTTTATTATCAGATGCATTACGATTACAATTATGAATTAATTGAAGATAATTTCTTTCTGTTTTCATTATGCAACTGTTAAATTGTTAATACATATGTATTTGTTTATGATAAATTCAGTAACAAAACAAAAATGTTCTGTTGGAAATGTATTTTGTTTTGTTAATACATACTTAGTGATATGTTTATTTGTCACTTACCCTCATTATTTATGTTTCCAGTGAATAAAGCGTCACTTTTGAATTCCGGAGTAAAACTAAGACTGTTCATATTAATGCCCAACCATACATGGTGTCCAGGGTTTGTGTATTCTTCCTGTTCAATGTTGGCTACATTAGTTTAAACTGTGCAATATTTAAATACTTATTATTACTTTAACCCCTAAAGTTATGAATACAATGATAAAGTATCTGATACTAAGCTTCTTGTTATTTTTTTCAGAAATAAACAAAAACAAATATTTAACTTAAATAAGATGCAAATTTTATTTAAATTTACCTCCGATTAATACTCTTATTAAAATGGTAAAAAAATGGGTTGAGATAAATTTATTTGTTTTAAAAACTCCAAAATTTAATCATTACAATAAAAATATAAAATAACAATTACTTGTTATCTTCTGCTCATATGAATTCAAATTAATATTTAGTTTCAAACAGTAAACTTAATTACAAAGACTATTTATTCTTACAATATCAAGTATTAATTATAGAATGTATTCTCACCTTAATTAACTGCAAGTTGTTCGAAGGTGAAGAATACAGGAAGAATTGGCTTATTACAAGCCGTCAGTCACTTTGTTATTCTAGTAGGATCAAAATAAACTACAACGTGTTCTTATCCATGGATCTGTCTCCTGTGGAAATGGATGAAAAGGCAAATTAACTCCACCATAAAATGAATAAGATGTAAAATAATGGAACATTATTGTCTTTAGTAAAAATATAACTACATTTTAATTTTTTTTTTATTTCATCCCGAATTATCTATATTTATTAATAATTAGTCTTTACTATTAGTTTAAATAAAATATTTGTTTAGCTCACAATTCATAAGATTGAAAAAATTCAAATTTTGAAATGAAAATACCTATCAACACAAAACCATAAATACTTGCAGCACATGATTAAGTAAATTAAGAAACTTACCTCAATTGCATTCAAAATCATGGAAAAGTGGTATTACTTATTTGGGGTATTCCATTAGACTTGGCTCCGATATAACACCAACTGTTTGTCAAATCTAGATTTAAAGAAAAAGATGTAAGATAAATTTACATGATCTCAGTTCTAAATCTACATCTCAAATTATGTAGATTCTTTATCTAGTTCTTCTGAACTTAAAATTGAAAGTATACAAATTAGAAGTGCGAAAGAAACCAGGTATCCTGTGTAATTATAGGTAAGACATAATATGAGATGGAATAGTAAGGTGAAAACATTATAAACAGAACAAAGTATTTAGTATACCTATATGTTTGCCAAATTGAAAACAAGTAATAATGTACAGATTGTAATTGTAATTAAACCTCTTCTTAACATTCATCAAAGAATTATCAACATCAGAATTATCACTTAAATTTTAATACTCTTGGTAGTTATATTTCTCCTACATTTTAATGTACCGGGTCTTAAATAAATAAAAAATAATAAGCTTTTAAATCTTACCTTGACTAATTACAGCTAGAGAAATTGTCTAAATTTGATGCTTCATGGCTTCAGTGATGAAGGTATCCTAGTAAGTAGGCTACACATTTTTATCGCTTGATTGGTCAAACTGCAAGACAGAAAAATAATAATCGACTATGTACACTACTAAAGTCAACAAGCACAACACGGAAATAAACTTACACACGTGCAAAATCCATTTTATGTTCTAAAAGGAATTAAAAAACTGCTTAAACCTCAAGCAAATAAAGAGGTAAATGACAGATGCAAACGTACACAATCAAACTGAAGTTAGCTTATTAACCATAGATACAAATAAAGTCACTTTAAAAATAGAAGTGTTCATAAATTATGAGGTCTAAATGAACTAAGGATTATTTATTAATCGAAAACCAACACAAATATTATCAAAAATGTAATTAATTACAAAACTCACCTAGACAACATTCAAAGTCGTGAAGAAGTGGTACAACGACTTGTTGCGAGACTCCTTTTTAGTGGTTGGTGAGATATTAAGTGCTCATCAAACCTGCATTTTAAGAAAAAAGTATTAGACAAATTGACAAGTTTCTACTTTTAAATATACACATTAATAATAAATGTGTAAATATTACGTTGAATCATTGATAATAAAGCGAAGATAGCTGCAGGTTATACTTTAAACCATAGAGGTCATGATCATTAAAATGAATAGTATTGTAACGGTCATCTAGTTTCCAAGGTAGTTATTATTAATGATACATAATTATTTAAAAGTATCTAAAAAATTTCCAGTTCCGTTTTGCTCTTTTTGTTGTTGCCAGACAATAACGAATTATATCTATGATTTCTAATATATATATATATATACCCAACCATAGATATTGTCAAACAATTACAAAAAAGCAGTGTTCATAAATAACGATACAAATTAACTTGGGTCACTTGTATAATTTAAATTGGTAAGATCTTGTTAAGAAATTTAGCTACAATATTAAAATGAAGATTATTAATAAACAATATTAATAACATACAAACAATTGTTTTATTTTAATACCAGTAAAAAACTAACAATCATTTACTATTAATTATCTTTTTAAACCAGTATTCAGAAGAATAAAAATTACCTAATGAATTAATTTTGGACCCATTACTAATCCGATCTCGTATCAAAATAAAACGCTACGATGACAATTATTTCTTTAATTTTAAATCACAGTAATTAATGTTGTTTTCTTTAAAACCGCAATTATATATTCTTTTAACGTTTATGACTAACTGAAATAAATTATCAGGAAAACTTTGGTTTTTACTGAAATAAGCAAGTCTTCTAAATAAAAAGATTCAAGTCTGCATTTTTATGTAACTTGGCATCTCTCATTATCAGTAAATATCAAATAAGATATCGTAAACAACTCATCTCAGTATTTTTTCCTCTTAATTTCCTTTCTTTTTCTAGTTTCGTTAATAAAAAACCCCTAGTCGTTTTCCAAGCTAGTTAACTTTCTCTTTTTCCCTTTTTTTAATACCTTACCCTTAAAATTGGCGATGGCTTTCTTTTTATTCTCCTTCTTTTTAAGATTTCCTTTAATTTTCTTCTTTGCATGTAACTCACTATCGGCAACTGCCATTTGTTTATTGACCCTTTTCCTTTCGGCTTGCCTTGATGATAAATTTTGTTTGACTTTTGATACTTCGTTTGAATAGAAATCTTCACCAACTCGTTTCTTTAAAATATTAGCCACTTCCTTTGACAACTGTTGTAACGTATTATCTTCTGTATCGGTTCCTATCATTTCTCTAATCAGTGGAGGAAGAAGCATCGGCACTATTGATCTAACTTGATTGTCTTCTAGAACCGTACCTAATCCAGCTATCCATTTAAAGACTGCTTTTCTGACAAACATTTTTTTCGGCGAATGTATTAATTCCCAATTACTAATTCTTCTCATTCTTTTTAATAACCACAGTAAATCCGGAAAATCTTTTTCTTCTTTATTATACTCTACTTTATCCAATATTCGCGCTATAAAAACTAAATTCTTTACCACCTGGTCAAATAGTTCTTGATTTTCACTATCAGCTTGGAGTAAGGCACAAAGATCTAATGTAAGAGACTTGATGCTGATTCTCGGATCACTATAAAGATATCCACCAGTTCTGTTTGTTTTGTTATACTTTATACAATCAGCCAATTCTTCTATATTAATATCTGAGAGTACAAAGCCCAGAAATTGAGCAGAAGACAGTCGAACCCATTCATGAGGATAACCAAGCAGCGACTGTGCGTAAGACGCAAAAATTTCAATTTCTTCCGTTTGTCTAAAAGCTGCCGAACAGTGAGAATATAATTTCAAAAGAGTTTGTAATAATTGGAACAGATAATGATCTTTCGTCCAATCGTCCGAATCTGCGTTTAATGAACTCGTCTTGTCTAGCGACACCGAGAAATTTTTCCCTTTTTCGTTAAATTGGGATAATAAAATCGGCATGAGAACAGGTATCCTTGATTCAAAAGTAGATTTTTCTACGTCCACGAAAATACCGCAAAGTTGTGCAGCTAATCGCCTGTGATTAATCTGTAAATAATTTATTTTATTAAAGTTAATTTTATATTTATATATCCATCGAAGGTGGTACCTTTTCATCATGGAACCATAATTTAACAATATCAAACAGCGGGTCCCGTTCTGGTTTAGTTAATCTTTTAAACATACTCGTTAAACAATTCGCAATGTTTTTTCTACATTCGGGAACATCGTCGTTTATTAACTGCGTACTTAAAGTAACCATAATTGTCCCGCTCTGAGCTTTTAAAACATTCTAAAAAAAAAAAATTAAACTGAAGACAACCCGTTTAAGTAACGCCCGTGATTAGTTGCAACAGTTTACGTTCTAAACGTAAAAATTCGCCAGGTTGCACCCGTGTATTTTATTTTACAAAAGAAAAAACACTAATCTTACCGTGGGTAAGGAGTTAATGAAACTCTGAATCATCGCCAGGGCTGACTGACGACCGGACTGATATTCGTAATTTATCTGAGACAAATAGAAAGCTATATAGGAATCTAGTTTTTTGCCTAACGGATAATTAATAAAAAAGTGCAAAAATACTTGACAAGCATAATTTCGCACTTGAGGATTTGACGAAATGATAGTAATTTTTGCGACTCTTTTCATCACGCTATAAATTTCAGGCAAATCAAACTTTCTAGAAGTGATAGCTTTCAATAACATCAACGCGTTGATTTGTCTATCGTTTTCATGCAGATCTTGTTCTACGTAAAAAAGAAGCATCTTAAGTTGTTCTGTGTCGATTGTGAAGCATTTTACGTCTCTAAGCACCACTGACATAAACTAAAACAGAAATTCATATTTTTTTTTTGTACCTATAACAATTTGCAATTAGTTTTAAATACCTTAAAAGCAATTAGCACTAGATCAAAATTATCTCCCTTATTCAGACCTGTTACTGCATACTTGTGAAGAATTTTAAAAATGCCTTTAGTTATTTCTTTCAAATTTTCTTCGAACGACGGTAAATCATATTTGGCAACTCCAATTAGACATTTTAAAGCCAATATATTTAACTGAAAATAGAAATATACTTAATTAATTTAAAAATCAGAAATACAGAGCCTTAAATACAAATTCATTATTTTTAACTACAATCCATCATTATTAGCTGAAATAACGATTAGGTAACTCGAAAAAAAAATTAATTCTAAATGTAATCACCTTCACATGTTGAGAATTCAAACATTCTTGGAATTGTTTGACAAACGGATCCATAAAACATTTATAACAATTATTATTTGGCAGCTCCGTTTTTATTAAATTAAGGATAATATTAAGTCCAAAGGTTACCAGGACATAGTTATTCATGTTATCAGACACTCTCGCTATCGTTTCTTTTGCTTTATGTTTGTCTGTTATTGCAGGCGGAATAATAAAACAATCGCTTCTCTCCGATAACAGTGTCTTTTCTTTACACTTTTCACCAATTTCCTTTTTATTAATAGCTTTTATTGCAAATAATTCTGGTACACTTTGCGACACTATCCCATACGAAAATTTTATTAGGGTTTCTTGTGTGATGAACTTATTTGCTACCAAACCCAATGCGATATATCTAAAGCATTCCTGCATTTTTTTATTATTCTTAAACGATCGCAAATTCAACATTACGGATCTTAATGGTAAAATTAGGTCCGTCAAATATTTTTCAGTAATAAATAGAGCTAAAATTTGGAGCGTTTCGTAACTCCTGGTGGTTTTAGCTTCAGGTATCTTTACACGTATTTTCTCTATTTCTTTTTCTTCTGCCACGGCCCCAAATAAATCAGCCTTGCAAATCTACGAAAGATTTCTTATAAGCGACTATTATGAAAAAACAACAACAAAAAAAAAGAAAATATTTACATTTAAAACGGTCCCCATAATTTTATCTATGTCACCAGGTTCGTAGGTATCTTTTAGAGAAGCCAAAACTCCATGAACAGTGTAAGTAAGAACGTGAAGTTGAAATCCTCTTGATAACAGGGGCTGTATTGCATCTAAAAACATATTTAAATACTTTGGCCCCACTGCGTACATTATTTGTTCAAATGTTTCCCTTGCAATTCGGCGAACGCTTAATAAATGTGATTTTAAAAATGTTGCTAGCTTCATAAAAACCCTGAAAAAAATAAATTCAATTATCTACCATATTATATTTACTACTACGCCTTCCGATGTATTACATTGGTAAATTTTTATCCAATATCACTTTCGGCAACTTTTGCAACAATTTAACAAAAGCTAATGATATAGGAATTTTTTGTAAATCGTCCTCTTCCTTTTCGCTGAGAGTCTTCTTTTTATTAAGTTTATGAGACGAATCATAGTGCGAATATTCAGCCAAAAGTCTACTCAGTTGTGGCAAAAACATTTTCTATAAACATAAAACAATAATTATTTCTTATATCCATTTGATTTAAAACTTAATACGAACGTATTTTTTGTTAATTATTTATTTATTTATTTATATGGCGATCATGTAATTAAATACCTGTATGCTGTGTATCACTTTAGTTGCAGCTGAAGCAGTTAAAACGAATGCATTACTAGAATCCTCACTCATTAAATGCACACCCTCATCTTCTAGTTCCATTTCATGATCGTCAAACATTACTTCAATTTTCTCGTCTTCTAAGGGCTTTTCTTCTTCTTTGTCGTCTTTCGTCTGTGAAATTTGAACATCTTTCTTTTCTTCCAATTCTTGATCAGCTCCGGCTTTTACATAACCGTTACTTAGATCAAAATTAAAGGCATCTAATATGGCTACTATCACACGAACCAACTGCTTTTTAAAAACAGTTTTATATCTCAGTTTGCCCATATAAATTTTTAACAAATTTCCGTAATGGTTCCACGGCAAAAGTTTAGAAATTGCTTTTACAGCATCTATAGAGGCATCAATAATACTGTTCTTTGAAACGTACTTCTCATTGCACAAATACCACGACACGAGCGGAAAAATAAATTGAATCAATGTTCGACTGTACTGATCGTGACCGTGGGTATCAACGTTATTAGTAAACACGTCAACAAACTTCAATAAAGCTCGTACGTGTCTGTGAATTTGAAGATGCGTGAGATTTTCAAAGAAATCTACTTCCAAATCGGCTTCATTCGTTAGTCTGTGTAATTGTTTTAAAACGGCATGCGAATCGGGACAATGTCGAGCGATGTAACCCAATAGTTGGATACACTCGCTCCTAAACTCTTCATTCTTACCTTTGATGCCTTCACAAATCGTAATAAATAAATTTTCATCTATTATGTAAAATCTTTTGTCGTGAAATTTTCTCAATAGCTCCCTGGATATTATTTTCCAGTAATAACTTGATTTCTCTTTTAGAGAAATATCATTTTCATACTTTAACATGTAGCAGCAATTATAAAACACTGCTAATCCTAATTCTAAGTCTACATTTTTAGATTCCACTATCAAACTTATTTCTTTAAAAGCTTCTATTCTTCTTTCAAAATTCGGCTGATCGATCCATTTGTCGTCCCATGCATTAAGTTCATTTATAATTCTTGCTAAAGTGGTACTGGATGTAGCCACAACTTTATTAAACGTTTCGCACATTCGTTTTCTAGCAGGTTTGTAGGATATTTCGCCAAAAAATGGCAACAGTTTCGTTATGTACTTCTGAGGTTGATCAACTTTTTGAATTAAGTTATCGACGATCGTTACGAATTTCAAAAGATTATCGTCGCATTTGATTATTTTTGAAAAAAGCGGAATTATAAGGTGCAAAACAATCTTACTCATTTCAGAGTCCCATGAAAACTCGGAAATACTGGATAACACAGACAACTCAGTCGTGTTCAAACCCTTTCTGGTGCTTTGCAATTTATTTTTTATTTTATTCAAAATAGACGGCACATGTGGTAACACAATGTACCTTCCAATATCAAGATTTTGTTTTTCTTCATTTTGATTTGTCAAGCTCAATGTATCTTTAACTAATATTCGTAAAGTTTCCTGTTCATTTTCTTCATTTTTGAATGTCAACAAGAAATTTATCATTTCCATTATCGCTTTACTTACAGAGATATGTGTCGATTTGTTGAGCAACAATTTTATGATAAAGACCATAGGAGTTAAATTTTTATCGTCTGTATAGTGTTTAATTAATAACTCAAAGTACCTTGGTTTTGATCCCCATTGCAGAAACAATACAAGTAACGCAGTGGGACTATGAATTCCTTCGATTTCCAATTGTTTTAAATATGGCCATACAAAAATCTCAAACACGACGTCAATTTCTTCTGATGACCACGGATATTTGTAAAAATGATCGAAAAACTTTACTAGTACCTTTAACGAAGATGATCGCAACTTCTTTAAAATTTCTCTGTAGCCAGCGTGTACCGATGAAATCTGAGAAAAAGCACCTTTTACAAATGATCCAATAACCAGCAGAATTTTCAGTAAATATTGTAACAAATCATCACACAAAGAACCTCCCAATTCTTCTAATATTAAAAGAAGCAAATTGACGCTGCTTTGAAGCTTTTTAAGTGAAACGAAGTTTTCCAAATTGCACTCATTAGAAATGTTTATGATGGTGCTAAATTTTCCTTCGTTGAGATATTTTGAATAAAATCGAAAGGCCATATGTACGAACAAATCAGTTTCATTTTCGTAACATCCAGAGAGGAAACGAAGAACTAGATTTCTGCGCATCTGTCCAGAACCTTTCCCGCCAGTTCTTAGGCCAATCTTAGAAGTCATTTTGCTGAATACAATTTTTAAAATAATAGGAATAAGGAACTGACGGTGTTTCTCTTGAATCACAGAATTATCTTTGTTTATTCTAAAGAGGGACAATTCGTTTTTGAAATTCTTGTCATCAATAAGATTATACAATTGATCCTTGTACATCATGAGATATTCGTAACGGTAGGTCATTAAACAGTCCAACGCCAATTTTTGCAGCTCGGCATTTTTGTGAGACAACAAATCTAAATACAATTTGTTGAGTTCCGGCTCTCGGAACATAGATTTTGGACTTTTTATTTTTGCAAAAACATTTAAAATTGCAGATATTGTTCTGAAAAAAAAATCTTCTTTGAATACTAAAACTAGGAAAAGTATAAAATAAGAAATAAAAAAAATAGTGGCATCTACACTAGTTCAAGAATGTATTGGTCTTTACTTGGTAGAAATCCATCATTACGTAAGAAATTAAAACACAATTGGTTTTTTAGATTTCTACTTATATTGTTTGTTAAACATAACAGCTGTTTCGGTAGATAATACCTTCTTCAGATGTAAAATACAACTGTGCCTCCATAAGTAATCGTGACAAAAAGAATAAAAAACATGTATCTAACCATATATGTATTATCAAACTTTACTTGTGTATAACATACCTTTCTTTGCTTTTTTTATTTTGTACGTCCTTCTTTCGCTTGTCCTGACATGAACCTTCTATAACATTTTCCTTCAAATTATTCTCTTTTTCAATGTTATGAGACTTGATGTCCCACGTTTTTGAAAATTCCATCGCTAAATTATTATATTCATCTCTAAAACATACGAATAAAATGTAAAAAAACTCCAGCTACCTACAAGCATTAATATCCTAATATGAATTCAAGATTTTATATTGAATACAAAAAAAAATATGAGAAAGTAAATGATTGTTTTTAGTTTTAGAAAATGATTTTATAAGTAAATTATGTAAAAAAGGTACCAGCCTCTCGCAGCTCTATTTCTTTGTATTAAATAAGTAAATAAACTTTCTAATATAACTAATGTACTGTCATGCATTGATGAAAATATATGTATAATAATTATTCTTATATACAGTGTGTCCGAAATTCGCGCCTCACTTATTATTAATATTAAACTTATTGCTTATTTTTCGTTATTAACGAGAAATATAATCTTTAAAATCACATCTTCGCCGCTAAATTTGGTGAAGTGTTGAAAAAGACGGTCTTTTTAAAAAAAAAAATACTTTTTAAAAGTAATACTTATATATGCTGATAAAGTATATATCTAATCTCCGGAAAAATTACATACTTACCTAATAAATGACAAAAGTAATTCCGAAGTATCTCTAGTTTTTGCCTCTGCAATTTGTGGAAAAGCAGCCATAGTTTTCCACAGTAACATTCGGTAATTAAAATAATCTATTTTTTCTTCCTTCAAGTTAATATTCAGATATTCTTCACTGATGTATTTGTCCACCAACTTGATTTTTGTTGATAAAGAACCGTTCATAACTGAATTGACCATTTTTAGTTGAGTTCCAAAAACTGTCCAAAAATCGTTTAGTTCCATGCCATCGATAGCATAAGTCGTAATTAACTTAGAAAGTGGATTCCACAAAAGTTGAAAATTCACGTACAGCAGACCACAAAGATATTTTAAAGGTACCAATCGGAAGTGCGTTAATTTACACATTTGCACTTGTATGTTTTGAAACGACAGTTTTTCAATCCTTTGCAACTGATCATTAAATGTATGAACTTGAAACTCGGTTGATTCAATTTTAAAACAAATACTGAACATTTTCCAATCTTCTTTGAAATTGGCGCTGATTTCGGTAAAATAGGGAACATCTTCAAACAACGAATAAATATATGTGGTTAAAAGTCTCACCTAAAAATTAAATGGTAAATATCATATGCATATAATACTTTTAATTAAATAATTGTACTCACCTCATGAAAAGGTGAAACAAAGTTATTTTCTAAATATTCATTTATTTTCATTAACATTTCAAAACAGAAGTGCGTCTTGTCATCTTTCAGTTTAGTTAGATAAAGACTTAAGACTTGCAAACTTTCAATAAAGTTTTCATCATTACAAAACGGTAATAAAATTTCTATCGTTCTTTCACAGTCTAGCAAATGAAGAACATCAAGATGAACCATACATTGTATAGTGCACATCAACAAGAACAAGTTTTTTTTTACATTTTCTGGGGTCGTTTCTTTCCGTTTCGAACTTAATAAATTTAAAAGTAATTCACTGTTTTCCTTTAATTTTTTTTCAATCTCACTGGACTTCAAGTTTAAGTGAGGTAGACAAATTATGGCACTCAAATAATTATTATTTATCTCATTTTCCATGTCACTTAATTTATGCAACATGTTCTTTAAAACAAATTGCTTATCCTGTTCAGAAGAAAAACTAACAGGGTACCTTTTCCATTTACTCAACTGGATGCCAGTATTGCAAAAAGGAGATTTCTTTAAAATAATTTTGGTTAATGTATTCAAACTGTCAGGTTCTAATTCTGATGCATTGACACAAAATTTTACAAAGTTAGGAAAAATCAACAAGTCGAACCCTGCATATTCAATTAAGTTATCAACAAAAGACAAATAAGCACTTCTTATATTCAGCAACTGAACATTTGTTATAATTTGACTCGTCTGTTCTTGAGACAATTGTATATTTTTTGATAAAAGAACTGCAGAACATAACTGTACGATTATTTGTAACAAAGTCTCGTTTAAATTTGGAACACCAAAAATTTTTACGATTTGGCTAATAACTTTGTGCGTATTTTTTACATATATCCCATTTTTAAATTCAATCGCTTGGCCGATAATCTTCAAGAGATTTTCACAAGCAAAATTTATTGCTTGAGAACCAGAAGGTAAATCGTTGCAAAATTCATTTAGAACAGTAAAGCTAGTATTCCAAAAAAGATCTGCTTTTTCTGGCAGTATATGTTGTAGAATATTTGCAACAATATGTTCTGTAATCTCAAACAATGCCGTTTGTGAATATTTATTATTATTATTAGCAAAAGAACGAAAAATAAATGGCAACCACACGTCTGCACAACTATGAAAATGACCAGAACTACCATGAATAATTTCAAAAAGTAGTTTACTGCATCCAATTATTGCCTGAAATGTTATTAAAACGTTAATTACAGTAAGAAAAAATAATAACTATGCCTTACACTTACATCTTTTCTTGAAAGTACAATTTTCAAAACCAGTTGCAAAAATGCTTCAATGTCTCTAACTTTGCGTGCTATAAATGAGAAACTTTCACAAGCAAAATCAATAATATAGTCTGGTTTATCATCGGATAGTAAAGGTAATACACTATTAAACACAATAGTTATATCTCTGGATAAAAATCTCCACGAAAATTTAAATATGTATGCTAAACATGTAAATACCCATTCTACTTGATCTGCATCTTTTAGATGTAGAAGATCAATCAAAATATTCAAAAATCTAAGAAAATATGGATAAAATTCATTCCTTAAATCCTCAACTAGAGCTGCTGTTAATCTAAAATGCGAAAATAAATAAAAATTGATATCTCAACTCAAAGTTAACGTTTTAGTTACTCCAAGAGAGGCTGAAGGAACAAAGTGTTCTTCATGTTCAAATACTGCAATAAAACTTCCACCACTTTATCCTTGTTATGAATTAATTGTGGAAGAGTAATCAAATATTGCGCATTTACATCTTTTTTAAATTGAGAAAAGCCTTCGCTCAAATTAAGAACATTCCATTTTTTAAGAGTTTCATAAAACTGGCATTCAAATTCCTCAAATTGTAATTCATTTTCATGACCAATTTTATGGAAAACATGAATTTCTAAATTTGATACTCTTTCAGAAAACGGTTGAAACTGAAAAATTTGAGATACAATTTTTGAAATTGGGAACTAGTAGCTATCAAAAAATTAGAAATACCTTAAATGTGTTGCTCTGTTTGTGTCGTGATGATTTGTTTTTCATTTTGAAGATTTAACTAACACGCTATCACTATCCGTTTTACACGTATTACAAAGTTCTCAATTAACACATAAAACTTCACATTTAATTAATAACACACGTGGATACTTGCGAGGAGTTTGGACGTTATTTTCTCCCATTTTCTTTGCAGGTTATGTTCAATTATGTGTGGTTATGTTATAACTATAGAGCCTATAGCTTGTCTATGGCCTATAGAGGGACTATAGGGACCATAGACAAGAGAGGAATATTCTTTGGGAGAAAAATGACTGAAAATGACTAACTAAAATTAGCTCGTTGAAGTTAGCCCCACTTGTTTTGAATTTTTTCTGTTTTTATTAAATGTTTGTCGTTTCTTCTATATTTTTCGATCATAAATATTGTTTGTTGGTCTTTTGTTTTATATAATTAATTATTAAACAAATTTTGATTCTTAAGATAGCCCTCCCATCATGGATGCTCGACAGATGTAATTATAAATATTGACAAATAATTAATAAATTAACGTTATTTATAAACCAACAATCCTCAATAATGATCGAACAATCAATAATTAATAAAAATTCATCCGTTCAAGAGGTAAAAAATAAAAACATCGAAGATGGTGGGGCTAACTTAAGATTCAAAATTTGTTTAATTAATTATAAATAAACAAAAAGCGAACAATTAATTTTTATGATCGAACAATAAAGAACAAACCACAAACATTTAATTAAAAAGTAAGAAAATCAAAATTCTAAACAAGTGGGGCTAACTTAAAGGAGACCCCCTGCGCGCGCAATCCCCATACGTCGATAGACCAATAGAAAACAGTATTTAATCCCGTATGTTATACCGACTGTCATTTACGAACATGCACGAACGAAAATTGTTCCATCTATGGTTGTATATCCCAAGTTGTAATTCATAGATAAAAGAAATTGATTCTTTTAGGTCAATCCGTTCAATCTCAAGTCCAATGATCCAATTTGTTCCGCCTGCGCAGAATAAACGAGTTGGTGTAATCAGGGTACTGAAACTGCGAACACAGCGCCACCTTCTCGGACGGCACCAAGAACTAAACTACACTTCTATTCTTCTTCTAAATTACCTACCATTACAGAATACAAATTACAGTCGGTGAATATTACAGTGAGATTGTTTTTCGGTTGTGAAATTGACTAATTTGAAATGAAAATCCCCAATGATAGAGGTGAAGCCAGGTGAAGCCACTCATTCGTGTTTTTGTGATTTTGTATTTATTCATTGAAATTGTGTGTTGTTTGTTTTTTAAGTTGTGTTACAGTATTTTCAAAACTTTTTAGTGTTTGTTTTACTTTTTCAAGGTAAGTTACTAAAGAATAATTTCATCCTTGCTTTGAGAAAATATAATTGTTAGATACAAAAATAATTGAATGAATTGCCCTTGCAGATATATTTTCCTATGTCTTTTAAATAATATTTTACATATTGTGCCTGTATTGCAAAGAAATATTTACTTTTTGTAGTCCTATTTGTCGCGTTTTTGCATTAATGCACAGTTATTTATTAATAAATAAGTAAAGTTGCTTAATAGTTGTGGTAACTTACGATCATTAAGACAATATAACTTTACTGTTAATGGTGTGTTTCTGTTTATTGTTAGTAAAATATATATTGTTAATTATAGACAATGGAAGCACTAAAGAAAGGAATGCTCCGTTGAGGGGTGTATACCAGAACCTACCACAATGTAAAAACAAATTAATTTTCATTAAGCAATTGTAAATATGTCTTAATTATTATTTTTGTAGGCATTCCTTTCCGAAGAAGTGCAACATGTATGGGTGGAAAGGGTTTTTTCCCCTACAGTTTGGGAAAGACTTCCCAAAAGTCTTCGAAATTACCGTGTTTGTGGGAAACATTTTCACCCTGCATGTAAGTGGGCTAATGGTAGACTCAAACGAAGTGCAGTTCCAAGTGTCCATTTACCTTGTAAGTATTTCAAAGTCGACGAGTATGCGGAAATTGATTTTTACTTTTATAGATTATCGCGTCCCTGAGGGAAAACCCGATTTGGAGGCTGCGTTTGCTCATGCAATGAAAGCTCCACTTCCAAATTGTATTTAGGTATGCTAATTGTCGTCTAATTTCAACAATAGAATCATGCAATATTTTTTTCCATACAATTATTGCTGTTGTTATATAAACATTGCTTATTGTTGTAATTATTATTTTTTTAAATATATTTTTATCACGATGTATTGTGTTTATTTTGATAACGAATTAAAATTGAAATAACCAAAAATAAAAACCCCTCCCAACCTGCCATTTTAAACCTCGCGCCATAGCCGGTAAGGTAGCTTTCTATGTTCTATATTTTCCAAGTTCCTTTTAATTCCGGTGCCGTCCGAGAAGATGGCGCTGGACGTTCAAGCTCAAAGTCGAGTTTCGCATCTATAAACTCATCTAGGGGTGTAAAATGTAAACCACGGAAGACGGACGAAACGTAGTAAATGTAACTTAGCGCGGTTGTACGTTCAGTAATAGTAGTTAATTTTATAATTAACAGCTAAATTTTGTTGTTTGATGAGAATTAATAAAGTTGAGCATGTTATATTCTTTGGGTATTAAGATTGTCTAAAAATATTTAAAATAATACCGTTAAAAATAAGAACGGAGTGGTAATGGTGGTCGTTTAATAATAATAATAATAATAATGATATCAAGTGCGTTGCCTATCTTTAATGTGGAATCTGTAACAATGGATGAAAACTCAGTTAATCAAAACGGTACCCAAATGGGTGCTCAAAGTGGCCATAATGGCAATGGTAAACAGTGTGAAGATGGTAATGTGAAAGTTCAATATTCTATACCAGGTATCTTACATTTCATTCAGCATGAATGGGCAAGATTTGAACTGGAGCGATCGCAATGGGAAGTTGATAAAGCTGAATTACAGGTATTTTACAGCCAACTATGCAAACATTAATAATACATTAATTAATATTTATATAAATGCTATAATTTTTGGTAGGCGCGAATAGCGTTCCTTCAGGGTGAACGTAAAGGACAAGAAAATTTGAAAAATGATCTTGTGCGAAGAATAAAAATGTTAGAATACGCTTTAAAACAAGAAAGGGCCAAATTCCATAAATTAAAGTACGGAGTGGACTTGCAACAAGGAGATATGAAGCCTCCTCAATTTGAAGATATTGCAATAGAATCCCAATTAGAAAGTGATCAGTCATACACTTCTGTATCAAATGCAACATGGAGGCAAGGTAGACAGTTATTGAGGCAATATTTACAAGAAATTGGCTACACAGACCGAATTATTGATGTACGCTCAAATCGAGTTAGAGCTCTTCTTGGTTTGAATAATAATGCAGAGCAAGATGAGCAGAACACCAGTCTAGAGCAGATCAATGGAAATGAGTCTAATAAAAGAGCAAGTGAAAATCAAGGTACATAAATATATTTATTATTAAATTTCATGATCCTTATTTATTTCTTTTGTCATTAATGTTTTCAATATCTGTGCTACCTATTTTTTTTTATTGTGAAGGTTGATAGATGACAACTCTATTATTACAACAAATACACTCCTTGTTTTTTTTTTTTTTTGCAGGACGAAGAACTCCAGCAAAAAAGACACAGTTGCCTGGATCCTTGTCTGAAGCTTTAATGTTGGATACAGAAGCAGCAGTAATGGCAAATTTAGACTTCTTAACTAACACCGATGTAGATATGGAGGATGATGATGAAATGAGTGATGATGTCGATCTAGAAACATCTGATGATATAGATGATGTAAAATCCATTAAAGGAAAAGGTATTTCATTTTTTTTTTTAATTATTTTCGATTTAATATTGTTGGTATGAATAAAACTGTAAGATCAATAAGAGTTAATCTTGCCAATAATTTACATATTGACTAATACAATATGGGTCATAATTTATTATACAATTCTTGATGTCATTATGCCTGACGATGACCGAAATTGTCATTGGCAACAGTAATATAACATCTAGGACTAGGTACTATCTCGTCAAAGGTAATCGCCACAGTAACTCAAAATACTATGTTTGCAACACTTTGTTTTAATGTGTTAAATTGTTTTAAATATATAATTTCAAAAATTGACCACAATTACTCAAAATTTCCTCTTTTCAGTATGCAACGATAAATTTCTGCAACCAATTATGTATGTTTGTTCAACAAATTGCCTACCACTAGCTTTTATTATTTTTTTTTAAATAAGTTCTTTAACGTACTTAAATGTTAATTTAAAACTTTTTTTCGCCATTAGCACATGGTCTTTAAAATGATATATCTGTCATTAATTTTGGTGAAGAATTACAGCAAACATGCCCTGTTGATTTATAATATAAATGATACATGTATTTTCGTAAATACATACGTAGTTACATATGTATTTCTAAATAGCAAGTCTTTTATATTTTTCCTTACCATCACAAAGCAAATAATGAAAAAAGAACGAGACATTTGAAGGCGCACTTAAATACATACATGAACCTACTTATTTTCTATTTCATGTATTTTACTTTTCTACAAGCGAATTGTAAAAGAATATTTTTTTGATGACTAACTGATTATTTATGTAGGTAAGCTTGATAATTTAACTGACGATGTGGATGCGGAAGCTATGGAAGTTTTGAACGAATTGAACTTACTTTCGGAAACCGAAAATCAGCATCAGCTCCATCAGATGAAAGGTGAAGAAGGTGATTGGGGAAAAGGTGAGTTAATTTTTCGGGTTTTGAAACTGTCGCTCTTTGAGATATTTTATTTTATTATAGGAAGAAGACCTTTAGTACTTTCAACGACGGGCATTGAATACGTAACCGGTTCAGGGCTCGGAGAATTAGCACATTTAACCGTTAATAACGATACAGAATCTTCATACGATATAAACAGCACAAAAGAGGTCTTTAGAAAAACATGGAATGCTAAATACACCTTAAGAAGTCATTTTGATGGAGTTAGAGCACTTGCATTTCATCCTAACGAACCTGTACTTGTTACTGCCAGTGAAGATCACACACTAAAATTGTGGAACTTGCAAAAAACTGTCCCTGCTAAAAAGTCCGCTTCTTTAGATGTGGAACCTTTGTACACTTTCAGGTAAGAAAATGATTGTCAAGTTTGTTAGTAAACACGATATAATTCAAGTTTTTTTTTTTTCTTTAGGAGTCACAATGGTCCTGTTTTATGCCTAGCTATTTCGGGAACAGGTGAGCATTGTTACAGTGGAGGAATAGATGGGAATATTCATTGTTGGAATATTCCAAGTTCCAATATTGATCCGTACGATCTCTTCCAACCGGACGTATTAAGCGCTACTTTAAAAGGACATGACGATGCTGTTTGGGGATTGTCCTTCCTTCATTCCAGGCAGCATTTGCTTTCATGCGCGGCTGATGGCACGGTAAAATTGTGGTCACCATTTTCCAAGGTAAATATTGCAAGTTTAGTATTGGCATTTGGTAGAAGTAAAACGAGGAATTAATTATTTACTTTAAAATTCGTTGCTTAATTGTTCTTAATTTTTTTTTTAAATAGGCACCATTGCTTAATACATTTACATCAGAACAAGACGGTGTACCATCAAGTATTGACTTCGTTAATGACGAAATTAATCGTATAGTTGCGGCCTACAACAGTTCTCACTGCATCATATTTGACACCGAAACTACAAAGGCAGTACTTAGGTTAGAATCCGGACAAGATTCTGTTGGAAATATTAATAAACAAATAAATCGAGTTGTATGTCATCCGACTCTTCCCTTGACAATAACTGCACACGAAGATAGACATATTAGATTTTGGGATAACAATACAGGTAAAATGGTTCATTCCATGGTAGCACATCTCGATGCTGTGACTTGTCTAGCTGTTGATCCAAATGGACTCTATCTTTTGTCAGGTACGTTTTTACTTTTCATTTCAAAAGTTTCTGGCGGCTGCTTTATTTTGCAAAATATTTTAATATTGGACTTGCAGTCAATTTAAAACCTTTAAAATAAATATTATTCTATTATAATCTATAGGCTCACATGATTGTTCAATTCGCCTGTGGCACTTGGATAACAAAACATGTGTACAAGAAATAACTGCACACAGAAAAAAATTTGATGAAAGTATTCTTGACGTGGCGTTTCATCCGGGCCGACCTTTTATTGCGAGTGCTGGTGCAGATGGCTTGGCGAAAGTTTTTGTATAAATTCTTCGTGGATCTGTGAAATTGTAAATTAAGTAATAATATAATTAGAAGAAACATAAGTGAGCCTCAAAACGTATACATATATATATATAATAATAATAATAAATGTAATCTAAAAGTTGTAAATAAGTATGTAGACTGGTGTGTATCTATTTTATTTATTTTATGGAAGCGAATGTATATATTTAAATCTTTGTTATATTCCAATCTAAAATCTGTTATTTTGCGTTAGATATTTAATTAATTAACAGGAATGTATATTTTTCATGCTTTATTATCTTAGCATTTTAAAGTATCTCGTGACTATAGTACTAACCAATATCACTATCTTCTTAATATGCGTACTCGAATTTTTCGATTGATTAGATTATTATTTTCCATTAAGTTTTAAAATTTATAAAGCCAGTATTTTAGTACACTACGTTTGTATACATTTCTTAAATTGGTTTTCTTAGCTTAATGGAAAGCGTAACGAGATGATTACAGTATATATTAAGTACTTTTTATATGTATTTAAAAGATGGAATGTGTATGAACATATTCCTACTTCATTATTTCAGTCTGTAACTTTATATCGAATATGTGCTACTCTAGTGTATTAGTGTAAATAAAGTTACTGGAAATCTGAAATCTGCTTTTTTATTTATCCTGCTATCACTCTAATATATGTAGGTATTTGACTAAAATGCAAGTAAAACTTTCGATTTTGTGGCGTGATGCATCCGTAAAAATTAAAAAAATTTAATGCTGATAAATTACAATTGCGCATATGCAACCAATCATGCATGCCAGTAAACAGATTGCGGAGAACAAAAATAATAAGTTTAAATTGTAAATTCGAATATATTCACGTTTGCAATGTATCATACCTGTACAATCCATATCGTCTCGATATTAATAAGTTAATATTTTATAGATTATATATAAAACTCTGACACCGTTTCTAATTTAATTGGATCAACACCTGCTTGACACATCGGACATTGTTTTTCTTCTTCGGTGTTTAATATTCTAGAAGATAAACACTAACAAAAGTTCATCAAAAAATAATATAACTTACTCTAAAAACTCCGACCGTATAGCTGGAAAAAAACATTCTGGACAAACAGTGATATCGTCTTTTATAATATGACGACCCTGAAACTACAACTGTTATAATTCTGATTACCAATAAAGTAATATTTTATGTGTGAAATAAACTATCGTGAAACTCAAAAAGGGATACTACAAAAAACAAAATTTTAACATGGTCGGGACGTTATATCGTTTACAATTACATATACAACGTAAACTAGTACAAGTTAGTTAGTCAATTAAAAAAAAAAAAAAAAACAAAAAAAGAACAGATTGCCTGTCTTCGACTTTTTTGTATTAAAAAATTTTAAAATGGCATTTTCTTATTTTTGACCGATAGTAGGGAACGTAATCTTCCAAATAAAATTTCAATCAACAACTTTGGTGAACTATTTACGAAGAATAGATTGATGGTGCACTTTCAATTAATATATGTCATACCGTGACTATGCATATAGGAACATTTTTTTTACAGCTGCTACAAAAAATTTCCATTTCTGGAAACAGCGCACCACAATAAGGGCAAGAGGTAACTGGTTCGATCGAATCATTACTAAAATTCGCATTCGTACTGTTTTTCGGTACTTTTCTTACTATACTCTCTATCTTTTTAACATACTTGGAGTCTATTTCTTTTCTGTAATTTTGATTTTGTACCAGAAATGTTGCATACTTGTAAGCACTTGGCTTTAAGTCTGCTCGATAACATTCTATTACAGTAGATGTTAATATTGGAACAACATCTGAAAAAATAAAATGATGATTAAGATGAAAATTTAAATTATGTTTAAGATTAGAGACGACTATTTTGTATCATCACAAAAAACGTTATTAAATACTTACGAGTAGGAAATTTAGATATGTTTTCTGCAACTCTTAGAAGAAGTCGAGCCGATAGCAAATGATTACTCCTTCTGACATGCAACCGTACCAAAATATAACTGTGTAGAAGCATTAAACTATGATACATATCATACGGTATGCCTATTCCATTTATTTTGAGCTCTTGATACATATTGAACAAGATATCTCGAGCGTTCTTGTAATTTCCGTTTATTTGCTCCTCGTTAGCAATAATTAACGCAGACTTAGCAGCGTCTTTGTATTGTTTCCGTGCCATATATAATCGGAAAAGATATTTCGGATCTTTGGGAATACCATCCGTTTCACCAAGAAGAAACTCGATGAGCCGCGCAGCTTGTTGCTCATTATTTGATGTGGCGACTACATCGATAGCTAAAGAAATCGCTGTACTTTGGTTCGGTATAGATTTCGCAGCTTTCAGTAGATGATCTAAAGCCTACAATGGTTTACAGATACATATGTACTTAAATTCGATCCATAATTTATTTATCACCAGGCACAAATAAGTAATTTCATAGAAGTGAGTGCGCGGCTAGCTTAACTATTAAAAAAATTAACTTACAAAAAAAGTTGATACTCTGAAACTAATAAAAAAAATTAAAAAAAAATAACAAAACGAAATTATTTCTGATAGTAACATTTTTTTTTTAAAAACAAAGGGAAATAAATAAATAATATACGACAAGACAATATCTTGTTTGCAAAAGATAACTGTCGACTTACGTTGTTATACTCTCTGGCATGAAAAAAATATTTTCCTGCCGATAAAGAGTCTTTTTCATGCTCGAAATGTAACGCCAATTTATGAAAATCGTCATGTCTGACTCCTTCTAACGATAACGTGTTTAATAATACATCACCGTAATACGTAAACATTTTTTGTTTTTTTGTCAATTCGAAAGCTTCCTCAAAATCTCGAGCCATAATAAGAAATTTAATCGTTGAAAAATAATCATTACTTCTTTGGAAAAACCTATAAAATGCACTCATCAATAAAAATGCACCGTTTGCGTAATAAAATAATTATGCATCAAGATACCTCGCAATCATTTTAAAGCCCTCCATGCTTTTGGTTTCTTGAGCTAATTCAACTGCTGCAGTAGGATTATTCAAATAGTCCAACTCTAAACGAATTTCGGAGTCGAAATCGTTCGCCATGTGATACGCTTTAATAGCTTCGTCGTACTTTCCTTCTAATTCTTTTGCTTTCGCGAATTGCGAATAAATTTTATTCGACGTAATGTTGGGCAAAAGTCCTTTCACTTTCTCCCAATTTTTTAACCTTATATAAGTTGAAGCTGCTTTATCGTAAATTTGAGCCTTTTCGTAAAACAAAGCTGCCTCTTGGTACTGTTTCATTGATGTTAAAATATCGGCACACTCGGCAAAAAGTTCTCTACTATTTACTTCGTTAGCAATAATAATTCCTTGTTTGTAGTTTCCACATCTGATAGTTGTTCTAGCTGTCCCGCACTTACAAAGTAAAACATGTTCTGGATCTAAGTCTTCGTTTGCGTTTTCTGTTAAGCCTTTAACATAAAGAATATACGCTTCCGAATAATTACCACTAAAAAAAAAAGAAAAGTAAACATTTATTAAAATATAGTAGAGACCAACTCATTTTTTCACTTGTGAAAAATCTACTCGTTAAATCTTTTTCATTAAATAAAATAAATATCTATACGTATTAGTAGTTCTTACACGAATTCTAACTGTTGAGCATATTCTCTTGAAATAGATGGAACCTGATCAGGCGCAACTTTTTTCGAAAGTTCCAAAGCACGATCCCACTGAAGTAGATCTCTTTGCATTTGTAAGGCTTCCTGAGGACAGCTAGAGTTCAAAAACCACTTTTGAGCCCTATTATAATCTTTAAGAAACATAGAACACTGTCCAGCTAATAAATTAGTATCCTCAATATTTATAATTCGTTCTAAAGAAAACACCATCGCTACATTTCCTAACTCTTTGTAAGCTTGTAAAGCTACAAACAAAATTATAAAAAAAGAAAAAAAAATGTATATTCTTTTGTTTATTTTACCATAACTATTTATTTTAATCATTATTATTTACCTATATCTACTTCAAGATGCTTTAAAGCTTCCTCTGCCAATTTAAGCCACATATCCCTTGATTGTAACAGGTAACAAAAGTTTAATGCAATGGGAAATCTGAAAAGAAAAGCAATTAATTTAACATATATGTATGTATTTACATAATAGCAGTCACCTTTGAAAAATTATGTTTCGATTTATGACCTGTTCCAATTCCTTTTTTTCTAATTGCTTCGAACTATTTTCGTTTGAACAATTGAATGATACAATAATTAGGCCACCGTTATGCGTGGCTACCACTACGTCACCAGAATACATAAGTAAAGGCATTTGATTTGGTAGTAACGTCATTTTTTCATGAATTTTTTCTATTACTGGCCCTAAAATATAAACAAATCATTAATTAATAACTAAATTAAAAATGTACGTTATACGAATTTCTTTTAGTGACCGATCAAAATTAAAGGCCTCATTATTACCTACAGAAATTAATAAACACTTAATTAAGTTTGATAATACCAATCTAAGTCATTAATTCTCTACTTACCCATAACTGAAATCTTCTGAAATACATACGGATAAATATTGTTTTCGTCAAAAATAACAAAAACGTTTTTATCTGATATACTACTGTTCCAAACAACTCCTAAAGTTTTAGACGGCCAATCTGGAACGGACATAAAGTCTCCATTAACCTTTAAAAATGTACACACATTTTAAAAGAAAATTATTAGACTCATCAATAATTTATTACTCACAACACTATAAAAATATCCACGAGACCTTATGTCTGTAAATATAATCTTTGTGCCAGTTGGATCAGAAAATATCTGCGAAATTCCAGTTTTATGGTTGAAAGTAGTCAAAACAGCCCAATCATCTATGTGAAAATATACTATCTGTCCACTCTAAAAACAAAAAGTTATTAATTGATTATCATTATATTATCTGATATGATAAAAGTACATCAGTTCCGTAAATTAAAAAGTCACTAGTTAAAGCTTGGCAGGTAATTTTTGAAGTAGAGTTTGTATCTGGAAAGGACGTACTTTCTCGGTGTTTGTTTTCAACTTGATGTAGCTCTATCTGGAATATCAAACGTCAAAAAATGTGTCAGAAACCAACAAATTACGTACCAAATGTAGTTCTATTCTTCCTTCAAACAAAACAGAAGCATATTCTGAATTAATATTTATACTACTAATAGTAGAAAGATATTCTCTGGTTTGTAAGAGCAAAGGAACGGCGTCTAAACAAGGTTGTTTTGTTAGGTCATAAAACCAGACTTTATTATTGATTCCTGCAACGAAATTATATGGTCCTACTGCTATAAAACTGGGTTCAGCTTCTAAAGGTATAGACATCGGAATCAATTTTTTCTAAAATAAACGGTAAATTCGAGTAAATTTTATATCTCGACCAAATATCTAATAATAAATAAATGCTTTAAACACGACACAACAAATTTTCAATTACATATGTATAAGAATTATTGTACCTACAATCAATAAAGGGTAACAATAATTAATGAAAATCGTAATTAAAGTGACTTTCATTAATTATATTATTATTAGTTATTAGAAAGATTAGCTTTTATTGATTATATTGTACAGCACAATAAAATTTGTTGTTTTGTCTATATGTAAATTTTTACCTTATTTCCACAATAATTGTACAAATTTACTTCAGATAAATTCGATAAAATCAGAATTCTTGTACCAAATACAGATGTTAACATTGGCACATTTAAGACGTACACATTTATCGAACCGTTTACAGTACAAACGGCAAGAAGTTTTCCGTCGTCACTCCATGAAATTTTATCCAATTCGGATTCGTGAGGCAACGTTAAAACGCTGCATGTTTCTTGTAAATTATTAATATCGTGTATTTTAACACTGTAAACGAAAAGCTATTAGACAAGTACTTTCAAGTGTTTGTGGGCAAAGTTGATGTTTTACAATGAAACGTGAATCTTTACACTTACATATTGTCACCACAAGATGCAACTTTACCAATTCTTTTACATAATGCTATATCATTAAGGGAATTTTTATGATTTTTAACTTGAAAAAGTTCTCTCCCAACTTCTTTGATGTGGGTTGATATGGCTATAAAATAGCCTAAGCTGAACCCTAACAAAATATATCCATCCCCAAACCATCTGTAGGTAACAATATTTCCATAATGCTGTTGAAATTCCAACTCTATTGGGTTTTCAGGATCAAAAAAACTGTACAAATAGAGAGTTCTTTTACCAATTACCAAACTTATCTGAAATATTAAATAAATAAGTACATACATACCAAAAAATATATTGTATCAGTTCTAGTAACAGAACTTACTGTATTTTCTCCTCCTATTCTCTTATCAAGTTTCATTTCAGAAAATTGAACATTAGAAGGCTCTGCTCTTAATGAAATTACTTTTAGTGTATCCCCTTCTGCATTGCTTAATGACAGTGTCTTATCTTCTGAGCCCAAAATTAGTATTTTATCTGAATTCCAACCTCCACATGTAATTTCTTTAGAATGTTTTCCTATTATAGGAGTACACCTAAATGCAATGACAAATTAAATTGCATAAACAAAGTTAAACTAATACAATAGTAGTAGATAGTTAATTTATTAAAATGTGATCTTTACTTTGATGTTGTGTGGTCATACAAGTAGACATTCCCCTTTTTTGATCCGATTGCAACCATTTGACTGTTTCTTTCCCAAAATATACATGTCATGGCATCTTTTAAATTCAA
Organism: Agrilus cyanescens; assembly: GCA_947389935.1. Taxonomy (NCBI): domain Eukaryota; kingdom Metazoa; phylum Arthropoda; class Insecta; order Coleoptera; family Buprestidae; genus Agrilus; species Agrilus cyanescens. The sequence goes on from OX376708.1 coordinate 29,555,661, forward strand.
TTCCACAGAATACTTCTTTTCTAGGTTCGAATCCCACAAAATTAATTGAGTAGACTGACTTATAATCCCTATTAAATCGCCAGTAAAATTCCATTCAAATGCAATACAAAGACTGAAATAACAAAACAGTAAGGGGTATTAGTTTAGTTAATTACATGTATGTATATGTACATTTGCAGCAGCCCTCCCTCTCCCAAAAATTAAATCGAATTTTTAAAAAGTAAACTAACCCTGGCAACTTGATTCTTTCTTGAATTTGTCCATATCTGTTAAAAATATTCACCATACCATCTGAACCAGTCGTTACTAAGTAGTTGGATGAATTATTTTGCCACGTAGTATACACATTTCCTTGGCCATGTGGTTGTTCTAATCTAAACAAAAACTACAAGGAGATGGGTATGTAATGCAACTTATAATGATTAAAAATATTGTTTAATTTACCTTTTCATTCCCCATTGCCTGTGTAATGTACCAGCTTGTTTGCAAAAATCATTGTTTGTATCTTTGTAAACATAGCAACAAGTCCAACATAACATAAATACTGCAAACTAAAAACAATTAGATGGTTTGAGTATTTGCTCATTTTCATAAGCATCGAGTCAAGATAATAAAAACCAATTCAGATTTTTTTGTTGTACATAATAACCACATAACCTCTAATATTACTACGTGAAAAGTTGATAATCGACTGTCTACTTAATTTTAAATTTTGTTTTACTGTAAAAATTACCTTTATTAATTTTTCAACAACTGTGTCGCAGTGTGTTTTTCATTTAATGCATATTTTCATTGATTTTCATCGTTCTACAGTTTTACTGTTGTTCCACTTCAACATTGATAAAAAAACACACTCATTTAAAATTGGCGGATTTTCATTTTAGTTGGGGTACCACTTGTTTGAGGGCGCTAAAAATCAGTCAAAGAAGAGTTTATCATCTATATACCTTCCTTATCTATAGTAACGTATCTACGGTAAATGTATTCATTCCATAGAATAACGATAGCGGTAATTTTAAATAATTGTATTGTTTTTTTTTTCTAATTGTATAAAGTAATTACTGGAAGGCGTTTACTCTTACTTTAAGTTAATTAAAAATTATGTTTTGCTAAACATGTTTTATAAAATATACAATTATTTGGTAAATAAAACATTACACCATTAAATCGCCAATTATTAAGCTGATTTAGATTTAAAAAAATACTAGTTATTTGAAAAAATTGTGTGATACTTATCTTACTTTAAACATGTAAGTGTTATTAATGAGATATAATTTATCGCATACGTCACTTATTGTGTAATAACTGCTATATAAAATGTAAAAACTATCATATCATAATAGGTACCTATAGCATTCATAGCATCCTAGACAGAATACCATTATTATAATGACTTATTACTCTGTTACTACGAGTAAGGTAAAATGTAGTGTTGAAGTGTGTAAAATAGTTAAGACGTATTTTTCTTCTACAAGTAAAAAAGTCAGGTATGACTAGATTGATTAAAAATTAGTAAATATAAAAACATACATTGGTTTTTATAGAAAATTTGTTATTTGTTATTAACCCATAAATGCTAATGTTTATATACTTATTTACTGATAAAATATAAATGAAAATTGAGGTTATTTAGAAATAAGGATATTTGCTCTATCCATTTACATCAAACTAAAAATAATGAGGGGAACTGTGCCGAAGAGAGGCGGAAGTATAGCGGAAACGGCGGAAACGCATCACTACATCCTAAACGATGCAGTCAGATGCAGTAATGATTTTCCGCCTCATTTCGGTATAGTTCGGCATAGTTTGATTCTCATTGCTGGCGAATCCGATGAAATGTATTATAAAGTTTTTTTATTCTACGTAAAGTTTACAATTATTATTATGTTAAAAAATTAAAAACCAAAATGGACTTACCCCAAAATACCACAACACTTTTTAAAACGCGGACACGTGTTTCGCTCACTTAAATTGTCTTGCGTTGAAAATGCTCACAATTTAAGTGAGCGAAACACGTGTCCGCGTTTTAAAAAGTGTTGTGGTATTTTGGGGTAAGTCCATTTTGGTTTTTAATTATTTCCACGCCACAGTCTCCTTATTCTTATATTTTTATTATTATGTTATTGAAGAATCTGTTTTGTAACACCTTTTACCTTTAAACTCGGAGATTCTCGAGATATTTCTAAATTGCGATAAAATCTGACACATACAAGGTAATCAACATAAATCAAAAATTATCATTATTAAATAAATTGATTGATGTACTTACGTAGATTGTAAAAATTGAAATTAATAATGAATATGTTGATAAATAACGACACAAGTTTTCACTTTTAATATTTAATCCTTGTAATTATCCAAGGATGGGCATATTCAACTTATTTAAAATTATCAAATTAAAGAAATTTCAATTTTCGTTAAAAAACTACTGTTTTATTTTTAGTTTCTAATGACTAATATTAACGTTAATAATAATACGTTTGCCTTGGTTAGTTTTTATACAAAATTTTGAATTTTTCTTTTAAATATTCATAAGTGGGAACGGATTTTCGTTATATATATTTTTTGTATGTTCCTGTATTCTTTCTTTGAACGATCTCTCAGTCTGTCCAGTATTTTACGCGTTACAATTTAATTTATAAACATAATGAAAAATTTATTCGTTTATGTAAATTATAACTATTTTTTCTGAGGATGTCTTAGTACGGTGAGACAATCGTTAATAATTAAAAATTGGTGTCTTTATTTATCTACATATTTATTATCATTATTACTTAACGTCAATATCTTTGATATGATAAGGACGAATAAAAAATGTTGTTTTAACTTTATAAATATGATAGACTTTCTTTAGCTTGAGCTGATTGGAGTGATCTAAAATATACCAAGTGTTTAGAAGAAAGATAAACTTGAACGTCTAACAGCAACCAATCATGCATGTTAATAAATAGATTGCCTACCTTCGGCATTTACTAAAAACTTTTAGTTTAAAAACCGAAACATTAATCCTAAACATCTTTTTTTGTATTATTTTCTGCCGAAGATTCAATTGAGGAATTATAATAAATAACAAAAATATTTCAAATTTCGCTTATCATTTGACTATGATGTATAGCCACTTCACTTAACTTAAATGTACGCCGATGATACTTATTTCATTTGTAAGTTACTTTCGTTACTTTCTAACAATCTATCAAAAATTAAAAAGTTTAAGAGTATACGTAAACTATGTAATATGTAAAATAAGTAGAATTTTCTTATTAATGAAAGTAGTGGACATCAGCATAAAAAGTTGAGCAATCTTTCGCATTTTTGAAATAAAATTTGAATTTTTCTAATTTTGAAAATTAATAATAAAAAGAAATTAAAAATGTGAATTGAAAAGTACTCGATTGATAGCATGTTTTATGCAATTTGAATTAGAAAAGTAACTCATCGGAGTATTAGGGGGCGTTTTCTGTGCTATTAGGACCCACTCTGATCATTGTTTGCTTCTTAGCTAAGGGCGATTTTCTTGTTTCGACAGTAATTATGATTTTGTGGTTGTCGGTGGTGGAATTGTTGGAGTAGCAGCTGCTCGACAAATTTTACTTAAGAATCCTAAACTTAAAATTGCCATTGTGGAAAAAGAAAATAAGTTAGCACAACATCAAACGGGTCACAACAGTGGAGTTATTCATGCTGGCATTTATTACAAGCCTGGTTCATTAAAAGCCAAGTTATGCGTCGAGGGGTTGCATTTGGCTTACAAATATTGTGAAGAGAATAATATTCCCTTCAAAAAAGTTGGAAAGCTAATTGTAGCTACTAATAGCACAGAAGTAGAAAGACTTCTTGATTTACAAGACCGAGGATTGAAAAACAATGTGCCGGGATTACAGCTATTAGAAAAGGATAAAATAAAAGAAATCGAGCCTAATTGTGAAGGGGTCAAGGCTTTGTGGTCGCCTGAAACGGGTATCGTTGATTGGGCGCTCGTAACTGAATTTTATGGAAAGGACGTAAAGAAAATGAATGGGGATATAATATTAAATTTTAAAGTAAGCTTTCCCGATAGTCTTAATTTTCTGCAGAAAAGTTTAAGCGTGTAAATGTAATTAATTATTAAACATTGGAGACAAGGTAGTTTTAAAAATATATATTTAGTGGGGGAGGAGGGAGGGGTTCTTTTGTTACATTTTATGTCACTATATACTACTTGTTAAAATTGTTATTTCCAGGTTAATGGATTTAAAGAAAATAACGATCCCAATTATCCCGTACTAATAACATCAGAAGACAAACGCCAAATCGCTACTAAGTACGCGCTCACATGTGCCGGCCTTTATTCGGATCATGTAGCAAAGCTGTCTGGATGTTCTGCAGATCCAATGATATGCCCCTTCAGAGGCGAATATTTACTGCTGACCAAATCAAAAGCCAATCTAGTGAAAGGCAACATCTATCCAGTACCTGATCCTAACTTTCCATTCTTAGGTGTTCATTTTACTCCCAGAATGGATGGTAGCATGTGGTTGGGGCCAAATGCTGTGCTTGCATTTAAAAGAGAAGGCTACAAGTAAGTAGTGTTTTGTATTCAAACAGAAACGAAAACAAAACAATGTACTATTATTATTATTATTATTTGACCTTTTCTATTCTTTCAAGTTCGATAATTACCTAATTCATTCCTTTCAGAACAACCGACATTAATTTGAAGGAACTTTTCGAAATTCTGCTATATCCAGGCTTCCAAAAGTTGGCATTTAAATTCTTATATTTTGGTATAGGAGAAATGAAAAAGTCGCTAATAACGAGCGTCCAAGTACGAGATCTGCAAAAGTTTATACCTTCACTAACAACAGCAGACGTTCAACGTGGTCCTGCCGGTGTAAGGGCGCAAGCTTTGGATAGAAACGGAAATTTAGTCGACGATTTCGTTTTTGATAAAGGCAGTAGCGAATTAAGCGCAAGAATACTTCATTGCAGAAATGCTCCTTCTCCCGGTGCTACCAGTTCCTTAGCCATAGCGAAAATGGTAGAGGATCGAGTAGAAAAAGAATTTAAAATCAGCATGATCTACGCATAACATAACATAACATACACGTAGGTGCATAAGCTCAATTTTTAGCTGCACATAAAACTATGTAAATATTTTTTGTCTTCCATTTTATTTTAATAAAAAATTTTAATGACAGCCGAATGCTCCCAACTTATAGAAAACCAATTTAACTAACAGGCGCGATATAAACTTGCTTAAGTTTATACCACGTACGCAAGTAATTGTAAGAAAACAACCGTACCAAGTAATTTTAGAGTGTCGGTAGTAAACCAATCGTACATAAACAGTAATAGTATAGGTACTTTATTAAAATGCATGGAAAACCAATCACACGCCATATATTTCAATAAACTGAAATTAAAAACTTCTTACTTACGTTAAATAAAATAAAAAAATGTTACAAATACGTTTCATTAATTACACATAACATGCTTCAGAAATATGTACTTTCTTTTATTAATATCGTATCGAAACTAAACTTGTAAATTATTTCTATTTAATGTCTCACAACTACCCACGACGCGACGCTACAATGCAAGCTCTTAACTTTCTTACAGAAACAGGTCACACATACGTAATATCTATTACAAAATAAATTATTCTTTATTTTTATAATTTCCTGTCGCTTATACTATTTAAGTTTATTAAATTTAAATTAATGTAACGTGTGTGGTATTAATTAATTAATGTGATAAGCTTTTTCATCAATTTACTTTTATGTCAAATGTTCTTTTTCAATTATTTATAAAAGGTTAATAGCTTTCATTAAATAGTTTTTTTTTTCTTTTATAAAATAACTTAAAACTACTAAATATAATTTTGCCGTCAATAAAGTGCCTCCAATGGCCACAGTAACTACCATAAATATTGTTTCAGAAAAAAAAAAATCAACTGTAAAAAAATAATCTAACCTCATGAAATGTTAAAAGAATGGTTGCAAAAGTCTTATATTGCAAATCAGTCTTCAATTGATGTGCTATTTTGCTATGAAACCATTTCATTCCATGAATTACTATTGCTCGAGTTGGTACTGTTAGACGAAGACACTGAAAAATTAAATTAATATAGATATGAAGAATTAAAAAAAAAAATGTTTCGCTCACGATGTTTTTAAGAAATTTCACATTAAAAATATAAGTGGTTAAAGGAGCCGTAAGACTCGTATTTTAATATACTGACTAACAAATACCTGACGGTTTAGGCAATTTATCTTTAGGACCCCAAACTCTTATAGTACAGTCATCAGAAACTGATACCATAATATTGTGATAAACAGGATTCCATGCTATACAATTAACGGTTCGTGTATGTCCAGATAATGTGGCAATTGGAAGTTCATTTCTTACATGCCATATATACACCTAAAAAATTTTGCATGTGTAAATATCATTTTCACTGTTTCATTATTAAAAATTATGCAGTATTCTAGAAACAATTATTACAAACAAAATGAATACATTATAACGAAAAGTAAAACTATAACGAATGCAACAACCCTAAATAGGCAAATTGGTATTGAAATACGTAATAAAGATAGACAGACACACCTGATTATCTTCACTACCACTCGCAACGAAATCTTGATTATGGCCCCCGAACGTAGAATGAATTGTGAAGTGTCCCTGAGTCACACCTTGAAATCGTCTTACTAAACAATGATCCTGTAGATCCCATAAATGAACACCTTGAGTTGCTACATTAATCAGAGCTAATCTATCATTTTTATCTACAGAAAATGCCATAATAGGATGCTCTTCTTGAAGTCTGCAACTATTATTAAAAATACACTGTCTTTTTTGTAGTACAATCTAATCAACTTACACATTATGGTCGGATAATTCTTCAAAATTATAACTACGAATTCTATGATGAGTGTCAGAAGCAAGGACATTTTTTCCGTCCTGCCGATACGCTAAACAGTTCACACGAACTCCTTCCCAAGTATCCAGTATTGAGCCTTCCATATCACACTGATAAAAATGACCTCTTATGCCTCCCACCTTAATTGCAAAAGAAATATTAAGCTTAAAAAGGATTTACTTGTTTCTTTTAATATACATATATGTGATAATCCCAATATTGACGAGAGTTGTTATATGACAATAATAATTAATGTTAAATAGTATAATAATGATATTTATATTAAAACGGAAGTTCTATTTTACCACAAATTTATTTCCGTCCTTATTCCAAGCACAACATGTTAATACATCATCAGGAGAGTGTGACACCTTGAGACACTTTTCTGTTTCTACATTCCACAACCAAACTTCTGGACTTTCTTCTGGTCCACAGGCAATTAAATGAGTAGAGTCAGGGTTCCATGCCAAATAGGCAGCACCTAAAAAAGTTTTTTTTCTCTTTATTTTAAAACGAACTCAGTGAGCGATTTTTGATGGTGTTTGCGCTATATACATGTGTTCTGATTTTGAGATTTTTTCAATCGTGTACCTAATCTTTGAATTGCGTAAACTCGTAAAAATAGAATTAGTAGAATAAATATAAAAAGCAAAAATTGTCCCTCTCTTACTTTAAACAAAATAAAAGCACTAATCGCAATCATACCATAAGAATGACCTTCCAATGTTTTTTTTAAGGAAATTGTGCACGTATCTGGGTTCACATTCCATATAATTACGTTGGTGTCTTTAGAACAAGTAGCAAGTTTAGTGCCATCTGGTGAAAATTGGCAAAACCACACTTCGTCACAGTGGTCATTTAGAATCTAAAATAAGTCCTAAATTTTAAAGAAAAATATTAGAGATTTTTAATAAATCTACGAGAAAATAACATTACTAATTCTTCAAATCAATTATCCCATCAAGATATCTTTTTGTAGTTCTGTTTACAATTAAAAGCTATTTTAGAATACTGAAATTTTATTATCAGTGTACGGCAAAAACTTTTCTTTTTTTTTTAATTCCAAAACTTACTTGTACAGTATGCGTAGGAAATGAATCTTTGGAACAGCAATGGTCCATTAACAGAGAGGCAGTGTTGAGACTTATATCTAAAGAAGTGTTATGATGTTTACAACGAAGAGCTTGAAGCTCTAGTGCTTGGTTTAAAAGGGAAAGCAATCTATTTGGTGGCAGCATAACACTTGCGGGTAAAAACGTTTGAAGCTTATCCATTAAACACTTACGAGAATTCGGTCCTTTACCTTCCCTAAAAAGCAAAAGAAAAATGGAAAATACACCTCAAGTTTGACACGTATATATTATTTTTTTAATGAAACATGAAAAGATCTTGCTTATATCATTAATATGTAAATCTGTATATTAATAAAACATTAAAATCGATTTTTTTTTGTTTTGTTATCAGTTTCTTTTTGTTGCTCACTCTTTAATAAATCCTATAGTTTTTTTTGTGCCAAATGTATGATTAAAAAAAAAAATAGATACCTATGTTAAAAATATACCAAATTTTTTCAGTATTTTCCTTTTTTGACGACCGTATAAAAATGTATTGTGTGTTTCCTGCACATAGTATAGCCTTTAGGACAGAAATAAAAAAATTTAATCGCAGATTCTTGCAGAAAATGTCTTAAAAACATTTGTGGTAATTTTTAACACTGGCAAATAATTGTTGCTACATTTTATTTAATTGTAAGGTATTTTTTACTTTTCGGCGCTTACGTAGCGAAAACCGTGATAGTTACAAAAAAAGTATACAGATCTATTTTTGTAGGGAACAGAATTTTAAAAAAACTTCCCGCGAGAACATTCCTTTCGGCTGAGATTTGACAATTGTCTAACAAATTCATTTAACATTTTATACATTTTTTAAAAATTGCTGTAACGGAACTTATACAATAACAAGTAACTTTACCAATTTGTACGGGACCGTAATTCCTCGGTATTTGAACACATCATATAACTAGATAATTGATGCACCCGAGAAGTATTATGTTGAAGTGGCGTTAACTCGTTCCTTAAAACGTGCAGAGCATCAAGCACTCTTCCATCTTCCAAATATTCAAGATACTTTTGTTCCAGTAAAAGAAACTTCATTTCCTATGAACAAATTAATATGTGTTTGTGTACAGATTTGTGCTCAGTTGCTTTCTAAAAGGTAAAGATTACCACTAAATTTAACTGTTCTCCCAAAAGTGGCTTTAATTCCTGCAAATCATGGTCGGCTTTATTCCAATCTCCATCCATGACGTGCTGTCGAAATTTTGCTGCAGAAGGATGATCTAAACGACATCCCGATTCAGCCATTAAGGACTCAGCAGTATGACTACAAAATATAGTGTACCTATGTCAATCTCATAACCAGCCAACAATGTAAACTTATGCGACCAATTGTGGAATTGAAAATTGGGGTTCAAAAAGAAAATAAATAGTTAGAAGTAGAGGGACGCTAAAGCCACTTCCAATTGTACAATAAAGACAATTTTTCAAGGAAAAAAAAGCTGCTTATTTGCAGATACACAGTGCAAGTTGCTAATAAATTTTTTGTAAAATAGAAAAAATTCAATTCTGTTAACTGTTAGTAGATACCTACAGCAGTCCAACTTACTTTTGTCTATCTGAGTAAATACAAGTACACATATAATAAGTACATATACGTCTATTCTTAATTTCATTTTGTAAACATGATACATTATGGAAACAAAGAAACTATACGTGTACTTTTTTACTAATTACTAATTTACCTTAGGTACCTTTTTATTGTTTTTAAATTAAATGAAAAAGAAGAAAAACACTTACTTCAAGCCCTCATTTGATAAATATTGTCCGATAAGACGCACTATATCTTGATTAGTTTGATCTACAACAACAGGGTTAATTGGGTCTGCATTACTATTTACAACTTGCGAATCTCCATGTCCGTTTTCAGTTGAGCCATTGCTTGGATCTGTAGCACCATTTTGCACACAAACATTACCAGATGACTGCATACTTTCTACACAAAAATTGACGTCTGTTCGGGATTTTTTACGAGGCGGCTGTCCACCGTCGTCTTCCCCCGAAGACTCGCTCGTTGAGGCCAGAATTATTTTTGATATATTTGCCTTTTACACGTTTCTTTGTTGCAATTTGCGCAAAATATTTGAATTGCTAAATATAGAATCAATCCTTATTTGCACGATATACGCATATTTAATTTCGTATTTTATAGGCGAACAGTTGCGTCACAAATGACAGAACGCACAATGCACAATACAGACCAATACTTGTCAAGAATGTTCACAATTTTCATGATTTAGGTGCCTTTATTTTCAACACGTTACTTTAAATATCTCATTTAATCGTAATATGCAATGGCATAATCGTGGTTGATATACTCATCCATTCGAGATAAGAATTTCAACGAACAAAACCAATCAGCTGGATTTTCATCACTTTTTCCATAAACATGCTAAAAACAGCTGGTCACGATCCCCACCTACTCCCACTATTTTACATTTGTATCATCTATGGGTTGCAACGTTGCAACATTTTGGATAAATATTCTTGTTTATGATAAATATTCCACAAGTGATTGAATTATAAAATGATCGCAAGTGTTGATCTTTAAAAACTTATTTCATCATCCTGATTGTGATTGATCAATAATAAATTGTTTTGTAAAATTGTTTACATTAATTAACGTCAATTATTAACGTGCAGCCATCATTATTGCTATATTTATGTAGTACATACATACAAAACAATGTGGGTGGCTATAACCATAGATTGCTATAACGATAGAATAGAAGTCATTGGTAAAGATAATGACAAATCGAAACAAATTTAAACCTTTTGAAGACTATATTGTTTCCAAATATTGTTTGAGGTTTCCTTTTGGAAAATTTGCGTGGATTGTTGTTTCTTTGCCATTGTTTTCATTTATATTCTGTGTAGTTTATTCAGTTCTGTACAACTTTGAAAAAGCCACTTCATCTCATTGCCATGTTTACAATTTTCTTCCCTCTGTTTCTTCTGTAATTGGAAATTTCTCTCCACAAAAGAATATCTGGCAATTGGCGATTGCACTTCATGCTCTTCCCAGACTTTTAATCGCTCGCTTTTATTTAAAGTATCATCAAGAAGTTTTACATCCATGGACATTTTGTTATAACATTTTTGTATATTTCTTGAACATTACGGAAAACGTAGCCCTAATTATACTATCATTTTGGACTTCATCGAATAATTATGGTAAGACAATCAGATCCGAAAATAACAGTTCATATTATAGCTAATTAGTGACACTTAACTTTTTTAATTTTTAGCTATCCATAAATGTGCATTCATCATATTTATCTGCATGTCGGAATTTTATATGTTAATGATATGGATGATGCACAAGCGATTTCGAAAAACCCAAAGAAATACAGCAGAAATTAAAAGTCTGATGTTAAAAAAGAGATTACTTTTATTAAATGTAATTTGTATACTATTGTCAGTGTATTTCTTTGTAAGACATAATTCTTTTTGTGAACCATATGGTAAGATAATTACTTAAAGCATTTTCTTCTTACAATATTATAATATTGTTATTATTTTCAGTGTACTCGGCTTTTGCCTTTTTTGAATACATCGTAGTTCTCTCTAATATGGCATTTCACATGACAGCTTCCCTTGACTTCAATGATAGGATGCTGTTGCTAAGTTTTAATGGCATTGATATAAAGTATAGATAACAATCAATTGTTTCTATTTAAGATTTAATATTCTCATTTTTTTAACTACCTGTATTATATTATACATTTTTGTATTATCTTGTACTTTTTTAATTTGCATTTAAAAGAAATGTAACTATTACATCGGTATTTGTATCTAAAAGTCCCAATTTTTTGTTATTCATTATTGAAACGTATTTTAAAAAGTTTTAGTTGGTTGGTAAAAACTGAAAGTAATTTATTTACTTAAATGTATGATTGGTTGCAAAATTTTAACTTTTGTGAAGTGTAGTAGATGAATGAAATCAATATTGTTATTTTATATATATGTTTTTATTCTACTAATGTAGAATAAATATATATTTTTCGCTATTCTCACAGTTTTACAACATTATTGTAGACCGTTCTTCTGTACGTTAGTATAATATATTCTTCGCTGTTTTATTTAAGCGGAAAATTGACATGTAACAAAATAGAAAATACATTTCTCACTTGTCAATTTTCCACCACTTAAACTTGTAACAATTGACAAAAAATCACGTCATTTAAATTTCGCGGGTTTTAATTTTAGTTGGGGCACTACTTGTTTGAGGGCGCTAAAATAAGTAAATAAGAGTTTATCATCTATGCCATGCCATCCGCTGAATCCATAGATAGATAATCTGAAACTTGTTGTATGAACAAGTAACGTAAGTCTATGATCTGATCAGATTTATGTGTACAATTTATCATATCATGTCTAATAAAAGTTTTAATTTTGGATTTAAGTAAGTGACATTAATTTTCTATTTTAATATGATTCCAGTTTGAATTCACGTTTTTATAGGCCCCCTTCTGCTACTGCTACTGCTACATCTGCCATTCAACAAAATGAAAATGCATTTGGAACAAATACAACTGCCCCCTTACAATTTGGAATTCGCTCAAATGTACAAACAGGAACGTCATCTTCTACCCCTATATCAAGCATGCCATTGCAATTTAATTTGGGACAAACAACTACTGGGACAAGCTTCAGTTTAGGAGGAACTGCCACACCGTCATTAAATTTAACATCAACACCAGTGTCTGCAACTGGAGGAGCTGCTTTTGTATCAGTTACAACTAGTGCTAGTGGTAGTCAAACACAATCATTTATTTCACCAGCAAACACAACTTCAACTACTGTTAAGTCTTTCACAGGACTAACAACTACATCAGCACCTAGTTTTGGAGTGTCTGCAGGCTTTACATTTGGTTCCAATACAACTTCAACAGCCCTATCTACACCTACAACGTTTGGTAACTAAATGATTATACACTTGCTTTTATTTGTATGGACATTTGCTTGTTATGAGTGAGTTATGATAATTGATAATTTGTACAAGTGGTACTGAAGACTTTTTTTTAAAATTTTTAAATAAATAATAATAACATTCCAGGTGGTTCAGATGCCTTACAATACTCTGTTGTTTCTGCAGTAACATCAGCATCAAATTTGAAATCTACTGTTGGTTTGGGTGGAATTTCAACTGATGTGAAAACTACCAGTTCAGTATCCACTCAAAAAGAAATATCACCAAAGGATCAATCACTTCCTAATGAAATTCTTCACACAGTGGAGTCGTTTAAAAAATTTGTAAAAAATGAAAAAGGCTACAGCTCAGACATATCCAGATGCTCAGCTAAAGAGTACAAAAAAGTAGAAGATGACATTGATATTTTAATAAATACTTTGAATGACATTGAATATGATCTTCATAAGTACAGAGGCATGACAGAAAAACTTAAATACGATGTCGCCAAGGGATTACAATATATTGAGATGGCTCAAAGAACTCAAGACACTCCACCAGGACTGCAGTATGATAATACAACTCCCATGCAGTTTTTTATGGACTTGACAGATAATTTTGAAAAGGATATGCATACATTAAAGACTCAACTAGAGGCCATAGAAAAATGGACAAAAAGTTCACAACATTTAAGTAATATAACATCAGAAGGTATTCATTCATCATTCGTTAATTTTTTATTATTGCATTTTACAAAAAAACCGACCATTGCAGATATTTCACTGGGTATGAAACGACTTCATGAAACATTTGTAGCATTAGCAGGACAATTTCAAACTCTCCACAATCAAGTAGAGGCCCAAAAAGAAAAATTCTTGAACTTAAGGAGAACCATACTGAATGATCCATCAAATATATTTGATGATTCTAAAATCAATATAAATAATGAGGGGATACATAATAATCCACATACAGTTCCACTCCTTCCTGCTGGACCAACACCATTTAACACAGTTGGAAAAACACAGGCTTATCTGATTTCTCAAATAGTTAATCCGGGTATGATGACACTCAGTTCAATGTGTTTTTTTAAAAACATTAATTTCAACAACATTTTGCATACATGTTAACTTGTCAGAACTATATATGGGCTTTTTTTGCAGGTGTAGGTGTAGCCAATCAATCACAGGATTCTTTTGTTAATAGCACACCATTTGGATTACCAAACACTAGCTTTTCAATGACATCACATTCTCCATTTCAGTTAAATAAACCTCCAATTGGAAATAAAAGAGGTAAAATGTAAAGCAAATTTGAATTATTTTATAAAACAAATACATCCATCTATGAATAAATGAAATTATATAATATTTAACAAAAGTGCATATATTCGTTTCTTCCTCTTTTATTATACATACTGATTGTGAGTCGCTAAGGCCGAATCGGTCTGTAATATGCTTTTCCCATTTTAAACGATACGCGTAACAGCCTTAATTTTCTTATTTAGTAGCTTGTTAGTTTTTTTTTTTTTTTTTTCATTTGCAACCGACACGTTAATTTTAACTTCATAATTTTCTTTAGAAATAAAAAAATATATTAATGTAGAAGAATATAATCTTACGATTAATGTTATGTTTTAAAAAGTACATTTTAAAATTATATGTATCTTGACAAAAATGTAATACATTACTAATTAATCGAGATAGAATTTATTTCGCGCCATTTTCATTTTTCAAAATTTTGATACTTTGAGAAAGTTAGTCTCCAATATACATTTTATATTAGAAAGCATCATTATTATTTATCATTAAGGTTTTTTTTACTATATAACACTAATATGACCATGTAATTTAAATTACTTAAAATGTTCCATCATTTTACTTCTGACATTAAAAACGTGATATTTCACGTAGCTTAACAGTTGTTCTTGTGGTATAATGTTTGTCAACTTCTTTATTTCGTCAATCATAGCTCTACGGTGGTAATCTCGCAATAGAATGTTGTCTTCAAAATATGCTTCTGCTAATACATTATAACATATTTTCTCTGTTAATCTGCTTTTTAAAATATTATCGACCGTATTTCTGAGTTCATGAAATTGTTTTAAATTAATTCCACACAAACCAAGGAAATGTGAAGACACGCTTCCTTTATCAAGATTCAAGAAGACGACCATGTTCTTCAATTCGATAGAAGCAACACTAATTGAGTTACACTTTTGTAAAGGAGCTAAAATTGTAACATTACTTTCATTGTCTGAAATGGGTTTTTTCGTTTTTTTGGCCAAATTCGGTAAAGGCTTGATCTCTTTTAGTTTGAAATTATTTTTAACGTTGCTTTCAATTTCAACATTTTGATGATTTTCTTTTGAAGCGATATCAACGCGAATAGAATTGTCCTTCGTTGAACCACTAAAACGGAAATTCGAGAAGTTAATCGGTCAACTAATTTTTTATGTCATTTTAACCTTCGTAATACTTTGTTTGCTTTTAAAATATCCTGAGAAATTCAAGATTCGCTTAGATATATACTTAAGAGCACACCTGTTGCTCTATAAATGAAGTATAGACGACCGAATGGATACCAAAAATCGGATATTTTTGAAGTTACCGTAAAAAATGTATGGCTAAGGTACATTTGTGCTCCGCTTGGTATTACGAAGATTAATTTAAAGTACGAGTTATAGATTTTGATTTATCTTAAACCTTTATTAATGTTTATTTAGCTTGTTCTGGAGATTTTATTTAACTCATTAATATCATGTTCAATCGGTAAACAAGTTAAATTAATATATAATACTTACACATACTGAAGTAATTTGATATAGTGCAAGTAAAACTTAAAGTATTTTAAAACATCATCTTTAGAAAGCACTTTGGCAAGTACTATTACTTTATTTTTTCTGAATTCTTTATCCCTTAATGATTCTTCAATGGTACTATTGGAGTCTTCTTCTATTTTATTTTTTACCCACAAAAATGTAGCAAAGTCAATGTCCTCATTAAAGCTTTTTTGAAGAAATTCATACATAGTTCTCACATTACAATAGTTTTCTTTACTTAAGTCATTTTCTCTGCATGCTTCATTTTTTATTTTAAATGATTTTTCGGAATTATGTTCTTTATATGCTTCTTTCTTATTTGCATAATTGTCAATATTTCTCAATTGACTTCGTGAAGTATTTTTTTGGTTTGAGGAAGTACATTTCAGCAATTTTCCCTTGTATATTCTACTTGTTCTTACATTCGTTTTTAGAGAAATTTTAGAAATTCGCTTTTTTTGTTCTGTAAACGTTACGTTATTTTTTAAATAAAAATTTAAACTAATTTTATTGTACCTGTTTCTTTTTTGACGAGACTGTTCATCAAATTCTCTCTAATACTTAATGTATTCGTTATGTCAGTTATTGAATGGTCTTCTCCAGTTACAGAATCAAATTTTTGAAAGAAAGAATCCCAATATTCCTTTCTTTGCTTTATTATTTCTTTATATCCTGCTAAACTTATTAAATTTAAATAAATAAAATTAACTACCTACAGTATAGTCTAAAAGCTGAACTAAGAAACTTGCCACCACTTTTCTTCTGTTTTATATTTCAAGAAGAAAACTTTTTCTTACCTGAAAATAAACTTAAAGTATCCATCTCGTTTATTTGAATTTTTTTGTAACAACTTGCAAATACTATTTACATATTTTATTTAAATCTTCGTCATTGTTTCTAACGTTTGTAATTATACTTCCTACAACCACACAAACCACACTTTGACTTGTGCCGCCTTTTAACCATTTTAAACATTTGACATAATTCTGTCATTTTACACCATAGATACAGATGAAGGCAATGATGACAAATTCGGTAGAGTTCTAGCAAGTGATCCAAAATTAGACGTTTAAAAATCGCATAATCGCAAGATAAAAATACGGCGAGTACTTTTTTGATTCATTCACACCATATAATAAAATGCCATGTCTAAGATGCCATGCTACTTTATTATTATTTTAATTTGTAATATTTATTTATTTTGATAATGGCATAACAGCCGAAACGATATTGTCAGTAATTTAATAAAATCTATGGAACAAATACCAAGTGTTTTGTTTTCTTATTATTAAACATGTTTCACAAAGAGCAACAAAGAGCCAAGCCAGATTTCTATTTCATTAATGTTAATTTGGCATGTTCGTAAATTGTAGTCCGTATAACATACGGAATTATACACACGTTTTTTTTTTTTTCGATATTTGCACGTGCAGATAATAGTAAGAAATGCTTTGTAGAATATTCATAGACATGGCATAACCAAAACTTCTAATCTTCTTCACTCACAATCAGTTTTTGATTTTTAAATGGCTCTGAGAGGGTAAGAAGGTTAGGTTAGGGTCGATAAGTTAAGTTATAAGTGTACCCATCAGGCAGTTATACGGACTACCATTTACGAACATGCCTATTCATTCTAACCTAAGAATATTTTAACATTTCCTAACCTAGACTTTTTCTAACCACAAATAATTTATTAATTTTTTTAATGTACTAAAATTCTGTAATTGCAAGAGTTGGGTATGAAGAATCGAAGAAAAATTAAGAAAATTACTTTAGACAACGAAGTTTTAACCAGAAGTGATGTAAAATCAATCCTAGCGAATACAGCGACAGTTAACAATGGTCAGATGAAAAAGAAAAAGAAATCAATTAAGGAAACACAAGTAATGGTTAAACGAGGGGATAGTATTACCGCCAATGAAAAGCAAAATGAAATTTTGATTGACGAGGAAACTAATAAAAATCTGGATCCTCAACCTGTTTCAGATAATGATATTCCTCAAGAAGTGGTAAAAAATGAAGAATCTAAAAGATCATTGAAAAGAAAGAGATATGCGCAGCTTTTACGAGAAAAACAGCTAAAATCAATACTGAGCAATCAACAACGTTGTTTGAATTATTTATCATTATGGAAACATGATAAAAGTAAATGGAAATTTGAAAAATTAAGGCAAACTTGGCTTCAACATAATATGTATGACACTGACAAAGTTCCTGATGATTTCTTTAATATTTTAATTGATTATTTTGTACAAAGTAAAGGGAAAATTAAAGATGCTATTGTAGAAAATGCAATAAAAATCGTTGAAGAAGAACAATTAGCTGATACAGATTCAAAAGATGGGAAGGCACAAACTTCAAGTAACGAAATAAAACTTTTTAGAGCAAGAACTGTTGTTCAAAACTTAGGAATATAAATACATATTATGTAATGTACATATATATTTGCATTAACTGTCATCAATGAATGATATTAATATATTTTATTTGCCTATAGCAGTTTATTATGCATTGTCTAGGTATAAGTTGTTATAAGATTGACAAGGGAGATAAGGTTCCAAGAGCATGATAATACAAAAAATTAAAATAAAGTAATTATTATGGGGCAACTATAAATTTGGGAAGAAAAACTTATGTAATATTGATTATCAATGATCATATATTATTTATAAGTTTTTTTTTCTTTGAGCAGGCTATATGTTCATTAAGTTTTGGTTAAAAACTTGATATAAACTAAAAACAAATAACTCTTTGCAATTGGATAATATACAATCTCAGGTCCATAATAATTTTCAAATAAATTGTGGAGAATGCCAAATAGCTGAAATATTTATATGAAGATCTGTAGAATATTATGGGCCTCGGTTTAAATATTGAATTGCAATCAAGTACTTCGAAAATTAAACTTCTATTTTAATAGATTGCAAATAGACGTAAACAGTAGTTATCCATTAAATAGAGTAGGCATATAAAAATCGAGAATTACGACCTGTGCTGGTGCTGCCCCAGAAATTAACTCTTCCAAACCTACACCCAATTATGTATTTACGAAAGCGAGCAGACTGTTGTCCCAAGAATCACAACAATTTTTAACGAACGAACCGAGATTTGGGACTACAGGACCACGAAAAAAACTATTATTTTTCATTATATGTGAGAAGATGGAGATGGATTTTTTTAGACAAACAGCGAAACAGCAAACAGACTAAACAAACGAAATGGTGAAATGTTAACGATTAATTTGCGTGTTATGGTGTTATGTGGTGTGATGTGACTTTATTTCTCTTCTTAAGAGAGAAGAGAAAAGCAGATGGAAGAAATTCTGGTTCACGAAAGCCTGAAAAAGAAAAAAGACGGGAATATTAGTATCCTCGTTTAAAAAAAGAATATATTTTTTTTTATTAAACCATTTTGTTTTTTAACTTACCGCCGTTCGTCGTAAAATAACAAACGAAAACTTATCGCGCACTAATTCACTTGTTGTGTTTTTCGATACCTATCTGTAATAGCTATTATTAAATTTGCCCGTTTAAAATTTTATTTGCTACTGAACTGAATCATTTTTTTAAAAAAAACCTACAATGACTGGTTGTTTTAAATGCCTAAATGGCAGAAAAAAATAATCAAAAAGCTTAAAGCAAACTTTTAAAATTAAAACGATTATGTATGATTAAAGCAAAATGCTTCAAAGTTCCTATTTATAAATTACTCGTTTATAATGACGCTTCTTGTTTTGAAATGTCCGGTACATACGATTATGTAGTCAAAAATTCGTTTTAACTTTAACTTATTAGTATCGCGATCAAGATTAACGCAAACACTGAACACTTGGTACATATAATACACATGCACAAACTGAAAAAGAAAATCAAGTACCTAGACCCAGCGAGTGACAAGTATATACCTACATGCTACATGCAACATGCCACATAATATGTAGCGCATTTTGTTGTACATCGTGTACGTGTACGTGGAACACAACACCCCAATGACAGTGTGGACGACACTCCCTACATATTTTACGATAAGGGATAAGTAAGAAGGTACTCTCCATCTTCAGACCTGTCGCACCAATGGCAGCGAAAACTAATGGTAATGTAAAATGGACCTAAACGAGCAGTTTAAAAACCAGTGGCGTCACAAGGAGAAGTACCTGTGAACGCCGATAACCAATCGTAGTGCAACAGAAATGTGTACAAGAACAGAGGAGCCCAATAATGTCTCAAATTACCGTTTGTAATTTATCTTAAAGGGCAAAACCACCAACATAGCCCCAATACAATAAAAATAAAGACAACTTGTCACTCATAGTCAGGTCGGCTTGATTAATGTTAGTGCGACTTACTTGTGAACATCAATCTATCCAGCGTCGGATGTCCACAGCCACGGAGCCAGGGGCTACTGTCCAACGGCTGACGTTCCTCCATACCCTTTCGTCACTCACACACTTGTTTGAACGCGGACGCGGACGCCACCAACTTTTCGCGCGCGAAAATAAAGTGTAACTAAAAAACACTTTTACGTTCGAACGAACACTTAACAAACACACTTGAAAAATGGACCTGAAACAATACAACAAATAGTTTATCAGTGCCTTTGAAAACAAGCAGTGATTTGGTCAAATTTACCTATGTCCAAACAACTCAGACTTTACTTCTCTTGGTGGAATGGTGGCGAGTCGGGAAAGCGTTTGACTTAAGTTGTTTTCTTTTTTTGATGCACCTTAATCTGAAAATCAAAAAATTGATATAAAAATACAAATTATGGTTAAAAGAGAGCGTTAATAAGTCTATCTCATAACGTTATTAAATGCAAAAGTTTCTTTAAGTTAAGATTTAAAAAAACAGATTAATATGCCAAAGTTTGCTCCTCCTACTAAGCAGTTGGGAGCCCCTTTTATTCTACCGCCTCACACGTCTGCCTTTCTGCCAATCCTACTTTTATAAATCTCTTAATTGTTAGGTAATTAATTATTACTAATTTTAACGAATGTGAAATTTACCGTCACCTAACAGCTAACACCGATATATACCGATATAATCCCTATTACAATGTACCTAGTTAAAGTTTGAAATTTAAGAAATTGCAAAATGGCGTCGCATTGTAGGTAGGTACATAAGGGAAGACGAACTTTTTAACGTAAAATGTAATTAAATTATAGTTACCAAAGAAAAAATACACTCCGAATATAGCAAAAATTTACAATTTACCGACTCACGACACTTAATTTAAAACCAACATACCGAACAACTAACTAGGTATTACCAATAATACCTACAAGCGCATTCGTGTCATTCGAAAACTATGCAGCAACAATACCTACTTACGCATGCGTACATAGAGGGAAAATCATAGATTATTAAAAAAAAAAAAAAGGAAAGAAGAAAAAAACATCTTGCCCAAAACATTTAGCCACATTATCATAGATAATAATATAGGTACATACACATAAGAGCTATTTTAAAATATTTATTCACAGGCATTCTTAACATCAAAATATCGACTTTTTTATAAACAGCAAAAATGGCGATCGTCATCACTTGTTAAAAATGCCGAAAGTTTTTCTACTTAGAAAAAATACCTACTAACCTCCTGTGATAGAGTAGATCCTCCGTAAATGACGTTCTGGTGAATACGATTCACGATACCTACTATGTAATACACTTATCACTTCAATTTTTTATTAAAAAAGTGAACAAATTAAGTTTGCAACCACAAGGCGACGATGCTCGTTCTAAAAAGGATACGTACCAAAGACCGACACGAGGAGCAGCGTTCTGATTGTGGTTTCGGCCAATCGGAGCCAAGGACAAATATGCAGACGTCATCGGTAAATTTCTAAGCACTCTTAGTTTTTGTTTTGGGCAGTTTTAATGATTCTGTTTTATCTACATTATTTTCATTTGTTTAAATATTATCACCATCTAATATATTCTCCTTTATTTAATAGATATACGAAAGATTTATAAAGAATAGTAAAAAATGTACAGGGATAGCAGACCATTGTAGAGATAAATTTTAACAATTCACTAGATTCCCAAAATGTAAAACCTCTTCATTTTCAAAATAGTCTTAATTTCCTTGAAATAGCAGAAACAAATATGGCTCTATTAAAGGGTCTACCCATCAGAAATGATCAAATAGAATTATGAAATCCCCCCTCCCCTTTAAAATTACAATAGATTACTTATATCTTAGTCGATTAATATTTTACGTTAAAAAGTTCGTCTTCCTTATGTACCTACCTACAATGCGACGCCATTTTACAATTTCTTAAATTTCAAACTTTAACTAGGTACATTGTAATAGGGATTATATCGGTATATATCGGTGTTAGCTGTTAGGTGACGGTAAATTTCACATTCGTTAAAATTAGTAATAATTAATTACCTAACAAATAAGAGATTTATAAAAGTAGGATTAGCAGAGAGGCGGACGTGTGAGGCGGTAGAATAAAAGGGGCCCCCAACTGCTTGGTAGGAGGAGCAAACTTTGGCATATTAATCTATTTTTTTGATCTTAACTTAAAGAAACTCTTGCATTTAATAACGTTATGAGATAGATTTCTTAACGCTCTCTTTTAACCATAATTTGTATTTTTATATCAATTTTTTGATTTTCAGATTAAGGTGCATCAAAAAAAAAAAAACTAGTCAACGCTTTCCCGACGCGCCACCATTCCACCAAGAGAAGTAAATTCTGAGTTGGTTTGGACATGGGTAAATTTGACCAGTGATTTGATTTCAAATTTTCATTTCGACTTTCGGGCCGAGGGGGAGTTGGAATAACTTATAGGTAGCGGTAGTGTTCTTCATCGATGAATTTCGTCTTTATCGTCCTATTACTAGACTGTTTTCAGAAGAAGGCACGAAGGACAGGTCATATAAAGTCATCAGTACAAATTGGGTGGCATTGGATTGAAAGTGGTCGAGACAAACAAAGGATGGGATATTTTTATAACTATAAATAACCAAAACGAAAGTATAATTGATAATTTATTTGTTTAAATTTGAATTGATGAAGCTTTCAGATAATGCAACTCTATTTTAACGTAGAAAAAACAAAAACACAAGTGACAAAGATGGTTTATTACACCAACTAA
This sequence comes from Agrilus cyanescens, assembly GCA_947389935.1. Taxonomy (NCBI): domain Eukaryota; kingdom Metazoa; phylum Arthropoda; class Insecta; order Coleoptera; family Buprestidae; genus Agrilus; species Agrilus cyanescens. The sequence continues at coordinate 29,578,512 of OX376708.1, forward strand.
CCTGAAGAAACCACTGCCACAATGTGGCGAAATGTACATTGTGATATAATAAACGTAAATACTCTATTGAAAATATGTGTAGTAATCCTATCCCTCAATTCCCTACCCTACTGGGCAGAATTTTAAGTAAAAGTACAGAATTGCGAATCTTTGAGCCCCCGGCGTAGAAGCAATTACAGTACCCAATTGTGTTGTGAATATCGATTATTATTAGGGGCCTTCATCTACTACGTATGTTATACATAATATACTCAATATTATTAACAGTTACCACAGCTAATGCAAAACCCTTAAGGAATTTCTTGTTGAAGTTTCAATATTTTGATTGGGAGAAGTTTGACCATTTCTTTACATACGCTCAATTCGGCAGAAATGGACTCTTCTATTTCAGGATTAGCTTCGTAATATTCGATTATTTTTTTATAAAAGTCATTACTTTTGTTTATATTCTCTAAACCTATTCTCTTGTCTAATGTAATAAAGCGGCTCCACAGTGCCCCGATGTGAAATAGCGCTTGTAAGAAGGGTTTTTGTAAATCTGCGTCTATACATTTTGTTAAATCTTGAACTGAAACTTGTTTAAATGAGTCAGTAAAAGACATATAATGTTGTATGCTTTTTTCAACAAGATGATTTATTTTATTTAAAGCATGGGCGGAGGGCCGTCCTTTAACGTCCCTTATTTTCTCTATTTTTATGTCCAAAATTTCACAGTATATCTGACCCAATTCAAACCATATTTGTCTGAAAATTAACATATTTTGCACATTCATTTATGTGAGATTTAATTTATTAGAGAAATAAAAATACATAATGCACACACTGTTGACTGTTTCAAATTTATTTACTGCATCTACAATAATTATTTATTTTGACACCACAGTGTATTTTTTACTTTTCAGGTCGAAATAATTATTGTGGATCAGTAGCACTTTGTACAATGGACTGTCTTATTTACTTTCAAAGACTATACAAGAATGCAAAATAGTAGTAAAGAAAAAAAAAGTAAAGTTTAAAAAAAAATTCATACCTGCAATAATGCATGTAATATGTCGGATTAATTTCCTTTAAGACGTTTTCAAGCAAATCTGCACGCCTTTTTTGCATTTTGCACTGGTTTTCCATATTATCATCGAAGAAAAGAAGATTTTTATACAACTGACTTTTGTCTAATGCTATCTCAATGTAATCAGAAGCTAAAGCATTCAAAGTGTAATACGAATGGGCTTTATTTACCCAGGTCTGAGTATTATAGAAGACTTTATGAGCATCTTGTAAAGTCAATAAATACTGATGGGTAATTTGATTTTCATAAAAATCTGTATTTAATGATGTAAATGTGAGATTATTAAAATCAATCTGGGCTGCTGTAATTTCATCCAGTTTTAATTTGGACAGATCCAATGTTAAATCAGAAATGTCATTTAATTCATCAGAAGAGTTAAGTAATCTTTCACGTGAAACTGAAAGTAGTAAAAGGCCATATTTAGTCCAGCATCTTGCAACATCTGCACTTCTATGTCTGAAATTTTCCATTTTGGCTTCAAATTCCTCCGACTGGTCCTGATTAACAAGCAGTTGTTTCTCATATTCATCTAAAATAACAGAACTACTAGCCAAATGATGTCGAGCTTCTTTAAAGCCATTTCTTTCCATAAAAAACTGGGACAAGGTTGCTGCATTCAATGCCCAATCAATACTATCATACTCGCCACTCTCTAATTGTCTTTTTAAGGTAATGTGGCAGTAAATGGCACTTTTAAGAGCATCTTTTAGACTGCCGTAAATTTGTGCAGCATAATATAATGTTAATGTATAAACTTTTTCCAAGTTTTGTACACCAACATGAGAATTTGTTTCAACATTTACTACTTTAAAAAGGTCATCAATATCACATGGAATTAAACATTTTTGCTTAAAATTATTATATAAGGATATAGCTCTTTCAAGATACGACTGTGATTTTTTAGGGTCTCTATGTGACCACAAAATTCCGAACTGATTTAACATATTTAATGAGATCAAAACTATTTCTGGTTCTTCCTCAAATTTTTCTATGATTTCCTGACACTGAATAAGATTCTTCTCCCCTACTGATAATTCTTCTGTATCAATGGCAACAATTCCCATATAAAGGTGCGTTGCGGCAAGCATACCTGAAATAAACACATCATTTGCTATCTGTCTAATTTAATTAAATATACCTGTTAATTTTAAACGTTCTTTAGCATCCATTGTACAGTTTCGCAAAAGATTATCAATATTTGCTTTCATGCTTAGTAATAATTCTCTTGCTGTATATTTTGAAAGATATGGCTCATTTTCGGGGTCAGTCTTACTATCTTCTTCAATTAATTTTCTCACTTTCTCGTATTTCTTTTCGATATCTATGTACGACTCTTTAAATATAGTCATTTTCTTATAACAGTCAATACAGTTTAAGTTTACGTTAACATACAAAACTTTGTAGTTTTTTTTAAAACGTTTGCATTATTCGCATTTACGACTTATTTATTTACAAACATTTACAAACACAACCCTTTTTTCCTGACAACTCATCCCATTGACATATTATTGACATTGAAATGTTGGCAAACCATCAAACTAGTTTTAGTTAGCGTTTCACGTGCTGGAGAGCGCTAAAATCAATCAACAAGAGTGTATCATTTATAATCATAGTATAGTATAATCCTCTCTTGTCTATGATAGTTTTCTAACCAAACATTTCTAATCGAAATATGTTTGTAACTAATGCTGTAAATAAACATAAATAGTGAATAATAACGCAAAAAATGGTTAACTACGTGAATAAATACAAGTAACGAGATTCTTAAAAATTAATATTCAATTGATTTGATTTTTTACACTTCGAATCGTTGCTACTTTCGTCTTTATTTATATTTGGAGCGCGATTTGGTTTATTAAAAATGTCGAGTACATCACAAAAACATCGCAATTTTGTTGCAGAACCGATGGGGGATAAACCTGTAACAGAATTAGCCGGAATAGGTGAAGTTTTAGGAAAAAGGTTAATTGTTGCAGGCTTTGATAAGGTAAAAACAAGCATATTAGCATACTAGGTGTGACTGGTAATTTTTTTATTATAGGCTTACGTTGTTTTGGGTCAATTTTTGGTTTTGAAAAAAAACCAAGAACTATTTCAAGAATGGATGAAAGATGTTTGTCAAGCTAATTCAAAACAATCAAATGACTGTTACCAATGTCTTCATGACTGGTGTGAAGAATTCTTGTAAACCATCTGCATAGAATACATATATTACCCACCGTCTCTCAGTACGGCTTTTAAGCACAATTTTCAAAAATAATAGACTAGTATTCCTGACTTTACATTTTACTGGCTAAAAAGAAACGTAGTGGTACTTTTGTAAGTGTTAATTGTATTATTGAAAACTCCTTGTATTCAAAATAATAAAAATATTCTCAGATTAAAGAGCTTTGAATTTTATCTATTCAAATAATTATGAAATTACACTTGTATCTGACAAGGTAACTAACTCCCAATGGTTGGTGTTTCGTTTGCCTTATGCAATCTCTTAAATGTAAAGTGTTTCTTCAATATATATTTATTAACCTTTTCAAAATATTTAACGAACCATATCTCATCAAAAAGCGATTCGAAGTACATATGTAAATGTACATAAACATATATCTTACAACTGCAACCAATCATACATGTTAGCTAACTTGGTTGCCTTTAGTTTTTATTGTGAATTTTCAAAAGATAATTATACTTTTCGCTTATAAATAGGTAATGTTATTAACCACGTACATAGTTTAAGAAATTTCCTAATCATCATTTAAATCTAATTCAAATTTAACCAAGAAAAATTGAACCTGACTTTCAATTCTGAACATTTTTTGCAGAAAACTAAAAGACAAAAATTTAGTTATATTTCAAGTGTTATATTATAACTATCTATATTTATACCAAATTGGAGTAACAAATTTAATTCAAAATAATTATAATATTACAATAACTTCACATTTAAATACTGAAGTGCTTAACTAATAAAACAATTTAAGTATGTACCTACTACAACAAAAAACCACATTTCCAATATCACAACTTAATAAAATTATAAATAAAAAATAGGTATGTCCTTATAAATGATACATTTTATTATATTATTTATAGCATATACCTTCAAGCATCGCAAAACATAGATTATTATTATTTCAAACAACGTGTGTGTGTGTGTGTGTGTCAAGTACAATCCTAAATTAGTACAAGTATTTATGTTAATTTATATTTCTAATTCTTCTATAACTAGTCGAAAAAACAGACCTAGAATCTTTACATATTTCGAATTTGGAATGTTAAAATGTATAACTCGCTATGTTTTCATTTGCATTTTACATACATGTTTTTAAGAACCAAGCTTGCTAGTTGGCGAATTTATACCTAAAGCGTTAAACAATTTGGTTTTTAATCCACCTTTTTCTGCATCTGGTGTCCGGGCGGTAGTATTTAACTGCTAAAAAAGAGAATAAAGAAAATAAGATTTTTAAATTCAAATTATAATTCTACAAATATGCAGAAAGCAGAAAGAAAGAATAAAGTAAAGTACACTTTCAAAACCGTTTGTTAATGGGTACTACATAATACTTTTTTTTTTTATATAGATGCTGATTATCGAAACCGATTAATAGCCGAATTCCATAAATAAAAAAATAAAAAACATGTAGTTTTGCTAAACTCTTCCTAATGAATCAAAATTGGTTTAGGTTCGTAGTAAAGCCAGAATCCACAACTACTACTCACCACTAACAAATTTCTAAGTAAACTTACTAAACCTACCAAAATCGTAGTTTATTTACTATCAAATATACACAGCATCCCAAAATCTCTAACTCTGTAAACCTGAACTACAACATACTGTAGGAACATTCCACATCATGGAATACGAGAAAGGTTCATAAATGCATCAAATAAAACCAAAGTATGTTAATCAATTTAGATCAAGTTGTTATTATTTTTACAAATTATTTTGCAACTTTTGATATTATGTACTAAGAACATAAATTTGCGCTTATACAGGTAGAGTTTTTGATTTGGATTTACTAATAAATTTAAAATTTCACCCCTTTTCCTTACGGCTCCTTCAACCTTATTATTACGTTTTAACTCGTTTATTTAACAAGCACGAGAAAAATGTAAAACAGAGATTTGATCTTATTTCAAATAAAATAATATTACGATGATAGGCTAAAATTACATCCATACATTTAAGTTGATTACTATAAAAAATAAATAAATATTGGTACCTATTATATTACAGACTAAATATTTCTTAACAAAATGAATAATCTTTTTAAAAATTGGATGTCTTTCCCTGGATCCCAAATACAATTAGATAGCTAGTAGGTATGCAACAAAATAAAGTTGTTAGCAACATGATTTTAGGAATAAAGCAGAAAGCGCACTTGACATTTTACTTCTAACTTTAAAAATAAATTATTTATGAGAAATAAATGAAATCTTAGTCGTAGCGCCGTAGCTTAAAAATAGGAGATTATTTTTCTCAAAAACAAATCGCTAGTGTTTTTTTTACTAAGCAATACCTATGCCTTACCTGAACAAACAAGTTTAACTACCTTTTACAAATATTCAACCAATATTATTGTAAATAAAATATTTGTGTTGATATTAATTACAAAAAAATAACAAACAAAGAATTAAGAGATAATGAGAAATTCTAAAGCAATAAAGGTGATTTTTTTTCTATACATGTTTTTGCAAAAGAACACCAATTTATTCGGTAAGAACACATGAATAAAAGAACTTACCTCATCTCCATCAAAAGTCATGTCAAGAGATTCTTTGGAGCCGCGGCGAGAAGTTTTCTCTTTGCCACTAGATTTACGTTTGTCTCCATCACCTAGTATGTTTGCCACCTTAGCTTGTTTTACTATGTCCAGAGCCTATAGCGATAAGCAGTATTCAATAAGCAAATACAATTTATTAGTTTACAAGCCCATATTTTGAACCGCCTATTTTAAGCAATTTAAGCACTACCACTAATTAGAATATAAATACATACATAAGTACATACGTAGCAATTAATACATACATACATACATACATATGTATTGTTAAAAGTAATGTTAAAAACGAGAATACGTAATATACTTATTCTAATAAACAAAATTAACTTACTTGCTGTACATGCTGAAGCAAAGGAATAAAGACGATTATATATTAATGTTAAACACACCCTAATTGAAAGAATTTAAAACTAGGAACAGATGTTAACATTTGTAGGTAGAATATCTGTGACATTCGCCGATTCTTTGTCATGCGAATAATTTCAAAAAAATTTTCTTACACCACAATAAACTAATCACTTTTAACAAGAGGTAATATTAATAAAAGCAAAAGAAATTGATTTCTTCTTGATCCAATTCAGTTGTACAAACGTAATTAATTCGTCATATTAGATTAGATATTTTAATTTCTTTTTTATGAAAGTGTGTTACTAAAATTTCGTATACACTATATTATTTTTCACAACGTTGAAATTAGATGTTTCCAACAAAAAATAATACAAACTGCCAGCAAGATCAATCAGTCAAAATATTAATCGGATGACCTGTTTTCTAATATATTTAACATCTGCATTTAAAAGTTAACTGCTATCTATCACTAAATATTCGACAATATTGGAAAATAGACAAGTTAATTAATCTCTTAATAACACAATGTAAAGTCATATACACATTTAACAGCGAAATCCGAATTTTAAACCATCTCCATTAAGTAAATATGTATCTATAAAATTATCCAATACAATGTACACACATGTATGTATATGTACTTGATTTCATAGTCAGATTTTTTTATAATACAGATAAGGTACATTCTTCTCAGCGAATTATTATCGGTCGAACTTGATTTCAATCCCCATTTTAGAATGTTTTGAATAATTAATTCGTATTACGTCTTTATTAGGTTTTTACTAGCGTACCATTTACAATATGTTTATGTGGTTTAGAAACCCGAGTGCTGTATAAGAGATTGTATTTTATTAGAGATTTTGAGATGTATATTAATATGTATTCTAAATGGAGACCATTTAATGACAGAACAATGGAAGATGTATACATACGTATGTGTCCGCACACATATGTAAAATCTCCTTAATTTAATGATCCTAATCTGTACCAATAAAATCTTTAATGTTTTTATGTTACCGTAACATAATATGACATACAATTGTATCGTAGGTACAACCCCAGATTAAAAAATAACACCAACTTTTACAATAACTGTTAGTTAGTTAGTTAGTTAGTTAGATAAAAAAATAATCCTGTTTATGGTATGTTGGTAAAAAACTAACTTATTACCTCTTTCCGGCTTCTAAGAGCGCAATCTTCTAAAGTTTCAGCAGCTTCATATTTTCCTTGTCGGCGATATAAAGCTCCAAGATTTTTAAGTGTCGTTGTTACAGTAGGGGAATCGACTTTAGCAGCTTTATGCCACCCACCGTATTCTCCATAAGGCGCGTTCTCCCTATTGCGAGCTTTATTCTCTTCTCGTTCTTCTGCCACTTGCCATATGGGTTTGTTGTCACCTGAGTTAAAAAATATTACTTAATATATAAAAAAAAATACACTTTCAAAACTAAAAAATAAACAAAATAAGCGTTTTAGCTTGGAAAAACAAAATAGCAATGTCAATTGTTTATTCTAACTTATTTGCCTTCTTTAAACTTTTATTCTGTTTCTGTTTCGTTAATGCATCATTATTTCAAATATCTTTTAGCCTTTTTCTTGCCTTCCCTTGCCTTTGATTAATTTCTTCAATCTGTCCTGTTTATTTTTCGGTTTGTTCATTTCTTATTTTTATTATAACTAATTTTATAATATATCAATACTTTTTTTCTTTGCCTACTACTAAATATTTTTATTATTCTGTTATTCCCTTATTTTTTTTTTCACTTTTAGTTCGCTTAATCCATTTATTTAAACACTTACCTGTCACAAAAGTAACCGCACATGATCAGTATGATTGATATTTATTACATTTATAGGTATAAAGAAATATCACCGATTAGTTGATTGACTTCCTCTTTTAATTATCTGATAATAAAACAACTGATTTTCACTGAAACTTTTTATCTACCATAACGTAAGATTCGCCAAACGTTGGCTTATTCACATGGTGAGTACTTACTATGTAGGGAGTCTTCTGAAGAAGCCAAAGTTTGGCGAAACGTACGTTGTAGTAAATAAGAAAAAATCAGTTGTTATATTATCAGTTAATATCACTAATTACTTTCGCTACTTACTAAGCAGGTATAATAAAAGATTCGACAGATTTAAGTATTATGTACCTACTTTAGCGTTATATCGATAATAAATATGTACCTTTTCAGACATTTTTATAAGCAGCAAAACCACAAATTGTTCCTAAGATATGTTATACAGGGTGTTTCACTACAAAGCAAACATGCATGCATGGAATGGATAGGAAAGGCTCCTGAAATAAAACAACAACATGCAGAAAAGCTGTATATTGCACAGCAATACAAACTTCAAAACTGCGAGATCTACAAAAGATTTAAAAACACACTGTATAACAACAACGCTGCTATTTTTTATAATTAATTAAATGTTCTTTTTGACAATATTTAATAGAATTAATTTTTTTTTCATCGTATAAAATATTTACGAAGCCCGTAGTATCTTCTAAGTCCACAGTTGTTGTTCACACACTAAAATTTGAAATTTTATTTATTCATCTCCAAATTTTTGTATTAATTTCCTTGCAAGTACTAGTTTTTTTATTTTTTATTTATCTTTAAGGTATCGTTATCTCTTTAGTTATTTAAGTTCTCTCATGTATAACAACAGTGGACTTGACTAGACCAGACTGAATCGCATGAAAATGAAGTTTGTTTTAGAAGAAAAAAGAACATTTCTTATAAAAATAACACAGAATTTATATGTATGTATTGTATATGTACGAAGGTAGGTAGGTAGGTAGGTACTACATCAAAAATAGGTACTTATTAGCTAGCAACATTGCATTTTTTTGGACTGCTCACCATCAATAGCTCCGAATTCTTTCTCGTGGGCTCGATTTAATATTTGCTTGTAAAGTATTTCTGCCTCCCGATACTTTCCTTGTTTTAAATAACAGGACGCCAAGTTGTTTTTGGTTTTCGCTACGTTAGGATCATCTGGACCAAGTCGTTGCTCATAAATTTCTAAAGCTCTCTGATAATACCGTTCCACTTCTTCGTACTTTCCCTAATACAAATATACATTACTAGAAATGTAAATTTTGATAAGGTTTTCCTTTAAAATAAGAGCATCAATTATACAGTGCTAGGTCACTATAATACATTAATGCGAATTAATTTATTTAACCAACAACAAGTAACCTCAAATTAATGAAAAAATATCTGTTGTAATCTCATGTGAGGGAACAACAGCAGCAAGAAAAATAAAAGTTAACTTTGTCAATAACCTACAACGATTACGAAACGTTGCTTAATTATTCATTAACAGTCGTTGGTTATTAGCAAGAAAGCTTAGCTAGCTTTAATTGATCTTACAATGTTTTATTCATATCAACAAAATTAAAATCAATCATATAATTAAAAATAATTTACCTGATTTTGACAAAGTAACGCAAGATTATTTAACTGTTTAGCCACATCAGGATGCTCTCTTCCTAAAACCTTCTCTCTAATTTCCAGAGCACGTTTACAAAGAGGCTCAGCTTCTTTATACTTTCCCCGTTTTCCGTATAATACAGCCAAATTGTTTAACGTCGCAGCTACCGCTGGATGATTTTCGCCAAGCGTTTTTTCACGAATAGCTAATGCGTCATTGAGTAAATTAGCAGCTTCTTTGTATTTATTTTGATCTCTAAATAAAATATATATTCAACGCGCATTTTATGTATGTACTGTATTATTATACAAATTATATTTGCCCACCTGTAAACTAAGGCAAGAATATTAAGCATTGTAGCAACATCTGGATGATCGTGACCGCTAGTTTTTTCCAAATCTTCGAGCGCTTGTTTACAGAGCGGTACAGCAACTTCGTAACGCCCTTGTGAAGCATACTGAATAACTAAGTTATGCAATGTACGAAGACGAGCTGGAATTTCATATCCAGCAGTAACCTGTTGTGCAAGTTGACTTGGTGGTGTAGGGGACATCGCTGAAAGAAATACGACTTTATGAAATTATACCGGTGTAAGTAGGCACCTATTTAATTGAATTACAATTTTTAGTAGAATAAAAAGCCACTACTGAAAATATTTTAAATTTATACCGTTTCTTTCCTCGTTATCGTCGTCGGGGAATAAATCAACGACTGGGTCGGGTTTCTCATTTCTGGGATTTTCAGATGTACTTTCTTCGTTCAAATCTTGATCATAACGACTAACGGAAGCCATAAAATCCAAGTGACGTTTTTCTTCTTCCAACTGAGCGACGGCTTGTTCGCTAGCTTGTAGACGTTGTTGAGTGGAAGCAAGTTCATCACGTAGCCAAGCATTTTCTTGGCACAAACGGCGAACTTGAGTACGTAATTTCTGCTTTTCTGCTTCGACCATTTGTAAATGTGAAGCCAATGCCATAATTACCTTAGGATTAAAAAAAATAATTATTATTATTAGATGACACCTTGTTCTGATATTTGTTTAAAATTTAAAATAAGTTATTTACCTGGGCTTCTCCAAGCCCCAGTTCAATCATCTCAGCGCTTTGTTGAACTAATCCAACCCTTTCCGACGCGACAGGGTCCGGGACATCTTGCAAACCTTGCAACATTCCGGCATGTTCAGAACGAAGCGCTTCTAGTCCTTGAGCTACAGTGCGAACTGCAGAAACGATCTCTTCTTGAGTCATTGCGGTCATTTTAGCGAAATTTTCTATTCTCTTACTATTAAAAAATGTTAATAAATTAGTAAATATGTACATTAAATGAGCAACTGTCGTAATAAAAACAATAGGTACTTAAATTGTACACAACGTTATCAATACGTAGCATCTACTACCTACTAAAAGCGAGTTAATTGATTTTAACAAGGAGACAAGCCAACTTAACAACATGGTACAATACGTAAAAAGCATGTAGTTTTTTTTTTTGCTTTTCGTTCATGAGGTGTATCTGATGTTATTCCAGTTAATACTGTTTTTTTTTAATAGTATTATTACAATTATAAATTATTTTGGTGACCTATAAAATTAGATCCTATTGTTAGTTTCTTTTTATTATTCTTACTAATACGTATATGTTTTTATCTGTACTTGCCAAACTTAAAATTATTACCTAGATATAATAGTCTTTATTATACCTCTGTATTATTGATAGGTGTACCTAATATACATACATATATTCTGAATCGTAAGTAGGTACGTATCGTATTTGTATTTTCATATTTTCAAAATACGTACACTTCCTGTACAGTTTAGTAAAACATCCGTCACTTTATGGAATGACTACACGCTATTTTCTAAAACAGCTAGATACCTAGTTGTAATGTAAACGTCTCGCAGCCCAAAATTTGCTTCCGTTGCAAAAAGATTTCAGTTACCTCTTACTGTTAATTGCACATAAACAAGTAAAAAAAAATGATATTAAGTACTCACATTTTGCTTTTTTTTTTAACAGGTATCTACCCATTGGTATGTGCAAATTTAAGAAGTTAAGACTTATGTATAATGTAACTCCAAAAATATTGAACTTACAACTTTTAGAGTGAGTGTACAAAAAGTTTCATAGCAACGAAATTCAAATATGCACATTCATCAATTATGTTATTGTAGATTATTATGTTTTCCTTTCATCTTGTGTAGGTAAAATAAATTTTATTAAGAGAATTCAAAGTTAAGTAAAGCTCATTAAGCAAGTAAAGCAAGCAAAGAAAAAAACAAACATGAAAGCTTAGATTTGACTATTATCGAGGGTAAATAAAATTTATTTGATAAACTCACATTCTGTAAGCGTTGATTGTTTTAGACATCCTCCTGTAAGAGTCCAGTCAAAAATACATGAAACACTTGAAGCATCACCTTTTTATTCGATAACTACTGAACCACTTTGTTAATATTTTTGTCGAATTAAAACTTTAGAAGAAAACTAAAGCTCAAGTGAATATACATATGTGGTAAATAACTTACTTTATGTTTCTATGTCAGATTTTCTTCGTTTTAATAGAAATTTAGAAAAAGTTCATTGACTCTTTTTAACTGACAATGAGATAGTTTTTTGGTACCCTAAGGACCTGAAACAAAAACAACATGTAGGACAATAATGAACACCTTACATTTGATTTTGGATTTTAAACCAACGTTTCGAGCCAGTTTCAGTGCTCAGTTGATAACCAGATTAAAAAGGTAATCACCGCGTTTTACGTGACTATTGGATTGATAATAACTACGCTTAAAGAACATAAGTAATATAATTATTCTGTGTTAGGGAAATTATACACTATAATAAATTAGTAATTACAATATCTACTTATCGATGTACATATCTATAACTGCCTCAATTTATGTATTTTAACTATTTCAATTTCTTCATTCGACTATTTGTGCAATAAACCAATTAATTCTGAGATAAACTGAAATCTTTTTCCATAGTGTCATTACTAGGTACATACTTGAGGGTTTTATTAAATGTCGCTTATAATATAATAACTATCAAGAGTCCAAATTTTGTTACGATATGAAATAGTTGATTCACTCGGATCAGCGATAAGCTTATAACATGTGACAGATGCAAAATCTAAACTTTCTTATAAATAATTATTAAAATCTCCCCCAAAACATTAATTTTCTATGTTTAGGTATGTAATTGAAGCCGCGCCAAGTGTTAAAAAGGTAAAAAAAAGGTAGCGTTACAATCAATTTTAATTGAGAAAACAGTTTATCAACTTTTTCAAATTAAAACTTAAAATTTGTAATGGTTATTTACGAATTATAAAGCCCGTATGATATACCAACTACTTACAATTTAAACAAAGAAAAATTGAACGTTGTTGGTTGTTATCATATTTGTATATTTGATATTCAAATGCTACGAAAAATGAACCTATTAACCGCCTACATTTATTTTTATACGTACCAACATTTAATTAATAGACGCAAATGTCTAAAAGCTACACATTCACGAAATAGTAATGTTTTTATTTCTACTACGCGTAACTATTAACAGTGGTAGGATGCACAAAGCAAAACTTAATCAATAATCATTTTGAAATGAAAAGGCGCCTTTCATCATGTTTCTTTGTTTTTGGGGTAATTCTTTATAATTATTTAAAATTATCAATTAATTATTGGATTTGTTCGAAAATAAATGAATCTTTATGGAAAAGCGTAGAAATTATCGTTTTACCTATATCCATTTGAATTTGGCGCCAGCGAAAGCGTTCAGAGCAGAACCAACCGATCATTAACGAATAAAGCCGAATCAAAAATTTCCAGCGCTGGCGTGACATCGGTTCGGAATTTTAAGCATTGATTCAACACGCCAATGTGGTAGGTTGCATAAATTGCTTATTTCGCAGGGAACTATTGGTACCTATTCGGTGATTGTCGACTCTGCTCTAACAGCCTTCGGACAGAAACCGAGTGTACACTTTATCTAAGAATACGTGTGCACTGTGTTTCTTTCGCCGTACAGCAAAACTGTTTTAAAAAAAAATTAAATGTTTGAACCCGTCACATCGTGATATTTAATCGTAATTTTTGTGATAGATACACAGTAGTTTTTATTCTTTTCATTCAAACCGCATTTTTGTAACACAGTTTTCAATTGTATCGCAGCGGTTTTGTCGTGTGGCGAAAAACGTTGTGCGCACTTACCCTTAAGTAGACGACTTTTTATAGCTGTAAAATGAAAATGTCAGATAATAGTTAACACCAATAAAGAACTAAATTTAAAAATACTAATTTTTTCGTATCTAACCTTTTAACAAACGCTAAGTTAATGGTAATTAAAACAGCTGTTCATAATACAGTTAATTATTATGGTCTACGACTCAAACAGATATACTTATACAAGAAAATACTTTCTCTTCTTCTACTTCGACATTTATTATGTATAGTTTGTATATTTTCCTAATACCTTCAGGTGAAGCACATATAACATCATCTATGCCGACTATTTTTTTTTTTTACTTAATTTAAGATATATTAATTATTGTTCAACTAGCTCTATTAAAAAAAGCCATATTCAATTGACAAAATATATAGGTAATCACTCACTCACTCTGAACTGACGAGCTTCCTCTGCTTCACAAACAATCAAGAAAGTACAATTTTTGAAATGTTGCAATTCGTAAACCAAATTTTTAGAAATCCATGCAAACGTTTTATTGTTACAATCACGAAAAATATTTACTCCACTCTCCACTGACTCATTCACCAAAGAATATGAATATTCACTTCCATCACTTCCTTCGCCATAGACAAGTCCTTCGCTTTGATCATAGAGATTATAAGTGATTTTAGCGCCCTCAAACGTATGGTGTCTCAACTAATCCATAATTGTTGACTAGTACATATGTTAACCATGCCAAAACAATTTTAAATTCTTATATTTTAGATCTATTAAACAAAAATTATTTTTAATGAAAATGTTTAGAATAGAAAAATCTAGCACAGCTATAATAATATATATAATAACCATGAAGTTATTCAAGTTTGATAATAAATCGGTTACGCTTTTTTTGGGCGATTATGAAAATACATATTATATATACAACCCTACACCCCTCCCCCCCCCCATATGTATTTATCGATAAGTTCAACACCAAGGTCGGATACAAAACCGATTTTATTGAAAAGAAACTACCTTCAGCTGTTACACCAAACCATTAACTTAAGTACAATTAATAAGTAGATAGAAGAAAAAATGGAAATATTTGAAATTGAATAGTAGGAAACTTAGTTTTGACATCAATTATTATCCAAATAACACTAATTAAAAACATTTTAGCGGGGTAAATATGTTTACACCAAAATTCCACAACATTTGCTTCAAATTCATTCAACTGCACCTTACAATGATATTCTTACATTTCAAATACCTGTCATATTATGATAAATGCATATTGGGTTGAAATACATAAATTCCACTTTTATACATACTTAAAAACAGTTTCCATTTTATATGTATTACCTTATTTAAAATTATATATATGTATATATATAAGCAGCCTTAGTTACTATATTACAGGGTTATTTTAGATTATAGTATTTACAATGATTATTTATTGACTTTTCACTTTATCACCTACTCCCTCTCCCACAGTTTCCTCTTCGTCTTCTTCATCTGAATAACTTCTGGGTTCCTCTCCAGTTTTTAAAAGGCGACCAACAAAATCATACTTTTCTAAAAACCAAACATCTATGTTATACCCAGAATGTAAAAATTACATTTTATTATTGTAGTGTAATGATTCAGAAAGATAAGCAACTTGACATTTTGGTAAACAAGTAAATAAATCTTCAAATTATGATTTCATTAAGGTTAGTCATGGGATAAATGGAGTGGTGAAAGAAAGGTACGTTTCAAGAGAGGGATTTTTCTTGACAGAGATATAAAAAATGGATTTTCAGAATGGAGTTTTTTTTACCTCTGAACTGGGCCTCCCACTCCTTAACAGAGTCCATTTCCATTGCTCCCAAGTCACTTAAATCATCATATTCATCTGTTTTACATGTAACTGAAAAAGTTGCAAGACCTCTTGATGCATCACGACCAGCAAAAGCTGCATAAGGACCCCCTACATTCAATCAATTTAATTTAAAATCTAGACAACATTGCAATAAAATTATGTACCTGGCCCATAAAATCGTTTTCCTCTAGTTACATCGTAAACATTTCCAAGTACTGCAATTAAAACACGTCCGTCTTCTTGTGTGCCGTCAAATTTTTTTAGTTCTTCTATTGTAAAATCTCGTCGTTTAAGTTTGGGAAGTTGTGGTTCTACCGGAGGTACATTTAACTCATTCGTTTTACTTTTAAATATTTTATAAACAAGAAAAGCTATTAACGAAACGAGTCCGATATTTAATGGACTCCCTATTATTTCATAAAACGCATTTGATAAGAAAGCGCTCAAACTAAAATCACTACCGGCCATGTTCACTTCGTTGTTGATGACTCGACTAATTTTAAATACACTTATTCTTACACAGAACTATTTGAGGTTTAGATACCGCGATGTTATTCTTTTTCCTCCCTTCTTCCATGCGTAACGTAAGCAAAGACAAATTTTTGATTTGATTGCATTGACCTGACCACCTGACCTTAGAAAAAATTGACACATTAACCCATAGACAAGTTTTCACCTAACCTGTATAGTTTACCTGATACATACATTTGCATGACCATAGACAAGGGAGGAACATAGATGAGAAACCCTTTTTGACCGATTTTACGCACTCAAGCATGTGTTGCCATAACTAAAATCGAAACCCGCAAAATTCAAATGGATTTGAATTTTTTTGTGATTTCTTACAAGTTGAAGTTACATCGTTTTTTTTTTTTTTTTTTTATAAAACAAGAAACTGGTTGTTATTAATTAACAATTTGCGTTAAACGTCGACTACAAACCTTTTCAGAGCACTAGCTCTATACTAACAGGATATTAACGGGGGTGACACACGGTGTGAAAAAAATTTCTAACCTTTCGCACTAGTCACTAGTCAATCGCTCTTACGTGATTGGTTAATACGTTTAAGGTCTATCATTGATTGGCCAACGCAGATGATACGCAGACAGTTTGGGACGTTAAAAATAATTTTTGTTTATTAGGAAATAAAATTTCGAACATACTGTTGGTACCTTTACTTTAATTAAAATAAATACAAAACTACTGTGATAGTCCTTACACTACAAAAGATTAAAGAAGTTAGTTCCATTTATCAATAGGTACATACTCAATAAACAAATTACTGCATTGGTGGTGGAACAGGTAAGACACCACCAACCATTGATGGAGGTGGTATAGGATTGAACATCGGCGGCCTAGGTGGAGGAGGCACTGGTAACATGGGCGGAGGGGGTACAGCACCTAAAATATTTGATCCTCTTGCAATTATAGTTCCTGGTTTCTTGGTTTCATTTTTAAAAGCAAACTGTAGAAAAAATTGCTTAGTATCTTTATTCCAATGAGTCCAAAATTTATTATCCGTTTTTTCTACTTCACGACTTGGAACTTTAAAAGCAATTGTTTCATAAGGTTCTGCAGCAAAAAGTAAATACTGCCATTTACGATCTGGTGGCTCAATTTTTTGTTCATAGGCTGACATAAAACGATGTCTCGGTAAAATATTATCAGCTATTTCAGGGTAATCAATTTGAAAGAGTAAACTTTGCTGTCCTGTCTCAGGATCTCTTTGCTTTGTTACACGGTAACCAGGTCGACCTATTTTAATAAATTTCTTAGGCTCTACTCTAGGCTTCTCAGGGGCCAACTGTGATGGTGCATCTTTCGCTTCTTTTGCTGCCCTTCTTGCTAGATTTGCCTGATGTTTTTTGCCTTGAGTGTGAGCTAAATAACTACCTTCATTATTGTGAAGTGTTAAACACAATTTGCACTCATATGATCCTAGATGATTTTTCATAAAATAAGGATCTTTTTGTAAATCGATAGTTTCTAATGCCAGCTGCCGAAGACGTTCCCTTCTGTCTCTATTAGTTTCCGACCAAGACGCAACTCCACCACCTCCTGTTTTTCCTCCTGGGCGATTTTGAAAATCCATGGTTTATTATAATAAGAATTGTTTTAAAAACTGGTAGTCTTTTATACTGTCAACTGATTGCTTTATATTTTATCAAAGTTAAATAAGTGACAATGAAAAACCAAAATTTCAATCATAAAATGAAAAATGTCAATTTCTGAACGCTTTTGAGCGTTTTGAGGTTATCTTTTACCATGGAGTGATCATTTCTGAACGCACTCTTGCGTTCAGTAGATAAACTCTCTTGCTTGTGTCAAAAATAATTGGAACACCACGTGGTAGAGTGCGCTAGTTGAACTGGTGGTTAAATAGATTAGAACGAACGAATCAAAACTACGGTGCAAACATACATGCACTTTCGCTTTTAATTGTTGTACATGATGGTCAAATGCGGCTTTCCTTGTGTGACAGGTGTAAATCCAGAAAATAGTTCCCAAACCAAGTCATTTTTACTACAGTATGTATGCAACCTTCTATGCATCATTACAACTAGCGCTCCCTGCCACGTGTTGCCTCAATTATTTTTAGGTTCTTTATATAATACATGTTTGAATAGAGGTGACATTAATTGTCAACCTCCAGGACGCTAGCACCCCATCCAACGAATTTCGAAAAAAAAATGTGTGGATCTAATAGGTCACTAATTGGTCAGTATTGGTCAGGTGGTCCCGTTAATTGGTCAGCGATAGGAAAATAGTAAAAACAACTCGATTTTTTTGTATGAATATTCGATACTGCTGGCACCTCATCTAAAGTAAAATTAAAAAATTTCGATAGCAATCGATTTAGTTTTAGATGCTTTTAGTTGGTCAGTTATAATTATTATTTGGTCAGGCCTAGATAATTAGAAAAAAACAAGAAAATATATCTGTTTCTACAATACGCATGCGCAAACATTCTATGTTGCTTCTATGATCTATCAGCTGATGGGATGGTCGATAAAAATTAATTTTTTGATTTTCGTAAAACAAATATGTGAAATTAAAAGCTCAGTAATAGACAAAGAATATGTAATAGGCCACAATTAATCAGGTTATCTGTAAGCTCTTCCCATTAGATAGGCGACCTTGATTTTTAGTGAGATGAACTAAAGAATTACGACGCCGAAAGAGGCGCTAGCAGCGGAACGGCAATTTCTGATTGGCTTAGGACAATTTCAAATTGCTGAAATCAGCTGTTGTAGTAAACAACGGAAAACCACAAAACGAAGTTGTGCTAAAGTTGGTACTGATTGTAAGAAAAACGGTAAGTTAAAGTGAATTGTTACATACGTATATTATTAAGAAATTAAGAAGAAAGTAGCTGTGAACAACGCATATGCCAGTATAAGCTGGAGTTGTAGATTTGTGTTAAGAAAAAGCAAGTTTGGTGAAATAGGTGTAAGAAACTTCAAAATAGTCTCCAACTGAGGATGACACCTTGGGTGTCGAAACGCGTTTTAGGTCTCTAAATGTTGTGTGGAATTTAGGGCTTCTTAGTTTTATTTTCTTCAAAATAATGATTGAATTCTCTCCATAGTGCCACTTTATGTAAAACTAATGTTTGTGTTTACAATAACAGCAGCAGAAGTGCAAATAAAACAATATAAAGTTGCAAAAAAGCGATATATTAAAAAAAATTTAAATTAGCAGTCAAATCATACAATCTTAATTAAGTCAAAACTGAATAATAAGATAGTGTTCCTTTAAGTACTATTAATTACGAAATCTTAATAGTAGTAAAAGACAGGTCAAAATATACGTAACACAATTAACAGAAGAGACAAGCATAATAAGTACTTTGAAGGTGATTTTTGTTTAATTTTAACCACTCATTAACTAGCTTTTTCTTCCATGCTTTAGGTTAGCTATGTTGTCTTACATATTACTTCTTCAAAGATTAATTTTCCTTATTAGTAACCACTCAATAATTTGTTTCTTCTCCTGTGCCATGTAGTAAGTTCTGTTATATGATGTTAGTTAATGTTCAATTATATAGACTACGGAGGATTATTCATAACTGATCCTAACCTGCTCGTAACTCAACCGCATAGCACCTGTCCATTTTGCAAAGCATTTATGAAATTTTAATACAAGCTGATTTTAGTGTAATTATGACCCTTCAATCGTTTGCTTTTACTTCTAAAATACTTACATCAAAAGCGGAGTAAATACCACAACCCTACTGTGAAGGCAAACAACCATAACACATATCTACAACTCCGGCTTATACTGGCATATGCGCTGTTCACAGCTACTTTCTTCTTAATTTCTTAATAATATACGTATGTAACAATTCACTTTAACTTACCGTTTTTCTTACAATCAGCACCAACTTTAGGACAACTTTGTTTTGTGGTTTTCCGTTGTTTACTACATGACTACAACAGCTGATTTCAGCAATTTGAAATTGTCCTAAGCCAATCAGAAATTGCCGTTCCGCTGCTAGCGCCTCTTTCGGCGTCGTAATTCTTTAGTTCATCTCACTAAAAATCAAGGTCGCCTATCTAATGGGAAGAGCTTACCGATAACCTGATTAATTGTGGCCTATTACATATTCTTTGTCTATTACTGAGCTTTTAATTTCACATATTTGTTTTACGAAAATCAAAAATTTAATTTTTATCGACCATCCCATCAGCAGATAACTCATAGAAGCAACATAGAATGTTTGCGCATGCGTATTGTAGAATCAGATATATTTTCTTGTTTTTTTTCTAATTATCTAGGCCTGACCAAATAATAATTATAACTGACCAACTAAAAGCATCTAAAACTAAATCGATTGCTATCGAAATTTTTTAATTTTACTTTAGATGAGGTGCCAGCAGTATCGAATATTCATACAAAAAAATCGAGTTGTTTTTACTATTTTCCTATCGCTGACCAATTAACGGGACCACCTGACCAATACTGACCAATTAGTGACCTATTAGATCCACACATTTTTTTTTCGAAATTCGTTGGATGGGGTGCTAGCGTCCTGGAGGTTAATTGTCATGCACATGCTTTGAACTTTGAAATGTTTACCTCCAGGACGCTAGCACCCCATCCAACGAATTTAGAAAAAAAAATGTGTGGATCTAATAGGTCACTAATTGGTCAGTATTGGTCAGGTGGTCCCGTTAATTGGTCAGCGATAGGAAAATAGTAAAAACAACTCGATTTTTTTGTATGAATATTCGATACTGCTGGCACCTCATCTAAAGTAAAATTAAAAAATTTCGATAGCAATCGATTTAGTTTTAGATGCTTTTAGTTGGTCAGTTATAATTATTATTTGGTCAGGCCTAGATAATTAGAAAAAAACAAGAAAATATATCTGTTTCTACAATACGCATGCGCAAACATTCTATGTTGCTTCTATGATCTATCAGCTGATAGGATGGTCGATAAAAATTCAATTTTTGATTTTCGTAAAACAAATATGTGAATCTAAAAGCTCAGTAATAGACAAAGAATATGTAATAGGCCACAATTAATCAGGTTATCGGTAAGCTCTTCCCATTAGATAGGCGACCTTGATTTTTAGTGAGATGAACTAAAGAATTACGACGCCGAAAGAGGCGCTAGCAGCGGAACGGCAATTTCTGATTGGCTTAGGACAATTTCAAATTGCTGAAATCAGCTGTTGTAGTAAACAATGGAAAACCACAAAACGAAGTTGTGCTAAAGTTGGTACTGATTGTAAGAAAAACGGTAAGTTAAAGTGAATTGTTACATACGTATATTATTAAGAAATTAAGAAGAAAGTAGCTGTGAACAGCGCATATGCCAGTATAAGCCGTAGTTGTAGATATGTGTTATGGTTGTTTGCCTTCACAGTAGTGTTGTGGTATTTACTCCGCTTTTGATGTAAGAATTTCAGAAGTAAAAGCAAACGATTGAAGGGTCATAATTAAACTAAAATCAGCTTGTATTAAAATTTCATAAATGCTTTGCAAAATGGACAGGTGCTATGCGGTTGAGTTACGAGCAGGTTAGGATCAGTTATGAATAATCCTCCGTAGTCCATATAATTGAACATTATATAACATCATATAACAGAACTTACTACATGGCACAGGAGAAGAAACAAATTATTGAGTGGTTACTAATAAGGAAAATTAATCTTTGAAGAAGTAATATGTAAGACAACATAGCTAACCTAAAGCATGGAAGAAAAAGCTAGTTAATGAGTGGTTAAAATTAAACAAAAATCACCTTCAAAGTACTTATTATGCTTGTCTCTTCTGTTAATTGTGTTACGTATATTTTGACCTGTCTTTTACTACTATTAAGATTTCGTAATTAATAGTACTTAAAGGAACACTATCTTATTATTCAGTTTTGACTTAATTAAGATTGTATGATTTGACTGCTAATTTAAATTTTTTTTAATATATCGCTTTTTTGCAACTTTATATTGTTTTATTTGCACTTCTGCTGCTGTTATTGTAAACACAAACATTAGTTTTACATAAAGTGGCACTATGAAGAGAATTCAATCATTATTTTGAAGAAAATAAAACTAAGAAGCCCTAAATTCCACACAACATTTAGAGACCTAAAACGCGTTTCGACACCCAAGGTGTCATCCTCAGTTGGAGACTATTTTGAAGTTTCTTACACCTATTTCACAAAACTTGCTTTTTCTTAACACAAATCTACAACTCCAGCTTATACTGGCATATGCGCTGTTCACAGCTACTTTCTTCTTAATTTCTTAATAATATACGTATGTAACAATTCACTTTAACTTACCGTTTTTCTTACAATCAGTACCAACTTTAGCACAACTTCGTTTTGTGGTTTTCCATTGTTTACTACAACAGCTGATTTCAGCAATTTGAAATTGTCCTAAGCCAATCAGAAATTGCCGTTCCGCTGCTAGCGCCTCTTTCGGCGTCGTAATTCTTTAGTTCATCTCACTAAAAATCAAGGTCGCCTATCTAATGGGAAGAGCTTACCGATAACCTGATTAATTGTGGCCTATTACATATTCTTTGTCTATTACTGAGCTTTTAGATTCACATATTTGTTTTAAGAAAATCAAAAATTTAATTTTTATCGACCATCCTATCAGCTGATAGATCATAGAAGCAACATAGAATGTTTGCGCATGCGTATTGTAGAAACAGATATATTTTCTTGTTTTTTTCTAATTGTCTAGGCCTGACCAAATAATAATTATAACTGACCAACTAAAAGCATCTAAAACTAAATCGATTGCTATCGATTTTTTTTTAATTTTACTTTAGATGAGGTGCCAGCAGTATCGAATATTCATACAAAAAAATCGAGTTGTTTTTACTATTTTCCTATCGCTGACCAATTAACGGGACCACCTGACCAATACTGACCAATTAGTGACCTATTAGATCCACACATTTTTTTTTCGAAATTCGTTGGATGGGGTGCTAGCGTCCTGGAGGTGAAATGTTTAGTGTTAGTGGTTAAATGGTTTAATGCCATGCTATTTGCTGAAATGTCGTATAAATGTGTGTTACATTACGTTGAAATTGTTAGAATTTCTGTGTTTTCTGTGGTTAAAATTTCGATACGGGGGACTTTTACAGTAGCAGATTGTAGGTTACAAAGAATTGTTCCTCATTGTTTGCAAAGAGTTCTTTAAAACATAGTGTAAAATATAGAAACGTTGTTGCGAAAATATAATTTTGTAGGTATATTATTTAAAGTCGGCAATCTCTTGTCTATGTACATAGTATTTTCCAAAAGAGTAATAAGAATGATGTGCCATTTGGTTACAGTGTAACAGAAAATTTTGAAAATATGCAGTACACTTATTATATTTTGATTTTATCAAATTTGCGATATTTAGCGATTGCTTTGAATTACAAAAAATAAATGTTAAAGCAATTGCCTATAATTTCTGTTCAAGAATACAGAGTACCTAAATAAAAATGAGTTACCATCGAATTGAAATTCAATCAAAAGGTAAGTAATTTTTAAGGAAACTGTTAAATAATATCTACATACCTAATACTTGTTTTTTGCAGCCTTCATTAATTTTTTATACGAAAATGGATTGATAGATCACAATTTCAATGTGAAAAGAAAAACTGCATTTGAATATATGAAAAAATACAAAACATTAAATAAAATAACAAAATTAAATTTAAGCACTGTTTTATTCCATTTAAAGAATGCTAATTTTATATATAGAGATTACAAAGTGACAATTATTTTTATAAAGGAAAATATAAGGAAATTGTTTGATAAAGGAATAAGTAAATATCATTCCTTATAGTCTATTGTTTAGAATTTACTTATAAAAAATTGTATTTTTTTTTTTAGTTGAATCATTAGCAAATAGAGGACAGAAAAATAATTATTTTGTATCATTTCCTGGATACCCTGATAATGGTGACTGTGATTTTGGTATGTAATTATAATTTAGCATGCAACTAATAAATTAAAGTATGGTAATGTTTGAGGACTGGTTAGACACTTGTTCTTGTCCTTAGCCAAAATAATATTCCTCAAAAAATAAAACATCCAATATCCATTCTCGACTGTTTGTTAACAATAACCAGCCCTTCCTGACTATTATTTTTGCCTCTAATGTGTCTCTAAGTATGCCATCATGTTACATCATCCTATCTCTCTTTTTTCTTATTGAGTAGTTTTGTGTCCTTTATTCTGATACCTCTAACATAATTCCTAATTGTTTCATTATCAGTACCAGAAGTAAACAATTTGGTATTCCATTATCAGTATATATATACATATAGTAAGAAATAATATTACTTCTTCTTTAATAAATAATGTATTGTAGGTCTGACTATAAAACATGAAAAAAATAATGGAGCCAATAAAAATTACTTAGTTATTACAAAAGCGAGTTCTGCTGATCCATATGATACAGTTGTAAAAGAGGAAACTAATCAGACTTTTATTTGTTCTTTACAAGAAGCATGTGCTGTTAAACGGTAAGCAAATATGATTAGTACCTACTTTTCTTTTATTATTAAAAGCAGCAGGAGTACATATTATGTATTTAATATATCATATATTGTTAATTCTTATGAATTGCTTTTTAGAATGCAGTAAAATTTTGATATATCTGCAGAAAAAAGTAATATGGTTTTATAGTTTGATATTTAACATTTATAATTAAATTCAATGAACTCAATTATGTTTAAAATATAAAATATTACAATTAACAATATTGAAAATAAAAGGCATATGTTGTTTAAAGTCACAGAATAATTTAATGCTTATATTAATGTAACTATTGTTAATACAAACATAACACTTAAGAAAAGGTGAGCTACAGTAACACTTTGCTTTGCACATTACATGTACTGAAAACCATTCTAATTAAATAAAACCTAAATCGTTGCTAAATTTGACTCAAAAAAAAAAAAAAAGAAGAAAAGGTCTTAATTTACAAATTTTGTTCATTCTTAAGTAATAACAAATATAACATATTTGAATGCGAAAACCTATTCTTAAAAAGAGGAGTCACTGTTTATAGTAATAAATAAAATACTACAAAAAGTGTATTTCTGAGAGGTATATGAATACATATTATTTTAATAACATTTTAAATACATGTAGCCTTTTTTAAATGGATATTTGCGTTTACTTTTTAGATATGACTTAGTAAATGCCGTGGAGGGAATTATAGAAATTGTATCAATTAGAAGTGTCGGTGTTAATGAAATAATCGTTTCTTTTCATTTTATTAATTTTACCACAAGTAACGTTAAACTAATTGATGTATTTTTACTTAATCCTTTTCGAAATATTATTAAGCTAGAAAAAATCAAACCAACCGATTTATTGTTCGGAAGACGGACAATTATTAAAGGGCGTATTATTATTATGCACGAACAAATCATTACAGATGAATTTGCTCTTGTATTTGTTTATAAAAATGCACAAAAAAAGATAAGCGAAGTTGTAAAAAAACTAGTAAGTTAAATTAATTTGTACACGACATTGTAAATCTGAAACGTGATATTTTTTAGAAAATATGTAATAATGATGTGTGTTTACTAGACGCTTTTATACCTGAAGCTGAATTTGTAGTAGAAAGTTCTCGTAATAAAATTGTATCTGGAACATCAGCAAAACGGTAAAATTTTATTTTAATTTATTTAAATGCTTTTATTAAGACTTGCATTTTCCAGAATAAAATCATCCTTTCGCAATGTTATTCCAATGAATGATTATCTTATGTCTAATGATCTAAGAATGTTACTAATAAAGAATTTGAGAAAACATCCCGATTTAACACTACTGCAAGAATTCGAATTAAAGAGAATAACGTAAGTACCCATTAGGTGATATTGAAGAGCTTAAATTGGACGCATCGCAACTCCTGTCTAATTAATTGATATATGTATGTACCTTTTTCACCATATGTGGTAGTTAATCCCATACTTTGACTGGTCTAAACGGAGTAACAAGGCTTTCGCTTAATTACTTTATTTCTCCGAATATTAGACTATGTAAATTTCATTCCATCCTATAAAACGATATAAATGTTTTTCATGGTGATATTATGTTAGTGTTAATTTTAAGTAATGTAGTTGTTAATGGGCACGTACATGAAATTTAACGCCGTTTATGATCAAAGTGAGGAAAGAAATATAAATTTATTTCGGAAAAATTATACAGCATGCGAAAAATAAGAAAACTGGATTTAATTAAAAAAAAGTAGAGCTAAGGTGTTTTCTAGTTTAATTTTTAGCGGTTAAGAAAATATGGACGGGAGTTACGGTGCATCGCTTAAATTATTTATTAATTGTACTATTTTAGGAAATTACTAAACGTTAATAATCCAGAAAGTTCTTTAAACCTAAATAATTATTGCGACCTATTGAGATTATTATTATACATGGAAGAACATAAAGTTAAAACTGATCTTGGCAGATATAATTTACAAAATCAAAAGCTCTTACGAACCAGCGGCCTGCCTTCATATTGTTTAGAATTGAGGGTAAGGATGTACATACATAGTTGTGCGCAGGTGGATCTGGAGCTTGAAAAATTTACTTAACAAATATTCACGAAACTTTCACCCTAAATTTTTTATTAATACCTAATGTTCAATTCTATTTAGGTTGTAGGTTTAGCTGAATCAAGACCTTCCCCTATTCCTGGCGATTCCGTTTTCGTTAAGGAAGAAAATATTGACACTCTTGTAAAATACGAAGGAATTGTAGACAGAGTAAAAGCTGATAGTGTTGTGTTAGGTTTCGACAAAAGGTACAAATTTAGGAAGCAAATTTAAACGTTCTTGCTTAACACAAACAAATATTAATTACTTATTAATTTTCTGATTATTTACAGTTTCACGAAAAAAAATTATTCTCCTTCCGCAACCTACTCAATTTATTTCTCGGTAAACAGACGCACACTTCAATGTGAACATCAGGCTATTGAACTTATAGAGCAACATAAAGTTCAACATATTTTCTTTCCCAATAAATCATATGAAAATCAATTGGTGCAGGATATGTAAGTACTTAATTAAATTCCATTATCCTTGGAAAGGTCATTATCATTCAATACGAACTTTCGTATTATTTTAACAGTGCCTAATAATTTGGGTTTTTCTTATTAATTTTAGGATAATCAATTCACTTTTACATTCAAGTATTGGCAATTTGAATTCCAAACAGCAGCAAGCTGTGCGACATATCGTATCCAGTACATCTTTTCCGGCACCTTATTTGGTTTTTGGCCCCCCTGGCACCGGAAAAACTATGACTATGGTAGAAGCAATATTTCAGGTGATTGTTTAAAAGCAGTTTTGATTACTTAATGACATTCGAATAGATAAATAATCCGTTTTTGGTAACTATTGAACATATAAGTATATGATACATACATATTTTAAATAGGTATACATATTTCAAACAGTTTACTTGTTTCAAACCAGTTGTATTGTAATCTATTGATGTCACAGTATTTTATTAGAACAACAATTATTTTTATTTTTCGGTATTATTGATTGACTAACTTTAGAAGTTTTAAAAACCTTAGTAAATTACATTTACATTTGTCTATTTACTGTTATATATCAAATGAATTTAAAGAGAACTTGCGGTTATTGTACGTTAAACATATTCTGTTAAAGGTTTATTATTCGGATCCAAAGTCAAAAATTCTAATATGTGCCCCTTCGAACAGTGCCGTTGACGAATTAACTAAACGCTTGGTTAAAAGAGGTATCTCGAATAGTGAACTCTTTCGCTGGATATCATCTTCTTATTCCATCGAAGCGGTTCCGATGGAAATAATAAAATTTAGCAATATCGATACAACGGCAGAACAATATTTTCACCCTGGCATTAAAGATATTTTGAAGTTTCGTATTGTAGCCACAACTATAGTCGGTGCGGCCAGGTTAGTTAATTTTATTGATTCCGTTCGTTTTCTTATTTAATCTTGTTTGAATTTTCTAGATTGTACAATGGTGGTACACCAATTGGACATTTTACACACGTGTTCATAGACGAAAGCGGACACGCCACAGAATCTCAAACGCTTATTCCAATTGCTGGAATTTTGACTTCTGCTGGTGCATTACACGGCCAAATAATTCTTGCTGGTGATCCGCAACAACTGGGCCCCATTACACATTCCGTTCAAGCCAAGACATATGGTTTTGGTATGTTTTTTTTTTTTGCACGTCTGATAAGGAAAGGTGGTCGCGCTCTTTAATTTTTCTATGCAGGCGTGACGGTCTTTTCTGTACAGTTTGTTTTGTTTAATACTACATTTTAGGAACCTCGATGTTGGAGCGGTTAATGAAAACGGTACCTTTATATCAACGGGACGCCAATGGCTATCATAATCCAAACACATTGACAATGCTTTTGCAAAATTATCGGTCTCATCCTAGTATTTTAAAAATTCCCAACCAACTATTTTACGATAACGAATTAATATCATGCGGAGGAACTGAGTCTAACGTTGGGGAAGGGTGGCAATTTCTAAAAAATAAAAAAGTTCCAATATTGTTCCATAGTGTCATAGGCCAAGACAAAAAAGAGAAGAACTCTCCAAGGTAATGCATGATGTTTACTTTGTTTCTGGTTTTTTTGTTTAAGAGAACGCTTTATTTAAATGTTTTTGTTCTTTTCAGCTATTTTAACATGGAAGAAGTTACTATTGTTATAGATTATGTAGATAAGTTGATCAAATCCGGTTTAAAGAATAGTCGTTTACAAGAAGAACAAATTGGAATAATTTCACCTTACATAAAACAGGTACCTAATCCTAATAATAATAATATTCGAATATACATTGTTTGTTCAGCCTAAATGTGAGCCCTGTTTTATTTTTACCTTATTGTGTATGCAATACTGATATTACATACTTCGATTAACATAAATGCTATATCTATTTACAACACAGAAAAATTAATTTATATAAAGATTTATTCAATTTTATTTTGTTCATTAAATTTTTTCGGTGTTTGTTTAACGAAATTATAGTAAAACCACATTATAGATAGAGGGGCACCTCTGCTCTTTCGATATTTATTGTGGTTTTAATTTTTTAAGGTTGAAAAAATAAAAAACGCTTGCAGAGTTAAAAATCTTGATAACATCACCGTGGGTTCTGTGGAGAAGTTTCAGGGTCAAGAACGTTTAGTAATTATAATATCAACCGTTCGTTCCCAACAACAACATTCGGACAGTGATCAGAAGTTTAAATTGGGATTTCTACGAAATCCAAAGGTATTTAATATAAAAAATTTCAACTATTAATAATGCCCTATCTTAAATATCATTTCTTTTTTTTTCAGAGATTTAACGTTGCTATAACGCGAGCAAAAGCATTGTTAATTGTTATCGGTAATCCGTTCCTTCTTGAAAATGACGAAAACTGGAGAAAATTTTTACAATTTTGTATAGATAATAATTGTTTAGTCGGAGTACCTTTTAAATTGGGTTGTGAAGTAAATGTAGAAAATGCGGTTTCACGGAAATTCGCAAATATCTGTATCAATTAGTGACAAAAAAAGTAAACTGTAAATGAGTTTGAGATTGTTACAATAATGTTTTTTTTATCTTTGTAAGTATACTTGATTATATTATATTCATATTTTTACAAACAAAATTATTAGGTAATAACTTGTTAATTTTATTATTCATCGCCCACTCGCACACAACACTTCACTTTTTATTTTTTTTAGTAAAAAGTGCTTTAGGACGGTATCGTATTGCAAGTACACAACTTTCATACATACGTCATCGAGAATACTGATTTCAAATAACCCGCGTATCATCTTTGTCAAACAAGTCCAATCCAGAGATGGCGCTCGTGACGCGAAAATTTCACTTTTTCATCTATTTACTTCGTGATTTATGTCTATGATTAATAGTAGAGATGAGTAGAGTATATTCTTTGGTTTTGAGGTTACGTTAAAAAACTTCGGCCAATAATTGATTAAATTGTGTTGTTGCCTATTAAAAATGACTATAATCAGGAATAACAGTGTAATATCCTACTTTTACATCGTTAAATTAATTAGGTGGTATTCACTGAATCCGTTAAGATCTGTTAAAAACATAAAAGATCCTTTAATAAGCTGCAAACGATCAGAATTTAATTGTTATAAAGGTGATGAAGTTAGAAAATTCGAAGGAATAAAATTAGCTTCAAGAGGATGGACACATAATAAGTCTAAAGGAGACTACTTTATAATTCATCCTCAACTAAATATAGAAGAAGATAAGAAACCTTTTCATAATCTTACCAATAATCTCCTAGCTGATGCTCTTAGAAGAGAAAATATTTACGGTGCTACTATGTTTCAAGAAAAAGTTATTACATACATTAAAACCGGAAAGCATGCACTTGTAGCAGCTGAAACAGGTAGTGGAAAAACAATATCCTATTTACTTCCCATAATAGAAAAATTGTTTAACAATCCGGCAACTAATTTAAACACACCAAAGGCTCTTATTTTACTTCCAAATCGTGAATTGGCACTTCAAATAGGAAATGTGGGAGAGAAACTATGTGAAGCAACTAATTTAAAAGTTAAAACCGTTATTGGCGGTAGAACTAAAAAAATGATGGTTAATCCTGAATTTTCAGAAGTAGACATACTTATTGGAACACCAGGTGTAATTAGCAAGTTAAGTACTGTTGGAATTATTAAATTAAATGATGTGCAACATACAATTATAGACGAAGCAGATACCCTTTTAGATGATAGTTTTGAAGAAAAGATGTCAGTTATTTTGAAAAGAACTGTGCAAAGTCAATTAGTGTTGGTTTCTGCTACTCTTCCTAAAAAATTACCAGATTATCTGAAACCTCTGGAACCTATGTTGACCAAAATAATATCCCCAAAAGTGCATATGCCATTGTTAAATATAAAGCAAACTTTCCTGCGTCTAACAAAAGCTTCTAAACCATGCGAACTATTAAATGTTGCAAAGAGAACAAGTGACCCAATGATTGTATTTAGTAATCGAAATGAGACATCCAATTGGGTTGCACTATTTTTAAGAGAAAATGGACTAAAATGTTCTAATATTAATGGTGATATGAATTTTGCCATTAGAATGCAGCAATGGAATCAATTTGTCAATGGTGAAAATAAAATTCTATCAGCTACAGATGTTAGTTCGAGAGGACTAAATACCATTCAGGTTAAACATGTTTTAAATTATGATTTTCCCCTCTATGCTTCAGATTATATTCATAGGATAGGGAGAATTGGAAGAATTGGAAGCCCACCAAATTGTAAAGTTACTAATATGATTACAGGAGCTGCAGAAATAAAATTGGTACAGCAGATTGAGGTATGCATCATAATAACATCAATTACAATTTAATATCTGTTTAAAAGTGCAACTTACAGCTGTTTTTCTGTATATTCTAGACCGCTATTAGAACAGGCACTGTTATTCCAAATGTCGATGGAAATATTACAAATATTATTCAAAGGAAAATAATAAGAGACATGAGAGAGGGAAATTAATAAGCAATGTGTAAATGCAAAAAATTCATGTTATTTCAAAATTCACATTTTCCTATTAAGACTGTACTTTTGTTTTTTTGTTACATATTATGAGCAAGTAATTATAAAAATACAATTTAGTAGAACATGGATTCTTCTTATCTTTAATTAGATTTACTATTTTCACTCAGTTCTTTATCCTCAAAAACACTGCATTCACTGTTAGAATTATTTACACTATTTTTGGTAGTTACACAGTCACTATTGTCAATTTGTGTGACACTTTTTTCATTATCAAATGCATGTGGCCAGACCCCTTCTTTTTTAAAATATTTAACATGTTCTTTAGTTAATGCTCTAATCATTTCAGCTTTAACTTTATCACCTTCTTGAATAGGTTCTACCAGAATAAAATTACCTCTTCTTACCCATATAATTTTACGAAATTTCGATGGCATACTTATTAGGAAAACAGAACCTTCAGGTGACTCAACTTCATGTAAGTTGTTTCCTTTACTGGAAATTACTCTTACTATTTGTTGGTTTTTAGATGGCAGAGAAAAGTCATCTTGAAGAACCTCCATTTGGACATGTTTTCTTTTTGTTGCCCTTGACATCACTAGAACACAAAATATAAAGCAGGAGTAATTGTGAATATTTCTTTTTTCACTAATTAATGCAAAATATTAATTAATAGTTAATACAGCTACAGCTGTAAATATGCACAACTACACTGTAAAAGTAACAAAACTTTAAACAAAT
Source organism: Agrilus cyanescens (assembly GCA_947389935.1). NCBI lineage: Eukaryota > Metazoa > Arthropoda > Insecta > Coleoptera > Buprestidae > Agrilus > Agrilus cyanescens. The sequence goes on from OX376708.1 coordinate 29,610,929, forward strand.
AAACTGGTATTAGATGCCACGTTTATTTAAATTTTCTGTATAGTTATCTTTGGCATATCACCTTTTGATATTATTCCACCATTCTAAATGTCCATTAGCTTTTTTAATGGCTTCATATATATCCAGTGATTCTCCAAATTGAATTCCATAACCTTTCTGGAGTCCGTGAGGATTTGATTGAGTTCTACAATCTTGTTTTGAGTTCTTTCTCAGTACTGAATCTACCTCGACAGAGGAGAAAAATGCAACTGATTGCGGCAAATCAACCAGGTCTAATTTTAACGAACAAAACGATCTAGTTAAAAGATTAGTGATGTGCATGGCTAAAGCTGCTTCATATTTGTAATTTTCTTTTACCAAGTATCGCACTTCATCATGAAAACTTAAACAAAATCGCGCTTTATCGTCCATAAGCCAGCGCATACACACTAACATCAAGTGCAAAAAGTCAACAGCACCACTTTGAACGATCCAATTAATTCTAGTTGGCAGAAATTGATCACCAACAGATAATTTTGGTTCAAGAGCACGACTCAATCTACAATTAAGAAATGGAGTGGTAGGCTGAGGATCGCTTGCAATCTCTTCTAAACGATTGAACATGGCAGATTCTGTACCTCCTACCCACTTGGGTTTGTAAAACATTTCATCTAATGTTCTACCATGGACTTTTGCCAACTCATGGGCTGCCCAACGACCGTACAATTTATCAGGTAGTTGCAATAAATAATCCTTTTTTAATCTGTAAACTCTTTTTCCTTTTGTTAAATTGAACATTTTAATTGCTTTGCTTCGTGCTTCAACCTCTGACATTGTAGGATTAAATTGCTTTATGAGTTGTTCTGCAAAATTCTGACCAGCTCCATAAATTCTGGCATAATTTATAATTTTTGCTTGATCCCGAGAAATTCCAGAAGCTTTAGCAGTCACACTATGCATATCAGTTGCGTCTGCTTTATTACCTTTAATTGTCATATATCCAAAGGGTGTAGCACCATGAACTTTTGCACAATATGCATCTCCTATCAGAGAAGCAATCCATAGTTCTTGAGAATCGACATCTGCTCCTACTATTTTATACCCTTTCGGGGCTTGCACCATGGAGCGTAATTCCGAACCGATCCTGTCCAGGCGAACATTAGAGGCGGTCATCCAGGTGGGTTCAACGGCTCTTCGAGTTAAAGTTCCACAAACAACGATTTGCGGTATTATTGCACCGTATCTATTTTCATCATTTTTTAGCTGTGGAGGTAAAAATTGCCGTTCTAGCCAAACGACCATTTGTTCCGTAATTCTTGCTTTATTGTTCCTCCAATATGATAATTGATTTGAAATAGAAAGAACCTTCTGCGCGCCTTCCGAGTCTCCAGACAAGACATTCTCCGAAAATTTATTCAAAAAATCTTTTGCTAGAGGATTTCCAACTCTGTGCGATGACCCGTCTTTGTGAGGCAATTTTATAAACCAACAGCAATCATCAAGAATCACGTTGCATTGTATACCGGAGCCATTGTACTCTTTGCATGTTTGATTTTTTTTGATAGATCTGTAATAATCTTTACAAGCCAAATTTCTGTCAACTTCTTGGCATATATCAATTAAAATTTGTTCTGCCTTAATTTTCTGTGTAGAAAATGGACATTTGCTAATAAGTTTTTTCAAAGGAATTTTTCCTGTCGGATCAATTTCATTAGAGAAAGGTACTAAAAAACCCCATCCAAATCCCCTAATAAAGTGTAAAGGATAACCTTCCCATGTCAAACACAATAGTTTTGGTGTAATTTGCATCGAGGTACTAATTAATTGTGGGCCTGGAGTCCAAGTAGAAGATAAATCTGGTTTAGTACATAGTTTTTTATACCACTTTGGATAACCGGGAAGTAATGATTTTACATTTGGCAGGAATACAGCTTTTTTCTCTAAATAAGCAAACTTTTTCATTAAATGTGTCAATTCTTCATCCCAGTCCTCTGCCATTTCATTTTCTTTTGAATCCGGTGCATTTGCTTCATTTATTTTGTTAATCTTCACACTTGGCGTTTTCTTTAAAGTTAGCTCCTTGACGGACCAATCCTGATCCCACATCCAAAGATCGTTCTTGTATTGCTCATTATGAAATAGTTGACAGGCTTCATCTGCTCTTTTAGCCAATATCATGTTCTTTTCCATATCCAAGTCTTCATATGCTTGTTCAGAATCAGCTATGTATCTTTCCCATGTGATATTAACTGGTAAGTATGCAGTACTTAATTCCATCATTCCTGCAAATGTAACAGGGTGGGGAAATCTCTCTAGAAACATTGGATACAGTACTTTTAACACGTGGTATGTTGCCAGAACATCTTTGGCGCAGTACATAATTACTTCATCAAATTGCTCTTGAATGTCTTTCAGAGTTCCAGAAATAAATAAATCCCTCGTCTCTTTTTCAACAGGTGTGCCACAATACAATTTGTGAACTTCCTTCAAACTATTTAATGAAGTGTATTTTTTCCACTCATCATTATCTTCCAGTTTTAACTTTTCCGATTTAAGAATGGCTCTTTGAGAACTGGTTAATCCACTAATGGAAATATGTAATGACATTGTATCCAGAAATCTCATACCTGTTTGTTCTAAAAAGTATTGTTCTTTAATTCTTGCACGATCATATGATACATTATGTCCTATAACTATTTTTGTTTGTTTTTTGTTATTACTCAACAATCCGTTTACACTTGAAGCAGTTTCCATTGGAATCAGATCATTCAACGAATAATGAGTTGTTTTAATAGGTTTTTCAACATTATCAATTAATACTTGATTTACCCAGGCATACCATGCCTTGTTACTTACTGCAGTTGCTAATGTAGGTAATTTCCCAGCTTTAATACATACTTCAACATCAAAAACGAGCGCATTTTCTAAAGGATATGGTACTCTTTCAGGTTTACTGTCTTTATAGTACCTCATCCACCCAGGTTCCATAAGCCATTTCTTAGGCATTGGAGGAATCGAAATCAAAAGTTCCTCCACAAGACCTTTGTATGGTTTTGCCTGCTCTTCACCAATTAGGGAAAAATGTTCAATTAAATCTTTTCCTTTCAAAGGAGGTAATTTAAAATCAACATCTGCTAGCCTGTTAAAATTAGAATTTTGCAACAATTCATGAACTTTTAATGTATCCAAACACTGATCAATTACAGATCTATTAGGATTAGGCAAATGTTTGTCATTGTTCTTAAAGATTTGTTTATATATAGAACGAGATAACATCTGTATACCGAATTCGTTTGTTTGCAATGGAGATTGATCAGGAATAAGGTAGACGTTGTTATTATCTGTTTCATTTTTGGTTTTCCTTGTTTTTGTTGGATCAGGTAAATAAATTTTTCGAACGTGTCTAGGTAAAATTTCCTTTTTATAGCTTGAGTAATACATCCATTTCATGTGATAAAATATAACCGGCAGTTTTCGTTTTCTGTTTAGCATCATTAAAACATACGTTCACTATAATAGATATTTTATAAATGAATAAAATTGAAATGTAACTTTCATCGAAAAAATATATGCTTATATATTAATAAATACAAAACAAACAAAACGTTTACCTTTATCTAACAAGCACGAAGAGGAATAAAGTGTAGGAAGTATATCACTGTACGATTTCAAATCACTCAACTTGAATGAATTGGAATTAAACTTGATTTAATTTCAACAGCTGACTCAACCAAAACAATTTCTGAAAGCTAGTCATAAAAGAAATGTTTTTATTTTGTTTATATTTTCACTTGGTTCACAAAAGGTTTCACCAGTTTTCACGCTATTCAATCGTAATTGACAGGTTCATGACAGGTTGAAAGGTTAAGTCATTAAGTTAATAACTAATGTCATAGACAACACAACTCTCATTTCATATTAAGAATTTTTTTAGAAAAACTGCATTGCGCGCCATCTCTGGATTGGAAGACGACTTCTTTGACAAGTGACAGACTTCTATGGTTTTATGGTTTCAACTAATAGGTCGGGTGCTTTTTAACCATTTTATTCTATGTGTTCTATTATTTCTTCCGTTGTCTTCTTAATGCTAATGTCCGTTGGTTGTGATTGTGATGTCCGTTTTTTTAGGTGTGGACGGGAGTTCGTACAGGAATTTTTTTGTTAATCTTCTGTTTAATTCGTGTTTCTAATTATCACACTATTAAGTATTTTCACTTTTTAAATGTACTTGTATCCTGTTTTTCCTAAGGATCATTAAAAACGGGTAAGATTTAAAAGACCAATTTCGCTGTTTTCTCTCATGTTTATTCTTTGACGAGAAGCAGTATTCACTTGTTGTTTTCATGATAGAATAAGAATAATGTATGATTATTAACCCATTGCTACTTAAAACATTTCATTTTATAAACTCAATTTAATCACATATTTTAAAGCTGTTAATGTTTATAAAGAAAATAATAAATGTGATTTGATTTTACCATTTATAAATACAGTGGAAAATGGCTCTTCCCTCAAATTACAAACAAGCAGCAATGTCAATGCCTGGACCTCAAACTCCAAATCGTAAGAAGTTTATAAGTTAAGAAACTATCCATTTTGTTATATGCTTATGAATGATTCTTTTAAATTTAATTTTATTTATTTTAGCAATTTATTCTTGAATAGCTTGCATAGCATGCATTTGTAATAAAAAAAGCGAAAATAATGTGTAATGTCAATTAACCTTAATAGTTTCAAATCATACTTTTTGCATCAAATTAATTATTTATACTTTTATCTATTATTATTATTATTATTATTATAGTGCATGTTATAGGTAAGCAGTTGGTAATTGGTTATATATAAAGCATATATAAAGATGTAATATGACTAGAGGCATATCTTGTAAACATAATGAAATTATTCAATAATGCAGTATCTAATCAACAGGATACATTATTTTATTTACTCTAAATTATTATTCATTTTTACATGATGATTTTATTTTAAATTGGTCATTATGATCCTATAAGTACTAATGCATTTTATATTATCATTTCACCTCATTTCAGTCTCTGTGCTGTATGAATTATTTTAATCAGCATGAAATAAATAATTAAAGTAAAGTTATGGCATACCATGGTTTGTGGTTGGCTCTTTTATAAATTGTAGGCTTATTATATGCTTACCTATTAATTTTACATTTAAAAGTAAAAATAGCTATTCAAAATTACAAACCATGGATTCTTTGTAGACACTAGTGCTCATGATTTGCTTTGTTTGTGTTTGTTGTTCAGATTTACTGTCCACAGGTTCCCCAATGACCTTCAACATACTCAAAGGTAATGCAACTTTTTTGTTTTATCAAGACTATTAGGTAGTTTTGTTTGGCTTATAGTTACCTACCTACTTATGTAATTTTAGCATCTTCCTTTGTAGAAAGTTTATGTAAAAAGTAATGAACCGTGTAAAATTAGCGTTTATCCATAAGATGTTTTACATTCGTTATAAATTACTCACTAAATTAAATTTGAAGGAGAAAGTGTACCTATACATACGTACATAATTATAAACTGCTAATTTTTTGTTTTAAATTCTTATTTTACTTTAATTGAACCTCTACTTTTTTAAAGTTATTAAGTCCCAAAGAGTTTAATAAATCAAGAATATGTTGTTTTCATTTCATAAATTCTCACCTTTTAATTAATTTTTCTTTTTCTTAGAAAGACTTCGTGCTTCAGGAGGATCAAGTACCAACACCAAAGTTAGTGTTCTTTCTTATTAAAACTGTAATTATTATCGACAGCTTTTTGTATCCAAAACATATGTTTATTTAATTTATATAAAGTAAAGCAAAATGTAATTTAAAAAAAAAATACTTTTTTCTTCACCTTACTAGTAAATGAGTAGTAGAAAGAAACTTCTGATTCTCTATATAGATAATTGCATTCGTTTGCAAAAAAAAATCACATTTGTGTGAACATTTAGATATGAGTACATTATAATTACTTTATAATAATTATTATTCTTGTTAATAGAATGAAACAAACCCTTTTGTTACAACACCCAGTGGAAATCCTGGCTTTTTGCCCCAGAAAGTTGGGAAAGGCGGTTCTGTAAGTTCTTTTTTTAATACTGTTAAATAAATTATTCTAAACGATATTTTAAGAATGATGCCAAAACACCTAAACCACCCAAAGCACCAGAAAAACCTCTTATGCCATACATGAGATACAGTCGCAAAGTATGGGATACCGTGAAAGCCCAAAACCCAGAATTAAAATTATGGGAAATTGGGAAAATAATTGGCCAAATGTGGCGAGACCTTCCAGAAAGTGAAAAACAAGAATTTGTAGAGGAATACGAAACAGAAAAGGTAAAATGTTGCCAAATGCATTCTGAACGTTGCTATTTAATATTGTTTATAATAACTAAAAACTTAATATTTAATGCTATTGGAGCTTCGAGTAAACTTGATTCTCTCTGCATTGACTTTAGTAAAGCGTTCAATACAGTCAGCCATAACATAAACGTTTCCCAAGTAAAATTTAAAGCCTTGGCATTCAAGGATCACATTCTTCTTGCCTTCAGCACGACATTGACCGTCCGTACTTAAACATACCTGTATACCTAATTCAATCATTTGGTTTCCTTATACTAGCTCTGCCCTATAGAATTTGGTATTACTCTTCTAAGATCATTGCATGTACGTCATTTACAAAATAAATAGTATACACACCCGTTGGTGTGTAAATATACTTACTCCTCAATATTTTCATTAGCTTCTTTATTTATTTTACTTATTACATTTTGTTCTAATTACAATTATTTTGTTTAGTACATTTTTATTACATGTAAAGAAAAAATAATAAATATTTATAATATAAACAGGTGGAGTATGAAAAAACACTGAAGACCTATCACAATTCTCCTGCTTATTTAGCTTACGTTGCTGCTAAGAATAGAGGAAAGTCTTGTAAGTAAAATAATTTTTTTTTTGTAATAATAGTACATCAGTTAAATGCTTGCAGCCACTCAGGGAAGTGATGAAAGGGATACTCACGAACGTAGCAGTAGTTCATCGAAGCAAACAGCAGCCGATAGAAGAATCGAGATTCAACCGGCAGAAGATGAGGACGGTACGTTCTTAAATTACAAATAATACACATTTATTGATTAGAAAAAGCACACACAAAATTCATTAACATTGCTTTAGATCAAGATGATGGATATTCGGTGAAACATGTTGCTTACGCCCGATACATACGTAATCACAGGTTAATCAATGATATCTTCTCGGATACTGTAGTTCCCGATGTTCGTTCGGTAGTAACGACATCGCGTATGCAAGTACTTAAACGTCAAGTTCAATCTCTTACAATGCATCAAAAAAAACTTGAAGCAGAATTGCAACAAATAGAGGAAAAGTTTGAAGCAAAAAAGAGAAAATTTGTAGAAAGCAGCGAACAGTTCCAAGAGGAGTTAAAGAAGGTAATGCTTAACACAGTTTAAAGTGTCGTCAGACGACGAGTAAGATGAATAGACACATTAACGGTATAACGGAATTTGTTGAAATTCAAATATGTACCTACCGTATGTGTCAAAAATCCGAAAATTAATTAAATTAATTTTTAAAAAATTTGCACTTGAATGTAAATTTTCAGCTTCCAATCAATTTAAATTGAAATATAAAACTAACTGCAAAAAAAAAAAACAATGTGCTTATTATGAACTACATGCATATGTGTATGTTTCTATTTTGCAGCATTGTAAACCTGCTGTCGATGATGATACATTTCAAAAAATGGTAGAACGACAATATGATATTCTAAGAAAGGAAAGAATGAAAGTACTAGAGGAGCATAAACCAAAGGCAGAAATTGTTACTCCAGAACAACAATTACACGATAACGAAGCTAATAGAGAAACAGATTTTAAACACAAAGTTCATCAGCACGTATGTTATAAATATTATGAACAATAGACACCTTTTTTGTGACATTAATATTTCAGGAGCAAACAAATGGTGAGCAGATGAAAGAAACAAGGGCCGGCTTTCAAGTGGGGCACGTAACAAATGGAATTAGTTCCCAAGAGACGAGGCTTACAGAAGCAACAGTTTCATCTAAAAATGAATACGGCTCTAATTCGTCAATGTCGTCTTCAAATCAGCATACACAACAACAAGATCAGCAAACATCTCATATGCCCCAACAACCTTCTCAACAACAGCAACCTCAGCATGTTCAAACTAATGAACAACCACCACTATCTTCAGCGATGCACCATTCACAGCCTTCTAATCAATCACTTCAGCCGCAAACTCAGTCTCATCAAGTTCCACATCAACAACAACCTCCTCAACCTATTTCCCACATTGGCCCTTTGAGTCATCACCCTTCCTCACTGCAAAGTCATACTCAATCGCCACAGCACAGTATCAGTGCCGCTCAAACACCTGCAGTACATCATCATGCAGGGCAAGGAGGAATTCCGCCCCAAAATAACGCACCTCCGCCTAGTTCAGGAAACCTTTTGCCTCCTTCTGTCGGTCATAATATACCTTCTCATATGACACCTCCTATACACACCATGCCGCCACATTCAACAGGTCCTACACCTCCTAATCAACCTCCAACCATAATGCCATATCAACAGTATCCCAGCACAAATCCGCAGTCTGTTCCGTTGCCACCGAGACCACCCCATCATACGTACAGTTACCCTCAACAACAGGGATATCATCAAGGTTACCCTCAGTATCCTCCTCATCCATACTATCAGCCGTACCCGCAGTATCCACCACATATGGGACGACCTCATCCCTATTCGCATTCAGCTCCGATGGACGGTCAACACCCGTCACCGTCAACTATCGGCGAAGTACATCCTCCGCCTTTGTACGGACCACCACCTGGCGCGGACGGTGAAAGAAATATTGCAGATGATGTTGCTGGTTCCGGTGGTGCACATCAGCATTGTGAGGGAACTCAACAAGTACCTCAAATAGACGACAGTAAGACATTTGGAAGTTGTTTATATTCTTATATAGTAATTTTTAGGCTAGCTTTCACGGCTGGTATACATTAATTTGATTTGGTGGTATCTTTTGCAGTGGTCCTTCAAATTTTTTCCTGTTCCTTGCTGACGTTATTTTCAGTGTTAACTTTGAAAATGTTGAGTTGTGATTGATTAATTTATTGATTGGTCGATCTGCAGAACTACACTGAAAATGTCGTCAGCTTAAGAGCGTTATTAATACGTAGTAAAAAGAAACTAATAATTTTGTTTTCAGAAAAATTTGAAAGCCAACAAGAAAAGGACAAGAAAGACGGAGAATAAGTAACACATAGGGTTTATTTCGTCGTAACAGCATACATAATTAATTGTTAAAAGTAGTAGAATTCAGTGATGGACCATTTGAAGCAATGTGCTATATATATTGTTGACACATTAATTTATATGTACATACTTAGGTATTTAATTAAATTTCTGAAAATATTATTTAAATTCTTGCTTGACAAACTCAATTATAATAGGTTTATGATTCACTATTAGTCCGTTTACTTTATTTAGTGCTTCAACTGCTAAACTAACATCTGAAAGGTAATGCGATTAATTTTGAATGTTGATACATAGCGTTTATACCTTTGAATAGGCTTACTTGGAAATTCTACAAAAGCTTGTCCTCTCATTTTTCCCTTCATACATTTTATAGTGATTTCACTGCACCGAAACATATTTTTAAAAATATCATGTAAAACATATTCTGATGTAGTTTTAGCCAAGTTCCTCAAATACAATTTCTACAAGAAACTAAATAATTATATTTTATATTACTTCATAATTATTGTTAATTTAAAATATCCTACATACTTTAACATACATATGTATATAGAAGGTGAAATTTCACATAATATATGTGGGTGTATAGCCGTTAGTTGGTTGACAGGCAACTTTTTTTTTTTTTACTTTATAGTAGACCTTATAATTTTCGATATTTTTGGAAATGCCCAAAAATGGTAGACTTATAAATTTTTAATACAAATAAAAATGGTACTATGTACTACTACTATTACCACTTATTACCACTACATCCTCAGATCTGTTTTTTTTTTTAGATTGAGCCCAAATGTTTTGAAATAAAAGATCCTTGGAAGGTACTAACATAAATGAACTTTAAAAATGGTTGGTTTGCTGTTTATTAAATAAAGAAAGCTATTTTACTTAAATTTGCAATGTCCGTTGTCAAAAGATGTATTTTAATACATATTCAATGATGAAGCTATTTGAATGTTAGTTATCTAATGAATTAGTATCATAAACACCTTTGATGGTATTCCTGAATTATAGTTTTTAAATTTTGGAATTCTCTGTATTTCTTTTATGTCGATTTTCTTTAGATATTCATATCTTATCTAATTTGTTTGATTTATTTTTATAATTTTTCCATCCTTGATTGTAAAATAATTACCATTTTTGCAACTATATTTCTCTTTGTTTTTATCTAATTTACAGACAGAATATTGTGTTTTAACGTCCCATTTGCTGCCATTTTTTGATACATCAGGCATAGGTTTGTCTGAAATAAATGTTTGACTATTTTTCTCAATAGAACATTTTAATCTTTTCTGCAATTTCCTTGCTGTCCTTCTGATTTTTTGAGTTTCCACTGGAGCTGATCTCAAATCATTTGTTATTTTATTGTTAATTTCCTCAATTTCTTTCATTGGTTGTGAAATATTAGTATCTTGTTCATTATTAATAAAAAATATAAGCAGCTTTGTCTCCAAACTGTTTGGTTTTATAGATAAAATTTCTTCTGCTACTGATGTCTTTATTTTTAAATTAAAACTAGAATAGAAAATTTAAAATAAACATCTGATTGAATTAACATTAATTTTATGATAGTTCATCATGGCTTTGATTAAGTTTATTATTTTGCTGGTTAAAGTATTATTCATTTTAATTATGATAATTGCTATTTGTAAATAACTAGTTTAATTGTGAATAATTTATCATTAAAAAATTATAATATTCACTTATAAGAATCCAATCGTGTTGGTAATTTGGTATACATATTTATAATCAATAGACGCTAATAATATTGCCAATAACCAGCAATTATTAAAAATCACTCAAATATGCAACGTTTCCATCATCAAATTCTATCATCATAGAGCAAACATACATCAATAAATTAAAAATTGACATCAATAAAATTAATTCATTAGTGATTTTTAATAATTAATGGTTATTGGCAATATTATTAGCTTCTATTGATTATAAAAATTAACAATATAAATAGTTCCATACTTACTTTGACTCAAATAATTGTGAGTGATCTCTTACCATTTTCCCTATTTTTTCCAATCTGTCTTGGATAACATCGTAATTTAGATTCTTATGTGTTTCCTGCAATCTGCAGTGAGCATTACTATCCAAATAAATATCAATATCTGTCTCCGTGAGGCCAGCAGATTTTAACTTTCCAATTAATTCACTTAAATTTATGTGTTTCTTGAACTCCTCTAGGGTACATATTCCAGTTTGTTGCAGAGGAATGTCTTCATGACCAGGCAAAAATTTCTTTTCATTTGATAACTGCCTGTTAATTATATAAAATTACAATTTGAAATAATAACACACGTCTAATAAGTTGCATTCTTACGCTTGCAAACTTGTTTTTATATTTTGTTGTTTAATTGCTAAATTCTTAATAAGAATATCTCCCCTTGAAATTAATTTTTTGTTAGGTGGTTGACCTTCTTCAACTCGAAGTTTGTCATGTTTAAACATTTTTTTTAAAATAACCCACGCTCATGAATTTAAAATGTTTTTATTGAAGTAATACTGCCTTTATTATCGTTTCTTTATTTTAATAACACAAAAATTTAGTTTGTTCGTAAATGTAGTCAGCACGATTTTGTTTTCTACTGGTCTTTACATGTTTGCGCGCGCAGAGGTCAAAATAAAACCCGAAATCGGTTCCAAATGCGCATGCATTAGTTCGAACTGTCAACTGTGTATGACCATGGCGCCAAGAGAAAGAAAAATTCCTACAAATGTGTAACAATGCCCAGATGGCAGCACATTTTTACAAAATTTAGGGTGGCCCATCTATAGTATTCATTATATAGGTCTATGACTTTAAACGAGATGGCTTTAGTTAGCGTTCTACTTGCTGGAGGGCGCTAAAATGAATCTGTCAAAATTGAATTCATCATCTATGAGCCGCGCATATGTGTGCGTGTGCGTATATCTAAAAAGTCCGCTGTCAAGTTGAATCGTATCGTAGTTTTAACATAACGGCGTATACGAGGCGTATAGGTGTTACTTTAATAATTAGCTACAGTTAATCGTTCTTGTTCTGGACAAAACAATTAGAGAAAAACTTCGAGATTATATGAATTTGACCAAGTTCTTCTATTATATTCGCAGCCAAAACAAGGTAATTTTAAAAATTGCTTTTCTGTACCTCTTTCTATTTTTTTTTTTTTTGGCGTTCATTCGTTGTTGAAGCCATCTTATATTTGACAATTATTTATCCGAAATCATCCTCTTCTATCTAATTTCAATTAATGTAATTATTATCAAAAATAGTACGTACAGGTTTATTGAATTTGGTTTTCACGTTGTAATTTCATTTATTTAATATAATTGGAACAATTGTGTGCCCAAATCTTGGCTTGTATCAAATTTTACGTTAAATTAATTCTTTTAATTTTATTGGTACATATTTTGTTGCAGAGGTAACATAAAGTAATTGCTTGAATAGAGCAGAGGGATTACTACACATTGTAGATATCAAAATTTAGGTTTTATAAACCTGAAAAAATACTAAAGTAAAGTGGACATTCTTCAGGCAGTTGAAATGATGACAGACAGTCTAAGTACAAATAATCACTTGTCTAAAATGTGAGTATAATGCGTTTTATTACAAATAATTCAGTAAAGAATTGAATAGTCACAAAATTCATTTATTAAAAAGTAATCTGTCAAATCTGATCCATTCCTAACTACGGTTTATTTATTTACTCATCTTTAATGTGATATATGCAGTCTTTGATAATATGTGTATTGAATTATTTCTTGTCAGTCTTTTTTGTTCATGTCAGTTTTTAAATATGCTCTTAGCGTTAATTGTTTTGGAAGGTATGTATTGGGAATTTTTTTACTGATTAAGAGTATAACCCCTACAACTTACCAGGTGTGAATGGGCAAGAAATCAAGATGTATTGATAAATCAGTTTTAGTTTTAAAACTACGGACTTGTTATTTGAATTACTTTTTGACTGCAAGTTTATTGTTTTAGAGAAGATAAAACGGATGACATTGGTTGGAAAGCAAAATTAAAAGTTCCTCCAAAAGACAGGAGAATAAAAACAAGCGTAAGTGTATTTAATTATGAAATAGGTAGTTTTCTAATACATATCCTGTGATATTATATAATAAAAGTAAATTAGACTTATAAAACTAATAATTGAAGTAATTTTATAATGTAATTATTGCAGTTGATGTTTATTGTTTCTATTAAATATATAATTGGTTATTTATAACTTATTTGCATTCATTAAAATCTTATATAAATACTGATATTTTGATTTTATATTGTAAACATTATATGTAACTATACTAATGTTATTATTGCACACTCCTGTAGGATGTAACTGAAACTAGAGGGAATGAATTTGAAGAGTTCTGTTTAAAACGTGAACTTCTTATGGGTATATTTGAAAAGGGTTGGGAAAAGCCTTCTCCAATTCAAGAGGCATCTATTCCTATTGCTCTATCTGGAAAAGACATTCTTGCTCGTGCTAAAAATGGCACAGGTATGTAATAATAACTGGCTAAATTACTTTACCTTTGTTATTTTGTTTATATATTTGTAACCATTTAATTTAAATAAAATGGAAACCGCATTAAAAAAAAAAATAAAAATAATAAATAAATAAATAAATATATATGAGAACTAACTAAAGTACTGAAGTCCCTGAAGAAGGTAACTTTGTTACCGACGAGTGCTTCGATCGTTCTTAGCGTTGGGGTTTGAACTAATTAGTATGTTCTAAAACACTGCCAACGTTTTTCCAAAAAAGAAGAAAAAATATGACTTAAATTGGAATATAGGAGATAGTACAAGTATACATATAGTAAAAAATTAAAGGGGTGGTATTAATGTTCGCTATTTATGATGTAGTAATTTAAAAAAAAAATTAATTCAATTTTGTTAGCAATATGATTGAAGTTTAAGTATTGTTTAATTAATACAATCTAATTTTACCATCCAGCAATAATTAACGAAAACACTTTAATTTAACGTTTCCACCGTCTACTTCGGGTCATCATCAGATTAACGACAATTTATATAAAGATATTAGTGAATATATGAGTTTATTTAAAAATGTAATAAAATTATTTCATTAGTAGGTTATTCCGTTTAATTATAACTAATTTTGATTCATTATTGTTGGTTGTTGTTTGGCATTTTATTAATCAATTTCTAGTTTGAAATAATCCAGAAAAATATATTATAGTAGGTATTTATTTGTATATTTTTTTTAAATAGGAAAAACGGGGGGATACTCGATCCCTGTGCTGGAGCAAGTTGACGCAACAAAAGACTGTATTCAAGCATTAATAATAGTTCCAACAAGAGAACTTGCTTTACAGACATCACAAATTTGTATTGAACTGGCAAAACATATGAATGTACGGATAATGGTCACAACAGGAGGCACCAATCTTCGTGATGATATTATGCGTATATACCAGAAAGTACATGTTATTATTGCTACACCTGGTCGAATACTTGATTTAATGGACAAAGGAGTTCCCAATATGGATCAATGTCGTATATTGGTCTTGGATGAAGCAGACAAACTGTTGTCTCAAGATTTTAAAGGTATATATTTTTCTAGTGAATATTTTATTTTGCATATGACCATCGATTTCTTTTATGGTAGATTGCAATTGCAATATATATATAACATAGTAGGTTGTATGTTCTCTATAGCTTTTTCTTCTAATTCTCTAATTCAGGTATGTTAGACCATGTGATATCTAAATTGCCCAAGGAAAGGCAAATATTATTATTTTCTGCCACATTTCCATTAACTGTGAAGCAGTTCATGGAAAAACATCTAAGAAATCCATATGAAATAAATTTAATGGAAGAATTAACACTTAAAGGAGTAACACAATATTATGCATTCGTTCAAGAAAGGCAGAAAGTTCATTGCCTTAATACACTTTTTTCCAAGGTAATTCGTATTTGAATAATCTCAATATTCTTCCGTTAAATGGTTCCTTTTAGTTACAAATTAATCAGAGTATTATATTTTGCAATTCTACCCAAAGAGTGGAATTATTAGCCAAAAAGATTACAGAACTTGGGTATTGTTGCTATTACATTCATGCAAAAATGGCACAAGCTCATCGCAACAGGGTATTTCACGATTTCAGAAATGGACTGTGTCGAAATCTAGTTTGTTCTGATTTATTCACAAGAGGTAAGCAAGCAATGCACAATTATGTTTTGTGACGTTTAGTAATTGATAATGAATTAAGTTTTAAAACCTCATTGAGAATTTAACATGTCAAGGTGTGCTTCTGTCGAATTTTGGTTGAATGATTAATTGCAGAACAAAATATCTTCTTTAAATGCATATTTAGAGAGTCATTTCGTCGCTAGGTGACGGAATTGAGGGACAGATATGCTAAATTATTAATCTTTGTGATGATCTAGTAGATAGTAGTTTTTATAATTCTATTTGCTTGTATTATCATGAACATTTGATCTGTTGCATACAGACGTAAAAAAATATAGACAAAAATACGCATAAAGGACGCCTAAATAGAGCACTTAACAATGTTACATGGGAGGGATGCAGGGTTTGTTAATCGCATAGATAATTTGGTAATAATAATAAAATAAGTAATGTATTACCAAATTGTTGTTAGTTGATTTAAAAATAATTTTTACTTAAAATTTTGAAATCACCTTATAATCCGGCTTTTTAATAAACGTTCTCGTAGGTTATTTACTATCAGACTGGCTTTTAAATTTAATTCTAATGTTTGGATTAAAAACTGTTCAAGATCTATTAATAAAAAAAGGGTTAGACGCACTGATGTATTTGATTCTAGAATTACGTAATTTTTACTTCCCTAGAGAAAATAAAATTAATTTGGTTTATTATACATATTTTGTTTGCTCTTTTGTTTTGATTTATTTTCTACCTTATACATACATAGTAAGTGTTGCTTATTCTTTTTCCTCAAATCACGTATAAAAGGCTTAGTGTATCAGATTAAATAAGTTCCTTTGGATATAATAATATACAAAAGGACTTGTACTTGACTTGACAAATGTATTGGTATTATACACATACAATAAATGTTTAATAATATTTATTTTCGCAGGGATTGATGTGCAAGCTGTCAATGTTGTAATAAATTTTGATTTTCCTAAAATGGCAGAAACATATCTACACCGAATCGGAAGATCTGGCAGATTTGGACATCTAGGTATTGCCATCAATTTAATCACATATGACGATAGATTTTCCTTGCATCGCATTGAACAAGAATTAGGTACAGAAATTAAACCTATTCCAAAAGTGATTGATCCCGCCTTGTATGTATCAAATATGGAGGATGAACCTCATGACGAAAAGTAATGTCGTCATACTAACTAGGCCAGTGAACAGTGAACATCTTTCGTGTACCTATAGTACTGTTTTTGTTACCTTTCAAAGAACTAACATTCTCGTATGGAATTATCTACTTTATCAGTGGAAACGTCCGAATGAATTTGTTCATTTGTAGAATGGTGTTACTTAATTTAAATTGCGCTTTTATGAATTACAAAAAAAAAAAATGGAATGTAAAATTGAAAATTTATTTATACCAGTAAGGATGTATCGTGATATTTAAAATTTCTTTTTGTAATTGTAAACATGCATACTTTTAATCGACTGGTAAGCTATAAAATGCATTTTAATTTTACATTTCATTTTTCACGTGGTTCATTTTTATGTTGTGTTTTCCACCAGAATCTCCCACAACGTAAAAATTGGCCTTTCACGGTAAAGTCAGGCTACGGATCTCATTTATTTATTCTACGTGAGTTGCGGTTTAATGTTATTAGGACTAGTTAAATAACAGTGAGCGGATATAAATACTAGGACGGACTGTAATTGTTGATGGAAAGTTTACAAGAGAAGTAATGGTTGATTGCCGCGTTAAACGTCAACACATTAATTTTCTTAAGGAGATTCATTAAAGCTAGTTTCATTAATGGTGAAACTAGTATTTACACTTTAAAATTAGAGGAAGAAATTAAACTTCCTTCTTAACAACAATTCTAAAATACATATATAGAATTGGTATCGAGTTTTGTTGAATTACAACAGGCCTACATTTAGGGACTATTATAAAATTTCGTTTAGGCCTTTGTGTAATTCTTGAGGGTTGGTCAATATCAAAATAAAGAGATTTATTAAGATGGGGGGGTGGGGAGGGGAAAGTGTTATACTTCAGTACGTTGCTTTTAACTCGTTTAGTTTGGAATCTTAATTTAATTTTGTGTCAACTGGAAAA
Source organism: Agrilus cyanescens (assembly GCA_947389935.1). Classification (NCBI taxonomy): domain Eukaryota; kingdom Metazoa; phylum Arthropoda; class Insecta; order Coleoptera; family Buprestidae; genus Agrilus; species Agrilus cyanescens. Next base: position 29,628,491 of record OX376708.1, read on the forward strand.
TATTAATCTAATCTTTTTTTTTTTGTCACGGCATCGTACTGGATAAAGACAACAAAAAAAAACTGCGGAGAGATTGTAAAATTTATTTTACATATAAGAATATTTCTATTTCCTTTTTAGTATATCTACGACATTTTCGTTTTTGTTTTTTTATTATTATATTACATGAATTTTAAGTGCAATCCTCTACGTATGCAAGTGCCGTTGTTATGAGTATTATTTTTAATTCATGGAATAAACAGACTCGGTTATTTAAGTAAATACCTAGTACTTGCACGTCAATTTTATCTCAGTTGCATGTTTTTTTTAATTTTTTTTCTTCTGTATTTTCATCTGAAACGGTCTACTTGGAAGTTTTTTATAGTGTAAAGGAAGTTGTTTTGAAATTATTTGTAATTGTTATTAATTATTGGAAATCTCAAATTAAAATTTAATATGGGGAAAAAAATAAAGTCTCTTCGCAATTGTTGTTTGATTAAAATATATATATTCGTGAAATTTAAACATTTGTTGGAAGTGTTTCTCATAAATTTCTGTAGATTTCTCTTCTTCAGCTAAGTTTTTTAGTGAAATTTTGTAGAGCAGGCGCAAGCGACTTGCAACTACGATATAAATAGAAGAATATTTTAAATTTGCCGCCATGAAATATTTGTTTTCTGATTTTTTTTAAATACACTTTAAGGTCTCAACTTTTTACTCCTTGCGTTTACGGTAGATGTCAGCTCTGTCGTATATGTATAATATATTTTAAATACATCGAAAGACCAATAGAAAACGTATATTCGATTCATTTATCTTCAATGAAGTACTGTTTACGAATATGCCTCCTATAAATAAACATTCGGTTTCGCTCGGCCGGTAGATACATAGATGGATGGAGCCATTTGTTGCGGGTAACAGATAGACGTTAGTGTATTTAGTATATTCTTTGTATCTAGGGTTATTGATGGTGACGTAAGCATTCGTTTGCATGTTTGTTTTGTGTCGGTGTATATATGCACGCACTCATGTAGTAATATTTTGTTTAAAATGTCGGTTGTGTAAATCAAAGAATGTGTAAATTGAACATTTCGTAAAATAAGTAATGGAGGAAGAATTACGTTGTCCATCGTGTAAGCAACTGTATAACAATCCAGTGCTGTTACCTTGTTATCATTCATTATGTCTAAGCTGCGCGGTGCACTTGCAGCAGTCGTCCATGGCGCACCATTTACATTCAATAACATCGGCATCTGATAATGCCGAAAGTGTCACTTCCGGCAGTTCAGGTGATTCTCAAGAAAGCGATAAATTGTCGGTATTTAGCGAAACAGACAGCGGAGTGGTTTGTTCATCAAGACCTAATAGCTATGTTGGGACACCTAATGGACAATTGTATTCAACACAGTAAGATTTCTTTTTTACTACAACGCTTATTAATGCCTAAAATTGTTTGCCTTTATTTTGAACAATCGGAACCTTCCGACTGGTTTCATGTTTTTCTTCGACGTCCCTTTATTTATTAGATAAAGATACCTGGAAGAGCTGTGGTGACGTGAATCATACTTTTAAGAAAGATCAACATTTTAATCATAATATGCAAATGAATGCTCGGTAGCTTATGCTATTTGTTATATAATTAAAGTTCAATATAAAATAGTCTTGATTCTGAAATCTTTCTTTTTGAATAAACAGCTCCAAAAAAAAGGGGCAACTCGTCATTTATTTTATTTAGGTTAAACTTCAATATCGCGAAAAATAGGTTTTTCTTTTTGAAAAATTGTCCAAAATATGTATTGATCTATTTGTTGTAGGAGCCGCGATACGGAAGTTTTACTAATTAGCTACCTAACTAACTAATTGTTCAAAAACATGCTTCAATTGATATTTGTCTACATATGTTAAATTATTAACTAATCGTAAGTCAATTGTAAACTTAAAATTTATTGTTAAGTACATTTGACCTACATAATAAGCTCATAATCAGTGTGAGTAGTTTATATATAATTGTAAGGTTCAAAATGAATTTTGGAGGTGTAAAGGTAAATAGTTAATCATACACGTTTGTTTTTCTTTTTCAGTGTTCTTTCATTGGCTTGTCCAGTCTGTCATAAATTGGTATACTTTGATGAAAATGGTGCTCATAATCTTCCAAAGTATGGTGTGATGAAAACTATTGTAGAGCGATACGGTGAATCACGCAATTTAACCCTCAAGTGTCAAATGTGTGAAAAAGAACCTGTCAAAGATGCAACAACTATGTGTGAACAGTGCGAAGTAATGTATTGCGATGAATGTAAAGAATCTTGCCATCCATCTAGGGGTCCTTTGGCTAAGCACAATCTTTCGACGCCACGCCGGCAAAGCGCCTCTTTAACAAAGACTAAAGAAGGAAAATGCATGGATCATAATGAAGAAACACTATCAATGTTTTGTCTTATTTGTAAAATGCCTGTGTGTCCAATGTGCCTTATGGATACACGCCATAATTGTCATGATGTTCAAGCTGCAGCAGCTATTTGTAAGACTCAAAAGGTATGTTCATTCAATATTGATTTGTTATATGGTATATACATATGTTATAAATGAAAATTTAACTTGGTTCCCATTTTTAATATATAATTCTAAATTGAAAGTGAAAGGTGTTATCATTATTTTTAAAATGATTAATTAAATATTTAGCAATTTTTATTTGATCCCTTTCCCCCTTGCAATTTGATGAGTAGGATATGGAGATATTTTCTTTTGGATGTTTTAATGTTACTTCTTGTTGAAATTGTTTGCGACTTTGGTGATCTCCTAAATGTTGTGTTGTTATCCATACTGTCTCATCATCGTTTGCGCCATATCCTTGTACACTCCAAAATATTTCGTTCTTAATTTGAGTTCGCCAAATAGTATAAGAGTATAATTTTCCTTTTCTTTCAAAATACTTTCCAAACTTTGAAATATGAATATCTCCACTTATTGCTTCTTCTTTAGTTACATTAGGACCGTGAAAGTTTGCTAAACCGTTATTTTTGAGATCACTTAGACTTGTCGAGTTGTTAGAACATTTTGATAAAGTCTTCCACTTCCTTTTTCGCCTTCGCCTTTGTTTCTTTCCTTTGTTGTCCGTTTTGTCTGCAAGATGTGAATGTATGTGTTGAATAAACTTTTTACAAAAAAAAATAAAGAATAATGAACATAATGACTCTCTCGGTCATTACGGCAAATAGAAAGCGACATTAATTTAAAATTTTGAATCAAGTTATTTTACCTTAAGGAATGTTACTACTTGGATGAAAAGAGCTAATTGTAGGTTTGTTTGAAGCTTGTTTCGATATTTTTTAGGTCTGCATGTGAAAAGTTTATTTCTAATTATTCCTATATTTCTTCGTTTCAATAACGCACTTCACTTGTTGGTATTTTACAATACTGAATTGAAATCTGAGTTAAAACGTTCGTTTAATCGTAAGCTAAACATAGCGGTGACTAATCTAGAATTTTAAAAAGCTGACGAAAGCATTACATCAACGATTTATATTATATGGATTAAAGCCAACTTTGTTAAAATTGAAATGAGCTTTTTTTGTAACATTTATACATACCTACCAATATGTAGAATATTGTTAAACCAGACATACTTTTTGAAATTGGTGTCATGTCGTCGATCGGAATATTAGACACGAACCTTGAACTTTTCTTATCCAGAGTTAAACTTCGCATTACCTGAAACACCACCGTTAACGAAGAATTATCTAACCGTAGTCTTCCTCCGCCCCTCTTAACTTCTTCATTTGCCTCTATAATGTCCGTAACTATTCCTTCATGTCTCATATGTCTGTACAGATGTAACTGCTTGTAATTCATATTTAATATCTTTGGTTTTCTAAAGGAGCAATTGCGCAAACACGTATCTCTTAGAAATAACAAATAAATTCAACGAGCTATTCTTTACTTAGCAAAACAAAGGAAAGATCTTCAAAAGATACATTAACTGTTTCCTTACTAATAAAACTAAATCATACATATTTTACATTTCTCAGACTGAACTTTCACATAATCTTCAACAACTGTCGGAAAGGGCAAAATCAACTACGGAATTTATTCAAAGACTGAAAGGAATGGTTGAAAAAGTAAACGTAAGTTTTTTTAATGTGTTATTTCATGGAAAATATGTAGGAAGTAATGATTTAAAAAATCTTTCTTATTAAATTAGTAAAATTAATCTCAAATAATGCCATTTTCATTAGTAGTTACGACGAACTTTTGTGTAATGTATAGAATTATAATAATTATATATGCTGCCTAGATAATAAAAAAAAAGGTTTTGCAACCAGCTCAATAATAGGGAAAAAATGAAAACATATGTATTTTAAAATTCTATTTGTAATAGGTCTTTACTTAATCGAAGGGAACATATAATATAGTATTTTAAAGTGTATTTTGTATTGCGACTTAACATTTGAAAGTAAAATTTTTACAGGAAACTAGGAAACTACTCTTGAAGGTTTTTTTTCTTTTTTTTAGGAAAATTGTTCTGAATTCGAAAATGTTGTTTCCACCCAATGCGAAGCTCTTGTAAGAGCTGTTTACAAACGAAGAAATCAGCTTTTGGAATGTGTGCGTCAAGATAAAGAATTAAGAGTCAGGGTTTTAAGAGATCAAGTAACTTCTTGTACAACTCGTCTGCAGCATACGACGGCTCTGTTACAATTCTGTATAGAAGCCTTAAAGGAACCAGATAGCATCTCGTTTTTACAGGTATAATAACATACATAATCATATAGGTACTTTTAATTCTAGTTGCAAGCCGTGCCGATATTTTACTGTTAACTATTATCTATTTGGAGAGTATTTCTATAATTTAAACAAATTAATTTTCTGTTTTGTTATTGTATGTTCAAAAATAAGATGAGATAACATAAATAAGACACCTTGTATTGTACGTATAAAACAAGTATTTTTAGTATAAAAATATGATAAAAATAATTATCATTTATCTTATAAAAAGTAATTTTGTATGAACTAATGATATTATCTGAGTACGATTTTTTTTTGGGACAGGTTGTGTACATGCAATGTACATATGTATATAATGTTGACTATCAGTTGATTATTAAAAAAAAAAATGCGCTGCGTTTAATTGTATAAAACTAAATAAAACGTTTTAACGTCATATAAAAGATATAATCGAATCTCGATACAACATATGAAATAAATGCTTTAAAGTTATCATTTCGTAAAATTAGTGTAGGTACTTTAGAGAAATTTTGAGAAACCAGAATTGCATCATTTTTATTTACTACAGTTGTTCCATGAAAATATACAGATTTGATATTTTTTTAGATTGAACGTAGTAAAGGATAATCGTTTAGTAAATTTTACTTAAATGTTTAATAATTATTGTAAATTTCTTTTTATAATTCAGGTTGGAGCAATGCTTAACAGCAAGGTAACTACCAGTGATATTGCATGGCATAAAGAATGGTCGTCTCCCAGGGTTTCGCCTCACTTTGATCTGACTTTAGACGACAAATCAGTACTTAGAGCAATTGAACAGTTAAATTTTATACAAATGAAGCGTAAGCATATTTACATATGTAATTTACCTATATACATATATATTATTACTCAATGGAAGTCGTCTACGGTTTATCACTAATCATTTTAAATTATTATTATTACTCTTAATGAAAGTTAATATAAAAAAGATTAGAAACATATATAAATATTTTTAACATGATTAATTCTTTCTACAATCACTTGATGGAAACTCATTTTAATACTTAGTTAATTTGTAGAAACTTCCTGTGTTTTATTTCTTACTAATTATAAATATTTTTGTCTCGTTAATTGTTTTTATCAAAAGAAATTGTTTACAATTTGTATAGCATACAAAGAAGGGGAGGAACAATTTCCAGCAGGTAGTACGTTTTGAAAATTGTATCGCAATGAAAAATAATTTGCAAATAATTTCTTTTTTCATTATTTTTTTGTTTGTTGCATGTTGAATGACAGGTCTTTTCCATAAACAATTTAAATACAAGTACATACAATTACAAAATAAAAAGTAACTCAGAGTGGATATTAATAATAAATTACTGTATATTATATGTATGTATTTACTTTGTTTTGTCAGAGTTTCAATTTTTACAGCAAACGGTAACTAAACAATACGCGAAGGATTCTAAGCCAGATTGAGGTTGTTTTTAAAAAAAGAAAGGAATTGGTCTGTACTAAAAATAGTTACCTACTCTTATTTATAATTACTATTGTAAAATTCGATGCAATTTATGCTCTAATGGGAGTAAAATTTGAAATGAGATTAATCTATTATTGCCTATTTGCGATTTTATTTTGTCAAGTAGATGAATGTTTTCAGTACGTTTTAAACAAGGATCGGTATTTTTTGTTTCTAACCAGTCTGGATAAATAAAATTTACAGAATGGCTATCGTTATTGCAGCTCCGTCACCTCCTATCATTATTCCAGAGGAGTGTAGCGCTGAAAACAACTCTGTCACTGTTGCATGGCAGCCACCCCTTCATAGTCATATTGAAGGCTATATTTTAGAGTTAGATGATGGCAATGGGGGCGAATTTAGAGTAAGTTTCATTTGCATCCGTTACAATTATAAAAGCGGTATATTCATTACATTATAAAACAAAAAGATTTATTTAACTAAGTACATATGTATGTATACATTATTTAAGCGAGATTAATCCTTGGCTATTCAATCATGATTCTGATTTTGACCTTTACGATGAAGTTATAGTTGATATTATTAAAATTGTTAATACATAATATTATTATTATTATTATTATTAGGTATTTATTAACGTTCATATATATATAATTTTTTGTAGGAAGTTTATTGTGGAACAGAATCAGTGTGTACTATTGACGGTTTACATTTTCATTCATTATACAATACAAGAGTTAAGGCGTTCAATAGTTCTGGTGAAGGAGAATACAGCGATGTGATAGGATTACAAACTGCAGACGGTAAGTTTGACACATACGACACATGGCGCGTGACTGATGGTGTGACAACCTATTTTATTTTTATTTTCTAGTTTAATATATACATATCTTTTTAGTTGCATGGTTTACATTCGATCCCGTACTCTCGGGGCCAGCTCTTCATTACACGGAAGACAATACGAAAGTAACTGGAGAAGGTTGGGAATATCGAGTAGCATTAGGTAGTATTGGTTTCAGCAGGGGAGTGCATTATTGGGAATTTACAATTGAAAAGTTTGATGCTGACACCGATCCTGCTTTTGGAATTGCTAGAATTAATGTATCACGAGATAAAATGTTGGGTACGTATTTTCGTAAATTGTTTATAAATATTTATTGCAATGCGTTTTTGTGTTCAGGAAAAGATGACAAGGGATGGGCAATGTATATCGATCGTCAGCGATCGTGGTTTCAGCACGACGGCATTCATGAGCAGAGAATTGAGGGGGGCGTTGTTACAGGAAGTACTGTTGGAATACTTTTAGATTTAGAGAAACATGCGCTTTTTTTTTATGTAAACGAAGAACCTCAAGGTGGTGCTGCTTTTAATGGTTTGTATGGTGTTTTTTATCCAGCTGTAAGCGTTAACAGAGGTGTGAGTGTAACTCTTCATACTGCTCTCGACCCTCCGTCGGATCATGATGATACTTAGAGTACAAGTATGTACGCATTTTTACATAACATGGTTACATATTACAACTAGCTATGCTTAGTTACACAAAACTTTAACTTATTGATGTGTATATTAAAGTACATATACATACATACTTATTTACACGTAATAGCAAATGTTTTTTAACTACATACTTGGTTCTATTACTTATCATTAAGTCGAAGAATTACCTAAGTATACCTACAATTAGCTTAGATATCATATTCCACATTTGATATGCCAATTTGGTAACTTATTTTTTATTCTTCATCACTTGGTCGGCCGTCAAATGATGAAAATACGCTGTTTACACTTTCTAAAAATCGAACAATACAAAGTTTTTTAACCACGATTAAGTGCATGCGACAGAAAGGTAGACAGCGTGGATATATTATCAATTTAATTTTATTCCTCGCCTGTAAAATGTGATAATTGTTTTCTTCTAAATGCTATTAAATTAATAAATTATTTCAATACAGTAGTACTGGAGGGAGGGGATTACATATTTCAGTAATATTAATAATATGAGTAATAGGCTGATGTTCTTTTATTTTAATGAATATTGTGATCCTTATTTATATCTTTGATGCTGCTTTTGTATTATATTATATAAATAAATATACTTTTTAAAGTAGATGCTTCTAATAGTTGAGATTTATTCACATTTTTGTGGAAGAAAACACAAGAAACGTTTCAGGAAAGTTATTTATTGTAAAAAAAACTACTACATTTTGTTTTACTGCGCCTCACTGTGGCATCATTAGGTGACGGTTTGGCAAACATACAGTCTAAAAATTACTAATTAACAATACAATAAATAATTTTCTTGAAGCGGTAGTTGTGTTGCCGTACGTAATTTAAAATAAACGTTTCAACTCGTCAAAACTTAGTGTTTTTCGATAAAAATTGATTTTGTTAAAAATCGACTTTTTCTCGTATAATTCCGCTTCTGGTCGGACTAATTCGACACTTACGGTTCTATTGGCATCGCACACGATCGATTCTACGAAAATTCAGCGCGATTTAGCAGAAAAAAATATTTTTTTTTCAAAATTTTGATAGAAGGGGGGGGTATTCTGTCGATTTCGTTATAAATTTTGAAATTTTTTCGTAAGAAAGCGGGCTAATTCGTGCTACTTCGTCTCCATTGTACCCATTAGAGTTGTTTGTGACGTTTTTAGGTCTAGATCCATGTAAAATGAGACGTAGAATCTCGTGGAAGAAGCAGATTCCCGAACGGACAACGACGAAACGAAATAATTGCGGATTTAGCATAATATTGCAAAATACCAGAAAAAAGTTAGCGAAATTGGTTTTTTATCAGTCGAGTTTTTAATATTAATTATTATGGACAAATACTTAATTGAAATTATGCATCAAATTGTTTTTAAAATTTAATTCCTGTACAAAATATTATGTATTTGATATGTATTATAAACAAATGCTGAAAAAAAATAAATAATAAATTTATATTAAGTTGTATTTTTTCTTTTATTTATTTATTTTTGTATTTAATTTTATTTATTACAATATAAACAACGTTTGAAGTCCTATTATAAATAAGAAAAGGTACGTATCATGAAATAATTAACTGTTTTTATTTATTTTTTTAATTATATCATATTATAAATAAATATAATATTAATAAATAATATCAGAAATAATTATAATTAATTATTAATTATGGTGGATGCGCGTGGCGGCCCCCCAATAATGGAAAATAATGTATTTTTAAATTTTGGTGGAGGCGCGTGGAATTCTTGAAGATTTGTGCGACTTAAAATTTCGGATTTTGGTATTAGGAGAGCAGAAGTTTGAGGACTAATATGACCTAGTATATTTTGAAATTTGAAGTTGGCAATACAAGATTTAAGTTGGCAGCTATGGTACGTAAACAAAAAACAGCTGATTTTTGGGTTTGAGGTTATGTCATTGTGTTTGTTATGACGTTTACTGTCATAATCAACTAATTTCACTTACAAAATGCAATTAGTCGTGATTATTAATGAAGCAGAAGCTTTTTAAAGATACTACTAACTACTAATGACTTGTTGTAGTGTTGTCAGAATTCATTGCTTGCCGAATGTGAAGCTTTTAGAATACAACAATACATGTTGTACGTGTACAACTAAAATTGGGAAAAATTCTTAAATTATGCTTTGCAGCATTAGAAATATAAAAGGTTTTGTTAAAAAATATTATATTAGTGTTATTATTTGTATAAAGATTTATTTATTGCAGATAAATTTCCTTTAAAAACGTCAGACTTGTTTGAGAACCAAGTTGAACCTTCAGAGTTCGAATGGAGCAGTGAAGGCAAAATAGAGAATGCTGAAACAAGATAAATTTAAATCTGAACATAGTGATTGATAAAGAGAAATTTGATGAAGTGGAGATATGCAGGAGAAGATTGTCATGTAATTAATAAATGTTCATTGACGTGAGGTTAAAATTTTACAAGAACTACCTTTGGAAGATGATGAACTGCATGGTACAGTAGAGGAAGAAAACAATTTCCTTGGAAAGGTATTAGTATGTATACAATTTATTGTCTTCAATTAATAAGTAGGTAATTCAATGACTTATAAATTTCTTGGTAATTTACAGGTTTACTGTTTGGCAACGAAACAATTCCCACGCCAAAAAGTTGAAAATTTGGCAATAAGGGTTACCTTGGATGGTCTATCTATTGAAAATATTTTCGACTGTCTGTTAGTTCCGGTTGTAAGTTATTCAATTGATTCCTACATTGCTAACTTAAGTGAAACAGAGTAGAAAACGAACAAATTGTGTCGTTTAATTGCAGATTATTAAAGAATATTACCTTTTATTAGCATATTATGAGCCAAAACGAGCAGATTTTTTCGTTTAATAGCAAACTATTAAACAAGATTGCCATTTTTTTAGCATATCATGACCCAGAACGAGCAACGTTTTCCTTTTTTGCAATTTATTATAATTTGGCGAAGTGGAGACACGCAGGAAAAGATTATCATGTAATTGTAGCGATGTGGCAGCTACCATGAAGTTGTGTGCAGAGAGAGTGGTTCTAATAAGAACCGTTGGATGTGGAAGCCTATTTCAGATTCCAATGAGGAGCGAGTCAAGGTTAGACTTAGACTAGACGACTAGACTTTATTGAAATAAACTACAGCTATTTATTTTCGGTCCATTGGACGTTTGTTAGGTCTATACCCATGTAAAATGAGACGTAGAATCTCGTGGAACCAGCAGATTCCCGAACGGGCAACGACGAAACGAAATAATTGCGGATTTAGCATAATATTGCGAAATACCATAAATCGTACCATAGCGTAGCTTCAATTTCGGTCCATTGGACGTTTTTAGGTCTATACCCATGTAAAATGAGACGTAGAATCTCGTGGAACCAGCAGAATCCCGAACGGGCAACGACGAAACGAGATAATTGCGGATTTAGCATAATATTGCGAAATACCATAAATCGTACCATAGCGTAGCTTCAATTTCGGTCCATTGGACGTTTTTAGGTCTATACCCATGTAAAATGAGACGTAGAATCTCGTGGAACCAGCAGATTCCCGAACGGGCAACGACGAAACGAGATAATTGCGGATTTAGCATAATATTGCGAAATACCATAAATCGTACCATAGCGTAGCTTCAATTTCGGTCCATTGGACGTTTTTAGGTCTATACCCATGTAAAATGAGACGTAGAATCTCGTGGAACCAGCAGATTCCCGAACGGGCAACGACGAAACGAGATAATTGCAGATTTAGCATAATATTGCGAAATACCATAAATCGTACCATAGCGTAGCTTCAATTTCGGTCCATTGGACGTTTTTAGGTCTAGATCCATGTAAAATGAGTCGCAGAATCTCGTGGAACCAGCAGATTCCCGAACGGGCAACGACGAAACGAGATAATTGCGGATTTAGCATAATTTTGCAAAATGCCATAAATCGTACCATAGCGTAGCTTCAATTTCGGTCCATTGGACGTTTTTAGGTCTATACCCATGTAAAATGAGTCGCAGAATCTCGTGGAACCAGCAGATTCCCGAACGGGCAACGACGAAACGAGATAATTGCGGATTTAGCATAATATTGCGAAATAGCATAAATCGTACCATAGCGTAGCTTCAATTTCGATCCATTGGACGTTTTTAGGTCTAGATCCATGTAAAATGAGACGTAGAATCTCGTGGAACCAGCAGATTCCCGAACGGGCAACGACGAAACGAGATAATTGCGGATTTAGCATAATATTGCGAAACACCATAAATCGTACCATAGCGTACCTTCAATTTCGGTCCATTGGACGTTTTTAGGTCTATACCCATGTAAAATGAGACGTAGAATCTCGTGGAACCAGCAGATTCCCGAACGGGCAACGACAAAACGAGATAATTGCGGATTTAGCATAAAATTGCGAAATACCATAAATCGTACCATAGCGTAGCTTCAATTTCGATCCATTGGACGTTTTTAGGTCTAGATCCATGTAAAATGAGACGTAGAATCTCGTGGAACCAGCAGATTCCCGAACGGGCAACGACGAAACGAGATAATTGCGGATTTAGCATAATATTGCAAAATACCATAAATCGTACCATAGCGTACCTTCAATTTCGGTCCATTGGACGTTTTTAGGTCTAGATCCATGTAAAATGAGACGTAGAATCTCGTGGAACCAGCAGATTCCCGAACAGACAACGACGAAACGAGATAATTGCGGATTTAGCATAATATTGCAAAATACCATAAATTGTACCATAGCGTACCTTCAATTTCGGTCCATTGGACGTTTTTAGGTCTATACCCATGTAAAATGAGTCGCAGAATCTCGTGGAACCAGCAGATTCCCGAACGGGCAACGACGAAACGAGATAATTGCGGATTTAGCATAATTTTGCAAAATGCCATAAATCGTACCATAGCGTAGCTTCAATTTCGGTCCATTGGACGTTTTTAGGTTTAGATCCATGTAAAATGAGTCGCAGAATCTCGTGGAACCAGCAGATTCCCGAACGGGCAACGACGAAACGAGATAATTGCGGATTTAGCATAATATTGCAAAATACCATAAATCGTACCATAGCGTAGCTTCAATTTCGGTCCATTGGACGTTTTTAGGTCTATACCCATGTAAAATGAGTCGCAGAATCTCGTGGAACCAGCAGATTCCCGAACGGGCAACGACGAAACGAGATAATTGCGGATTTAGCATAATTTTGCAAAATACCATAAATCGTACCATAGCGTAGCTTCAATTTCGGTCCATTGGACGTTTTTAGGTCTAGATCCGTGTAAAATGAGACGTAGAATCTCGAGGAACCAGCAGATTCCCGAACGGGCAACGACGAAACGAGATAATTGCGGATTTAGCATAATATTGCAAAATACCAGAAAAAAGTTAGCGAAATTAGTTTTTTATTAGTCGAGTTTTTAATATTAATTATTATGGACAAATACTTAATTGAAATTATGTGTAAAATTGTTTTTAAAATTTAATTCCTGTACAAAATATTATGTATTTGATATGTATTATAAACAAATTTGGAAAAAAGTAAATAATAAATTTATATTAAGTCGTATTTTTTCTTTTATTTATTTATATTTGTATTTAATTTTATTTATTACAATATAAACTACGTTTGAAGTCCTATTATAAATAAGAAAAGGTACGTATCATGAAATAATTAACTGTTTTTATTTATTTTTTTAATTATATCATATTATAAATAAATATAATATTAATAAATGATATCAGAAATAATTATAATTAATTATTAATTATGGTGGATGCGCGTGGCGGACCCCCAGTAATGGTAAATAATGTATTTTTAAATTTTGGTGGAGGCGCGTGGAATTCTTGAAAATTTGTGCGACTTAAAATTTCGGATTTTGGTATTAGGAGAGCAGAAGTTTGAGGACTAATATGACCTAGTATATTTTGAAATTTGAAGTTGGCGATACAAGATTTAAGTTGGCAGCATTGGTACGTAAACCCAAAACAGCTGATTTTTGAGTTTGAGGTTAAATCATTGTTTTTGTTATGACGTTTACTGTCATAATCAACTAATTACACTTACAAAATGCAATTAGTCGTGATTATTAATGAAGCAGAAGCTTTTTAAAGATACTACTAACTACTAATGACTTGTTGTAGTGTTGTCAGAATTCATTGCTTGCCGAATGTGAAGCTTTTAGAATACAACAATACATGTTGTACGTGTACAACTAAAATTGGGAAAAATTCTTAAATTATGCTTTGCAGCGTTAGAAATATAAAAGGTTTTGTTAAAAAATATTATATTAGTGTTATTATTTGTATAAAGATTTATTTATTGCAGATAAATTTCCTTTAAAAACGTCAGACTTGTTTGAGAACCAAGTTGAACCTTCAGAGTTCGAATGGAGCAGTGAAGGCAAAATAGAGAATGCTGAAACAAGATAAATTTAAATCTGAACATAGTGATTGATAAAGAGAAATTTGATGAAGTGGAGATATGCAGGAGAAGATTGTCATGTAATTAATAAATCTTCATTGACGCGAGGTTAAAATTTTACAAGAACTACCTTTGAAAGATGATGAACTGCATGGTACAGTAGAGGAAAAAAACAATTTCCTTGGAAAGGTATTAGTATGTATACAATTTATTGTCTTCAAATAATAAGTAGGTAATTCAATTACTTATAAATTTCTTGGTAATTTACAGGTTTACCATAAATCGTACCATAGCGTAGCTTCAATTTCGATCCATTGGACGTATGATAGGTCGATACCGATGTAAAATGAGACGTAGAATCTCGTGGAAGAAGCAGATTCCCGAACGGACAACGAGGAAACGAGATAATTGCGGATTTAGCATAATATTGCAAAATACCATAAATCGTACCATAGCGTAGCTTCAATTTCGGTCCATTGGACGTTTTTAGGTCTAGATCCATGTAAAATGAGACGCAGAATCTCGTGGAACCAGCAGATTCCCGAACGGACAACGACGAAACGAGATAATTGCGGATTTAGCATAATCTTGCAAAATACCATAAATCGTACCATAGCGTAGGCAATAAACAACATGTATTGTGTAAATTGTAAGAGACTTTGTATTATATAATAATCAAATACATTATTACTTTTTGTTAATGGTGTTTTATTGTTTAATTTTTGGAATTTTATGTTAAATTCAAATATTGGATACTACCGGCGGCATCTACGGCTTGATGGCTTAACTAGAGCTGAATACGCGAAGGGAAACTTCAGGACTAGTGGCGTTGTTCTGCGTGTGATAGCCGAATTACGATTAATTCGGCTATTAAACGTAGGATAGCGCCACTGGTAGCGGCCGAAGTTTACCATCTATATCATTCTATCATTGTCTATGGACTCAAGAATATTCATAGACATAGACTTCACATTCGGCTATTACACGCAGGACAGCGCCACTAGTCTTGAAGTTTCCCTTCGCGATTTCAGCTCTAGTTAAGCCATCAAGCCGTAGATGGCGCCAGTAGTATTCAATATTTGAATTTAAGTTAAAATTCCAAAAATTAATCAATAAAACACCAATAACAATAAGGAATAATGTATTTCATACATATATAATACAATGTCTCTTACAATTTACACAATACATGTTGTTTATTGCCGACTATTAGGTAACATAAGCTATGCATACAACGTCGATCATTGCCTTATACCTACCACTCATTAAAATTAGCTTATATAAGCGTATTATGAATTAAAATGAGCTTATAACGTCGAGTATTTGCTTAATATTATAAATAAAATTGTTAATATTGAATTTTCATTAACTTCTTGAAAGTACCAGCAGCTGTTCCCTTCATCAAACTTCATTGCTGTTTTTTTCGCAAATGTCTCCTAATGCTGTCTATAGCTGGTACGAATTTCATTCGAATCGGTCGAGCGTCGAGCCGTTCAAGAGAGAAAAATTATTTTCGAAAATAAGTGCAAAATTAATTACCATGAATGTATGCTTATGCAACCGAAATGCATCGGTCTGTATATAAAGTTGCATACGTCTATGTATAAAAAATATCGTAGTTTATATATTAATTGTTAATTTATTTTTTACTTTTAAATGGCAAATACGTGCTGGTGATTATACTATATTCCAAATAATTGATTATTAAAAGATAAGAATGATATTCGAAAATTTTTATCATAAACCTAGGAAACGGGTTGTGAAATATGTGCGAAACTGGTTTACCAAAGAAAGACTTTAAATGCTACAAAGCTTTTGGAAAAGTTAAATTAATTCAAGTGCTACCTGTTCTTACTCTAAAGTTGCAAGTTTTGTCTGCGATTCGCGCATATTCAATCTGGGGAGGTTTTATAGTATTCTTATTAATTTAGGTTACGTTGTTTTGGTCGCTTTGATACTCCTTTTACAGCGAAACGAGCACGTTCCACCCTTAAATAGTGCAAGGTATGACGAAGAGAAGTTTAAATTATATATTCGAATAGTTAGAGCGTTCGATTTATTCGTTAAAGGGAGTAAATGTGCTTCAGAAGATTTGTAGTTACGGGACACTTGTTGTGAACATTAAAGGTAGGTCATCCTTTTTTGCTTTTGAATAATGTGAAATGGTAAATATGTATTGTATTTTGGTAAATAACGGCCACAGTTTCGTGTAATAACATTAAACAATGAAAATGTTTTCGTGAATAGAACTTAAAGACTAAAAACATTGTTAAACAATACATCTATACGGAATGTTATTAATTCTATTATTCTTCTGTCCTGTAGTAGGTACTATACTACAATATTTGGTATGACGTCGTTATTTCTCGGTAAAATTAGCCAAGTTACAGAGAATATTTTTTTAAAAATTTAATTCTTTATAGAGGGGATGAATCAACCCCCGGACGAAATATGCACATACAGATAACGTCCACATCAATGGGAGACAACCATATTAAATTTTGGTGTTTCTCTCTTTAAAATTAGCCAAGTTACAGAGAATATTTTTTTAAAAATTTAATTCTTTATAGAGGGGATGAATCAATCCCCGGACGAAATCTGCACATACAGATGACGTCCACATCAATGGGAGACAACCCTATTAAATTTTGGTGTTTCTATCTGTAAAATTGGCCAAGTTACGGAGAATATTTTTTTAAAAATTTAATTCTTTATGTATGGTTATTTATGTTTGTGTATGATAAGTCTATGTCTATGAATATTCTTGAATCCATAGATGATGATAGAATGATATAGATGGTGAACTTCGGCCGCTACCAGTGGCGCCATCCTACGTTTAATAGCCGTATTAATCGTAATTCGGCTATTACACGCAGGACGGCGCCACTAGTCTTGAAGTTTCCCTTCGCGTTTTCAGCTCTAGTTAAGTCATCAAGCCGTAGATGGCGCCAGTAGTATCCAATATTTGAATTTAAGTTACAATTCCAAAAATTAAAGAATAAAACACCAATGACAATAAGGAATAATGTATTTGATAATCATATAATACAAAGTCTCTTCAATTTACACAATACATGTTGTTTATTGCCTACTATTGGGTAACATAAGCAATGCATACAACGTCGGATATTGCCTTATACTACTCATTAAAATTAGCTTATATAAGCGTATTATGAATTAAAATGAGTTTATAACGTCGAGTATTTGCTTAATAATAGGTGCAAAATTAATTTCTATGAATGTATGTTTATGCAACAGAAATGCATCGGTGTATACAAAGTTGCATACGTCTATTTATAAAAATATTGTATCATATATTAATTTTGATTTTATTTTTACTCTCAAACGGCAAAAAACGACGGCTTGTGATTACAAATAATTGCTGTTTTTTTTTAAGTTAAAAATTATACTCGAAAATTTTTCAATTAATTTTTTTTATTTCGTAAAAAACTTCAAAAAAATATATCTATAATATAAATTTTGGTATTGATAACGTTATTTTTGTTTTCCAGGGATGCTACGAGGCCGTTCAAAACTGGATGAAATCCCATTTGAACGTCGGGATCGGTGTGGGAATAGGACTGGGATTGCTGCAACTATTAGGAAAATTCCTCCTTCATAATTCCCTATTAAAAGCCAATGTTACCTAATAATAAGCCAATAATTGTTAAAATATGCTCATATACGTTGATAATACGTTAATAAAATTCAAATTTAGTTTCGTGTCGAGAAGCATTTTATGTAACTTTTAAACGATTTATGGAATTTTGGATGTTTGGGGTTTTTGAAGACAATGCTCCCACATCCATCTCATCTGTCTCCAACATAAAACCTTTTACCTCAGAATTTTTCTGTAACACAAATAGACTTTATCTAATATCTTTCTCTATCGAAAGACAATTAATTTATTAACATGGATCTTTTTTATTGAAGTGTTGCTTTCTTTGTCTGTCTCACAAAGGTAAAACAAAACAGATACACACGTAGCTATAGTTCCACTTGTTTTCGTCGATCTCCGACAAACAACAATTTTTTGTTGTGCTGATAAGATCGCTTTAACGAACCACGTGGTTGTTAATCGTTCCGATTGACCTTCAGAATGTACGGCATACACGCAGACGCTTTTTACCACTCAGTTATAATCAGTTTATAAGTCCGCGTTAATATTCGACGGTTGTGTTATTTAAATATCGGAAAATAAATAGTTTTAATTAGATCAGTGAATTGTTCTTTGATTGACTTTTAATATGAAACTGCGATTTTGTGGAGGAGCCGATGGTAGGAACGATGTTGACTTCTTTTGATGGTGAGTTATGATAAAATACTTATGTAAGGATTATGGTTACAACTGTTTTGTTCAGTTTGTTATCAGGCAAAAAACTACAATATTTAAAACCACCAAAATTAATGGGTAGGGGGTTGAGGTATGAGAAGAAAAGAAAGTTATTGCGTTTTGTCTGGTCAGGAATACATTCCATTTTACTATTAGATTTACGAAGGTATCAAGAAGAACATTGTGTAGGTATTATTTTTGAACGTTCTGGAACGTTCCACAGTATTCTCGAACATTCTAAATATTCTCGAAAAGTCTGGAACTTTCTCGATCATTCAAAAACATTTTAGAATATTGTAGATCACTATCGAACATTTTAAATAATTCCCTAAAAAATTTGAACTTTCCTAAACATTCCAGACTATTATCAAAACATATAGAACATTCTCAAACATTCCGTATTATTCTGGAAAACCAAATTCTAGTACATTCTTGAAAATCTTAGATTTTTCGCGTCTGTGGCTCTTATTTGAACAGCAGTCGCGTTCGGAAATCCAGTTCGCACAATTTAGCGAGTTTTTCGACCCTGATCACTTAAACGGGAATAAGTCGAGAACGAAAGGTCGTATGGAAGTGCGGTTGGCGCCGTTGGAAAGAGCGCGTTTTTCTTTTTCGATCGCGACGAGCGACACATAGGACGACGCGCAATTACACGGCGCGTCGACCTGCGCAAGAATTTTTCCGATCGGATCAATAGTTTTCGAGATATGTGCGATCAAACGTCTATCTTCTGAACGGGCGAGTTTGCGAGCAGGGCTCCGTTCCGCAGCCCGTAGCTCCGCCAAAAATCATCGGAGCCGCTCGATTTTGGACTCGTACGAAGCACAAA
Source organism: Agrilus cyanescens (assembly GCA_947389935.1). NCBI lineage: Eukaryota > Metazoa > Arthropoda > Insecta > Coleoptera > Buprestidae > Agrilus > Agrilus cyanescens. Next base: position 29,647,727 of record OX376708.1, read on the forward strand.
AGTCCAGGGCAGTTTTTAGTGAAAACGGCGCTCGAATCGGACCCTCCTTTCGCGACAAGGGCCCGTCCAAAGTTGAGAGATTTTCCCTCTTGTTGTTTTTGCGTTTTTCAAAGCGCAATTGTCGTTGACGCTCTGGGCACAAGGCGTTGCTCGATCGAGTTGCGCTTTTTCTAAAACCATTCCGAGACTTTGGGCAATCGAACGAGGCCAAGATCGCCTCTGTGGCTCTTTTATTTGAGCAGCAGTCGCGTTCGAAAATCCAGTTCGCACAATTTAGCGAGTTTTTCGACCCTGATCACTTAAACGGGAATAAGTCGAGAACGAACGGTCGTATCGAAGTGCGGTTGGCGCCGTTGGAAAGAGCGCGTTTTTCTGCATCAGATAGGACCCCTTTCTTGAAAAAAAATTTTCGAAAAAAATCGAATTTTTTGTTTTTTCGATCGCGACGAGCGACACATAGGACGACGCGCAATTACACGGCGCGTCGACCTGCGCAATAATTTTTCCGATCGGATCAATAGTTTTCGAGATATGTGCGATCAAACGTCTATCTTCTGAACGGGCGAGTTTGCGAGCAGGGCTCCGTTCCGCAGCCCGTAGCTCCGCCAAAAATCATCGGAGCCGCTCGATTTTGGACTCGTACGAAGCACAAAAGTCCAGGGCAGTTTTTAGTGAAAACGGCGCTCGAATCGGACCCTCCGTTCGCGACAAGGGCCCGTCCAAAGTTGAGAGATTTTCCCTCTTGTTGTTTTTGCGTTTTTCAAAGCGCAATTGTCGTTGACGCTCTGGGCACAAGGCGTTGCTCGATCGAGGTGCGCTTTTTCTAAAAACTTTCCGAGACTTTGGGCAATCGAACGAGGCCAAGATCGCCTCTGTGGCTCTTTTATTTGAGCAGCAGTCGCGTTCGAAAATCCAGTTCGCACAATTTAGCGAGTTTTTCGACCCTGATCACTTAAACGGGAATAAGTCGAGAACGAACGGTCGTATCGAAGTGCGGTTGGCGCCGTTGGAAAGAGCGCGTTTTTCTGCATCAGATAGGACCCCTTTCTTGAAAAAAATTTTTCGAAAAAAATCGAATTTTTTGTTTTTTCGATCGCGACGAGCGACACATAGGACGACGCGCAATTACACGGCGCGTCGACCTGCGCAAGAATTTTTCCGATCGGATCATTAGTTTTCGAGATATGTGCGATCAAACGTCTATCTTCTGAACGGGCGAGTTTGCGAGCAGGGCTCCGTTCCGCAGCCCGTAGCTCCGCCAAAAATCATCGGAGCCGCTCGATTTTGGACTCGTACGAAGTACAAAAGTCCAGGGCAGTTTTTAGTGAAAACGGCGCTCGAATCGGACCCTCCGTTCGCGACAAGGGCCCGTCCAAAGTTGAGAGATTTTCCCTCTTGTTGTTTTTGCGTTTTTCAAAGCGCAATTGTCGTTGACGCTCTGGGCACAAGGCGTTGCTCGATCGAGGTGCGCTTTTTCTAAAAACTTTCCGAGACTTTGGGCAATCGAACGAGGCCAAGATCGCCTCTGTGGCTCTTTTATTTGAGCAGCAGTCGCGTTCGAAAATCCAGTTCGCACAATTTAGCGAGTTTTTCGACCCTGATCACTTAAACGGGAATAAGTCGAGAACGAACGGTCGTATCGAAGTGCGGTTGGCGCCGTTGGAAAGAGCGCGTTTTTCTGCATCAGATAGGACCCCTTTCTTGAAAAAAATTTTTCGAAAAAAATCGAATTTTTTGTTTTTTCGATCGCGACGAGCGACACATAGGACGACGCGCAATTACACGGCGCGTCGACCTGCGCAAGAATTTTTCCGATCGGATCATTAGTTTTCGAGATATGTGCGATCAAACGTCTATCTTCTGAACGGGCGAGTTTGCGAGCAGGGCTCCGTTCCGCAGCCCGTAGCTCCGCCAAAAATCATCGGAGCCGCTCGATTTTGGACTCGTACGAAGCACAAAAGTCCAGGGCAGTTTTTAGTGAAAACGGCGCTCGAATCGGACCCTCCTTTCGCGACAAGGGCCCGTCCAAAGTTGAGAGATTTTCCCTCTTGTTGTTTTTGCGTTTTTCAAAGCGCAATTGTCGTTGACGCTCTGGGCACAAGGCGTTGCTCGATCGAGGTGCGCTTTTTCTAAAAACTTTCCGAGACTTTGGGCAATCGAACGAGGCCAAGATCGCCTCTGTGGCTCTTTTATTTGAGCAGCAGTCGCGTTCGAAAATCCAGTTCGCACAATTTAGCGAGTTTTTCGACCCTGATCACTTAAACGGGAATAAGTCGAGAACGAACGGTCGTATCGAAGTACGGTTGGCGCCGTTGGAAAGAGCGCGTTTTTCTGCATCAGATAGGAGCCCTTTCTTGAAAAAAATTTTTCGAAAAAAATCGAATTTTTTGTTTTTTCGATCGCGACGAGCGACACATAGGACGACGCGCAATTACACGGCGCGTCGACCTGCGCAAGAATTTTTCCGATCGGATCAATAGTTTTCGAGATATGTGCGATCAAACGTCTATCTTCTGAACGGGCGAGTTTGCGAGCAGGGCTCCGTTCCGCAGCCCGTAGCTCCGCCAAAAATCATCGGAGCCGCTCGATTTTGGACTCGTACGAAGCACAAAAGTCCAGGGCAGTTTTTAGTGAAAACGGCGCTCGAATCGGACCCTCCTTTCGCGACAAGGGCCCGTCCAAAGTTGAGAGATTTTCCCTCTTGTTGTTTTTGCGTTTTTCAAAGCGCAATTGTCGTTGACGCTCTGGGCACAAGGCGTTGCTCGATCGAGGTGCGCTTTTTCTAAAAACTTTCCGAGACTTTGGGCAATCGAACGAGGCCAAGATCGCCTCTGTGGCTCTTTTATTTGAGCAGCAGTCGCGTTCGAAAATCCAGTTCGCACAATTTAGCGAGTTTTTCGACCCTGATCACTTAAACGGGAATAAGTCGAGAACGAACGGTCGTATCGAAGTGCGGTTGGCGCCGTTGGAAAGAGCGCGTTTTTCTGCATCAGATAGGACCCCTTTCTTGAAAAAAATTTTTCGAAAAAAATCGAATTTTTTGTTTTTTCGATCGCGACGAGCGACACATAGGACGACGCGCAATTACACGGCGCGTCGACCTGCGCAAGAATTTTTCCGATCGGATCATTAGTTTTCGAGATATGTGCGATCAAACGTCTATCTTCTGAACGGGCGAGTTTGCGAGCAGGGCTCCGTTCCGCAGCCCGTAGCTCCGCCAAAAATCATCGGAGCCGCTCGATTTTGGACTCGTACGAAGCACAAAAGTCCAGGGCAGTTTTTAGTGAAAACGGCGCTCGAATCGGACCCTCCTTTCGCGACAAGGGCCCGTCCAAAGTTGAGAGATTTTCCCTCTTGTTGTTTTTGCGTTTTTCAAAGCGCAATTGTCGTTGACGCTCTGGGCACAAGGCGTTGCTCGATCGAGTTGCGCTTTTTCTAAAAACATTCCGAGACTTTGGGCAATCGAACGAGGCCAAGATCGCCTCTGTGGCTCTTTTATTTGAGCAGCAGTCGCGTTCGAAAATCCAGTTCGCACAATTTAGCGAGTTTTTCGACCCTGATCACTTAAACGGGAATAAGTCGAGAACGAACGGTCGTATCGAAGTGCGGTTGGCGCCGTTGGAAAGAGCGCGTTTTTCTGCATCAGATAGGACCCCTTTCTTGAAAAAAATTTTTCGAAAAAAATCGAATTTTTTGTTTTTTCGATCGCGACGAGCGACACATAGGACGACGCGCAATTACACGGCGCGTCGACCTGCGCAAGAATTTTTCCGATCGGATCAATAGTTTTCGAGATATGTGCGATCAAACGTCTATCTTCTGAACGGGCGAGTTTGCGAGCAGGGCTCCGTTCCGCAGCCCGTAGCTCCGCCAAAAATCATCGGAGCCGCTCGATTTTGGACTCGTACGAAGTACAAAAGTCCAGGGCAGTTTTTAGTGAAAACGGCGCTCGAATCGGACCCTCCGTTCGCGACAAGGGCCCGTCCAAAGTTGAGAGATTTTCCCTCTTGTTGTTTTTGCGTTTTTCAAAGCGCAATTGTCGTTGACGCTCTGGGCACAAGGCGTTGCTCGATCGAGGTGCGCTTTTTCTAAAAACTTTCCGAGACTTTGGGCAATCGAACGAGGCCAAGATCGCCTCTGTGGCTCTTTTATTTGAGCAGCAGTCGCGTTCGAAAATCCAGTTCGCACAATTTAGCGAGTTTTTCGACCCTGATCACTTAAACGGGAATAAGTCGAGAACGAACGGTCGTATCGAAGTGCGGTTGGCGCCGTTGGAAAGAGCGCGTTTTTCTGCATCAGATAGGACCCCTTTCTTGAAAAAAATTTTTCGAAAAAAATCGAATTTTTTGTTTTTTCGATCGCGACGAGCGACACATAGGACGACGCGCAATTACACGGCGCGTCGACCTGCGCAAGAATTTTTCCGATCGGATCATTAGTTTTCGAGATATGTGCGATCAAACGTCTATCTTCTGAACGGGCGAGTTTGCGAGCAGGGCTCCGTTCCGCAGCCCGTAGCTCCGCCAAAAATCATCGGAGCCGCTCGATTTTGGACTCGTACGAAGCACAAAAGTCCAGGGCAGTTTTTAGTGAAAACGGCGCTCGAATCGGACCCTCCTTTCGCGACAAGGGCCCGTCCAAAGTTGAGAGATTTTCCCTCTTGTTGTTTTTGCGTTTTTCAAAGCGCAATTGTCGTTGACGCTCTGGGCACAAGGCGTTGCTCGATCGAGGTGCGCTTTTTCTAAAAACTTTCCGAGACTTTGGGCAATCGAACGAGGCCAAGATCGCCTCTGTGGCTCTTTTATTTGAGCAGCAGTCGCGTTCGAAAATCCAGTTCGCACAATTTAGCGAGTTTTTCGACCCTGATCACTTAAACGGGAATAAGTCGAGAACGAACGGTCGTATCGAAGTACGGTTGGCGCCGTTGGAAAGAGCGCGTTTTTCTGCATCAGATAGGAGCCCTTTCTTGAAAAAAATTTTTCGAAAAAAATCGAATTTTTTGTTTTTTCGATCGCGACGAGCGACACATAGGACGACGCGCAATTACACGGCGCGTCGACCTGCGCAAGAATTTTTCCGATCGGATCATTAGTTTTCGAGATATGTGCGATCAAACGTCTATCTTCTGAACGGGCGAGTTTGCGAGCAGGGCTCCGTTCCGCAGCCCGTAGCTCCGCCAAAAATCATCGGAGCCGCTCGATTTTGGACTCGTACGAAGCACAAAAGTCCAGGGCAGTTTTTAGTGAAAACGGCGCTCGAATCGGACCCTCCTTTCGCGACAAGGGCCCGTCCAAAGTTGAGAGATTTTCCCTCTTGTTGTTTTTGCGTTTTTCAAAGCGCAATTGTCGTTGACGCTCTGGGCACAAGGCGTTGCTCGATCGAGTTGCGCTTTTTCTAAAAACATTCCGAGACTTTGGGCAATCGAACGAGGCCAAGATCGCCTCTGTGGCTCTTTTATTTGAGCAGCAGTCGCGTTCGAAAATCCAGTTCGCACAATTTAGCGAGTTTTTCGACCCTGATCACTTAAACGGGAATAAGTCGAGAACGAACGGTCGTATCGAAGTGCGGTTGGCGCCGTTGGAAAGAGCGCGTTTTTCTGCATCAGATAGGACCCCTTTCTTGAAAAAAATTTTTCGAAAAAAATCGAATTTTTTGTTTTTTCGATCGCGACGAGCGACACATAGGACGACGCGCAATTACACGGCGCGTCGACCTGCGCAAGAATTTTTCCGATCGGATCAATAGTTTTCGAGATATGTGCGATCAAACGTCTATCTTCTGAACGGGCGAGTTTGCGAGCAGGGCTCCGTTCCGCAGCCCGTAGCTCCGCCAAAAATCATCGGAGCCGCTCGATTTTGGACTCGTACGAAGTACAAAAGTCCAGGGCAGTTTTTAGTGAAAACGGCGCTCGAATCGGACCCTCCGTTCGCGACAAGGGCCCGTCCAAAGTTGAGAGATTTTCCCTCTTGTTGTTTTTGCGTTTTTCAAAGCGCAATTGTCGTTGACGCTCTGGGCACAAGGCGTTGCTCGATCGAGGTGCGCTTTTTCTAAAAACTTTCCGAGACTTTGGGCAATCGAACGAGGCCAAGATCGCCTCTGTGGCTCTTTTATTTGAGCAGCAGTCGCGTTCGAAAATCCAGTTCGCACAATTTAGCGAGTTTTTCGACCCTGATCACTTAAACGGGAATAAGTCGAGAACGAACGGTCGTATCGAAGTGCGGTTGGCGCCGTTGGAAAGAGCGCGTTTTTCTGCATCAGATAGGACCCCTTTCTTGAAAAAAATTTTTCGAAAAAAATCGAATTTTTTGTTTTTTCGATCGCGACGAGCGACACATAGGACGACGCGCAATTACACGGCGCGTCGACCTGCGCAAGAATTTTTCCGATCGGATCATTAGTTTTCGAGATATGTGCGATCAAACGTCTATCTTCTGAACGGGCGAGTTTGCGAGCAGGGCTCCGTTCCGCAGCCCGTAGCTCCGCCAAAAATCATCGGAGCCGCTCGATTTTGGACTCGTACGAAGCACAAAAGTCCAGGGCAGTTTTTAGTGAAAACGGCGCTCGAATCGGACCCTCCTTTCGCGACAAGGGCCCGTCCAAAGTTGAGAGATTTTCCCTCTTGTTGTTTTTGCGTTTTTCAAAGCGCAATTGTCGTTGACGCTCTGGGCACAAGGCGTTGCTCGATCGAGGTGCGCTTTTTCTAAAAACTTTCCGAGACTTTGGGCAATCGAACGAGGCCAAGATCGCCTCTGTGGCTCTTTTATTTGAGCAGCAGTCGCGTTCGAAAATCCAGTTCGCACAATTTAGCGAGTTTTTCGACCCTGATCACTTAAACGGGAATAAGTCGAGAACGAACGGTCGTATCGAAGTACGGTTGGCGCCGTTGGAAAGAGCGCGTTTTTCTGCATCAGATAGGAGCCCTTTCTTGAAAAAAATTTTTCGAAAAAAATCGAATTTTTTGTTTTTTCGATCGCGACGAGCGACACATAGGACGACGCGCAATTACACGGCGCGTCGACCTGCGCAAGAATTTTTCCGATCGGATCAATAGTTTTCGAGATATGTGCGATCAAACGTCTATCTTCTGAACGGGCGAGTTTGCGAGCAGGGCTCCGTTCCGCAGCCCGTAGCTCCGCCAAAAATCATCGGAGCCGCTCGATTTTGGACTCGTACGAAGCACAAAAGTCCAGGGCAGTTTTTAGTGAAAACGGCGCTCGAATCGGACCCTCCTTTCGCGACAAGGGCCCGTCCAAAGTTGAGAGATTTTCCCTCTTGTTGTTTTTGCGTTTTTCAAAGCGCAATTGTCGTTGACGCTCTGGGCACAAGGCGTTGCTCGATCGAGGTGCGCTTTTTCTAAAAACTTTCCGAGACTTTGGGCAATCGAACGAGGCCAAGATCGCCTCTGTGGCTCTTTTATTTGAGCAGCAGTCGCGTTCGAAAATCCAGTTCGCACAATTTAGCGAGTTTTTCGACCCTGATCACTTAAACGGGAATAAGTCGAGAACGAACGGTCGTATCGAAGTGCGGTTGGCGCCGTTGGAAAGAGCGCGTTTTTCTGCATCAGATAGGACCCCTTTCTTGAAAAAAATTTTTCGAAAAAAATCGAATTTTTTGTTTTTTCGATCGCGACGAGCGACACATAGGACGACGCGCAATTACACGGCGCGTCGACCTGCGCAAGAATTTTTCCGATCGGATCATTAGTTTTCGAGATATGTGCGATCAAACGTCTATCTTCTGAACGGGCGAGTTTGCGAGCAGGGCTCCGTTCCGCAGCCCGTAGCTCCGCCAAAAATCATCGGAGCCGCTCGATTTTGGACTCGTACGAAGCACAAAAGTCCAGGGCAGTTTTTAGTGAAAACGGCGCTCGAATCGGACCCTCCTTTCGCGACAAGGGCCCGTCCAAAGTTGAGAGATTTTCCCTCTTGTTGTTTTTGCGTTTTTCAAAGCGCAATTGTCGTTGACGCTCTGGGCACAAGGCGTTGCTCGATCGAGTTGCGCTTTTTCTAAAAACATTCCGAGACTTTGGGCAATCGAACGAGGCCAAGATCGCCTCTGTGGCTCTTTTATTTGAGCAGCAGTCGCGTTCGAAAATCCAGTTCGCACAATTTAGCGAGTTTTTCGACCCTGATCACTTAAACGGGAATAAGTCGAGAACGAACGGTCGTATCGAAGTGCGGTTGGCGCCGTTGGAAAGAGCGCGTTTTTCTGCATCAGATAGGACCCCTTTCTTGAAAAAAATTTTTCGAAAAAAATCGAATTTTTTGTTTTTTCGATCGCGACGAGCGACACATAGGACGACGCGCAATTACACGGCGCGTCGACCTGCGCAAGAATTTTTCCGATCGGATCAATAGTTTTCGAGATATGTGCGATCAAACGTCTATCTTCTGAACGGGCGAGTTTGCGAGCAGGGCTCCGTTCCGCAGCCCGTAGCTCCGCCAAAAATCATCGGAGCCGCTCGATTTTGGACTCGTACGAAGCACAAAAGTCCAGGGCAGTTTTTAGTGAAAACGGCGCTCGAATCGGACCCTCCGTTCGCGACAAGGGCCCGTCCAAAGTTGAGAGATTTTCCCTCTTGTTGTTTTTGCGTTTTTCAAAGCGCAATTGTCGTTGACGCTCTGGGCACAAGGCGTTGCTCGATCGAGGTGCGCTTTTTCTAAAAACTTTCCGAGACTTTGGGCAATCGAACGAGGCCAAGATCGCCTCTGTGGCTCTTTTATTTGAGCAGCAGTCGCGTTCGAAAATCCAGTTCGCACAATTTAGCGAGTTTTTCGACCCTGATCACTTAAACGGGAATAAGTCGAGAACGAACGGTCGTATCGAAGTGCGGTTGGCGCCGTTGGAAAGAGCGCATTTTTCTGCATCAGATAGGACCCCTTTCTTGAAAAAAATTTTTCGAAAAAAATCGAATTTTTTGTTTTTTCGATCGCGACGAGCGACACATAGGACGACGCGCAATTACACGGCGCGTCGACCTGCGCAAGAGTTTTTCCGATCGGATCAATAGTTTTCGAGATATGTGCGATCAAACGTCTATCTTCTGAACGGGCGAGTTTGCGAGCAGGGCTCCGTTCCGCAGCCCGTAGCTCCGCCAAAAATCATCGGAGCCGCTCGATTTTGGACTCGTACGAAGCACAAAAGTCCAGGGCAGTTTTTAGTGAAAACGGCGCTCGAATCGGACCCTCCTTTCGCGACAAGGGCCCGTCCAAAGTTGAGAGATTTTCCCTCTTGTTGTTTTTGCGTTTTTCAAAGCGCAATTGTCGTTGACGCTCTGGGCACAAGGCGTTGCTCGATCGAGTTGCGCTTTTTCTAAAAACATTCCGAGACTTTGGGCAATCGAACGAGGCCAAGATCGCCTCTGTGGCTCTTTTATTTGAGCAGCAGTCGCGTTCGAAAATCCAGTTCGCACAATTTAGCGAGTTTTTCGACCCTGATCACTTAAACGGGAATAAGTCGAGAACGAACGGTCGTATCGAAGTGCGGTTGGCGCCGTTGGAAAGAGCGCGTTTTTCTGCATCAGATAGGACCCCTTTCTTGAAAAAAATTTTTCGAAAAAAATCGAATTTTTTGTTTTTTCGATCGCGACGAGCGACACATAGGACGACGCGCAATTACACGGCGCGTCGACCTGCGCAAGAATTTTTCCGATCGGATCAATAGTTTTCGAGATATGTGCGATCAAACGTCTATCTTCTGAACGGGCGAGTTTGCGAGCAGGGCTCCGTTCCGCAGCCCGTAGCTCCGCCAAAAATCATCGGAGCCGCTCGATTTTGGACTCGTACGAAGCACAAAAGTCCAGGGCAGTTTTTAGTGAAAACGGCGCTCGAATCGGACCCTCCTTTCGCGACAAGGGCCCGTCCAAAGTTGAGAGATTTTCCCTCTTGTTGTTTTTGCGTTTTTCAAAGCGCAATTGTCGTTGACGCTCTGGGCACAAGGCGTTGCTCGATCGAGTTGCGCTTTTTCTAAAAACATTCCGAGACTTTGGGCAATCGAACGAGGCCAAGATCGCCTCTGTGGCTCTTTTATTTGAGCAGCAGTCGCGTTCGAAAATCCAGTTCGCACAATTTAGCGAGTTTTTCGACCCTGATCACTTAAACGGGAATAAGTCGAGAACGAACGGTCGTATCGAAGTGCGGTTGGCGCCGTTGGAAAGAGCGCGTTTTTCTGCATCAGATAGGACCCCTTTCTTGAAAAAAATTTTTCGAAAAAAATCGAATTTTTTGTTTTTTCGATCGCGACGAGCGACACATAGGACGACGCGCAATTACACGGCGCGTCGACCTGCGCAAGAATTTTTCCGATCGGATCAATAGTTTTCGAGATATGTGCGATCAAACGTCTATCTTCTGAACGGGCGAGTTTGCGAGCAGGGCTCCGTTCCGCAGCCCGTAGCTCCGCCAAAAATCATCGGAGCCGCTCGATTTTGGACTCGTACGAAGCACAAAAGTCCAGGGCAGTTTTTAGTGAAAACGGCGCTCGAATCGGACCCTCCTTTCGCGACAAGGGCCCGTCCAAAGTTGAGAGATTTTCCCTCTTGTTGTTTTTGCGTTTTTCAAAGCGCAATTGTCGTTGACGCTCTGGGCACAAGGCGTTGCTCGATCGAGGTGCGCTTTTTCTAAAAACTTTCCGAGACTTTGGGCAATCGAACGAGGCCAAGATCGCCTCTGTGGCTCTTTTATTTGAGCAGCAGTCGCGTTCGAAAATCCAGTTCGCACAATTTAGCGAGTTTTTCGACCCTGATCACTTAAACGGGAATAAGTCGAGAACGAACGGTCGTATCGAAGTGCGGTTGGCGCCGTTGGAAAGAGCGCGTTTTTCTGCATCAGATAGGACCCCTTTCTTGAAAAAAAATTTTCGAAAAAAATCGAATTTTTTGTTTTTTCGATCGCGACGAGCGACACATAGGACGACGCGCAATTACACGGCGCGTCGACCTGCGCAAGAATTTTTCCGATCGGATCAATAGTTTTCGAGGTATGTGCGATCAAACGTCTATCTTCTGAACGGGCGAGTTTGCGAGCAGGGCTCCGTTCCGCAGCCCGTAGCTCCGCCAAAAATCATCGGAGCCGCTCGATTTTGGACTCGTACGAAGCACAAAAGTCCAGGGCAGTTTTTAGTGAAAACGGCGCTCGAATCGGACCCTCCTTTCGCGACAAGGGCCCGTCCAAAGTTGAGAGATTTTCCCTCTTGTTGTTTTTGCGTTTTTCAAAGCGCAATTGTCGTTGACGCTCTGGGCACAAGGCGTTGCTCGATCGAGTTGCGCTTTTTCTAAAAACATTCCGAGACTTTGGGCAATCGAACGAGGCCAAGATCGCCTCTGTGGCTCTTTTATTTGAGCAGCAGTCGCGTTCGAAAATCCAGTTCGCACAATTTAGCGAGTTTTTCGACCCTGATCACTTAAACGGGAATAAGTCGAGAACGAACGGTCGTATCGAAGTGCGGTTGGCGCCGTTGGAAAGAGCGCATTTTTCTGCATCAGATAGGACCCCTTTCTTGAAAAAAATTTTTCGAAAAAAATCGAATTTTTTGTTTTTTCGATCGCGACGAGCGACACATAGGACGACGCGCAATTACACGGCGCGTCGACCTGCGCAAGAATTTTTCCGATCGGATAAATAGTTTTCGAGATATGTGCGATCAAACGTCTATCTTCTGAACGGGCGAGTTTGCGAGCAGGGCTCCGTTCCGCAGCCCGTAGCTCCGCCAAAAATCATCGGAGCCGCTCGATTTTGGACTCGTACGAAGCACAAAAGTCCAGGGCAGTTTTTAGTGAAAACGGCGCTCGAATCGGACCCTCCTTTCGCGACAAGGGCCCGTCCAAAGTTGAGAGATTTTCCCTCTTGTTGTTTTTGCGTTTTTCAAAGCGCAATTGTCGTTGACGCTCTGGGCACAAGGCGTTGCTCGATCGAGTTGCGCTTTTTCTAAAAACATTCCGAGACTTTGGGCAATCGAACGAGGCCAAGATCGCCTCTGTGGCTCTTTTATTTGAGCAGCAGTCGCGTTCGAAAATCCAGTTCGCACAATTTAGCGAGTTTTTCGACCCTGATCACTTAAACGGGAATAAGTCGAGAACGAACGGTCGTATCGAAGTGCGGTTGGCACCGTTGGAAAGAGCGCGTTTTTCTGCATCAGATAGGACCCCTTTCTTGAAAAAAATTTTTCGAAAAAAATCGAATTTTTTGTTTTTTCGATCGCGACGAGCGACACATAGGACGACGCGCAATTACACGGCGCGTCGACCTGCGCAAGAATTTTTCCGATCGGATCAATAGTTTTCGAGATATGTGCGATCAAACGTCTATCTTCTGAACGGGCGAGTTTGCGAGCAGGGCTCCGTTCCGCAGCCCGTAGCTCCGCCAAAAATCATCGGAGCCGCTCGATTTTGGACTCGTACGAAGCACAAAAGTCCAGGGCAGTTTTTAGTGAAAACGGCGCTCGAATCGGACCCTCCGTTCGCGATAAGGGCCCGTCCAAAGTTGAGAGATTTTCCCTCTTGTTGTTTTTGCGTATTTCAAAGCGCCATTGTCGTTGACGCTCTGGGCACAAGGCGTTGCTCGATCGAGGTGCGCTTTTTCTAAAAACTTTCCGAGACTTTGGGCAATCGAACGAGGCCAAGATCGCCTCTGTCGCTCTTTTATTTGAGCAGCAGTCGCGTTCGGAAATCCAGTTCGCACAATTTAGCGAGTTTTTCGACCCTGATCACTTAAACGGGAATAAGTCGAGAACGAACGGTCGTATCGAAGTGCGGTTGGCGCCGTTGGAAAGAGCGCGTTTTTCTGCATCAGATAGGACCCCTTTCTTGAAAAAAAATTTTCGAAAAAAATCGAATTTTTTGTTTTTTCGATCGCGACGAGCGACACATAGGACGACGCGCATTTACACGGCGCGTCGACCTGCGCAAGAATTTTTCCGATCGGATCAATAGTTTTCGAGATATGTGCGATCAAACGTCTATCTTCTGAACGGGCGAGTTTGCGAGCAGGGCTCCGTTCCGCAGCCCGTAGCTCCGCCAAAAATCATCGGAGCCGCTCGATTTTGGACTCGTACGAAGCACAAAAGTCCAGGGCAGTTTTTAGTGAAAACGGCGCTCGAATCGGACCCTCCGTTCGCGATAAGGGCCCGTCCAAAGTTGAGAGATTTTCCCTCTTGTTGTTTTTGCGTATTTCAAAGCGCCATTGTCGTTGACGCTCTGGGCACAAGGCGTTGCTCGATCGAGGTGCGCTTTTTCTAAAAACTTTCCGAGACTTTGGGCAATCGAACGAGGCCAAGATCGCCTCTGTCGCTCTTTTATTTGAGCAGCAGTCGCGTTCGGAAATCCAGTTCGCACAATTTAGCGAGTTTTTCGACCCTGATCACTTAAACGGGAATAAGTCGAGAACGAACGGTCGTATCGAAGTGCGGTTGGCGCCGTTGGAAAGAGCGCGTTTTTCTGCATCAGATAGGACCCCTTTCTTGAAAAAAAATTTTCGAAAAAAATCGAATTTTTTGTTTTTTCGATCGCGACGAGCGACACATAGGACGACGCGCATTTACACGGCGCGTCGACCTGCGCAAGAATTTTTCCGATCGGATCAATAGTTTTCGAGATATGTGCGATCAAACGTCTATCTTCTGAACGGGCGAGTTTGCGAGCAGGGCTCCGTTCCGCAGCCCGTAGCTCCGCCAAAAATCATCGGAGCCGCTCGATTTTGGACTCGTACGAAGCACAAAAGTCCAGGGCAGTTTTTAGTGAAAACGGCGCTCGAATCGGACCCTCCGTTCGCGATAAGGGCCCGTCCAAAGTTGAGAGATTTTCCCTCTTGTTGTTTTTGCGTATTTCAAAGCGCCATTGTCGTTGACGCTCTGGGCACAAGGCGTTGCTCGATCGAGGTGCGCTTTTTCTAAAAACTTTCCGAGACTTTGGGCAATCGAACGAGGCCAAGATCGCCTCTGTCGCTCTTTTATTTGAGCAGCAGTCGCGTTCGGAAATCCAGTTCGCACAATTTAGCGAGTTTTTCGACCCTGATCACTTAAACGGGAATAAGTCGAGAACGAACGGTCGTATCGAAGTGCGGTTGGCGCCGTTGGAAAGAGCGCGTTTTTCTGCATCAGATAGGACCCCTTTCTTGAAAAAAAATTTTCGAAAAAAATCGAATTTTTTGTTTTTTCGATCGCGACGAGCGACACATAGGACGACGCGCAATTACACGGCGCGTCGACCTGCGCAAGAATTTTTCCGATCGGATCAATAGTTTTCGAGATATGTGCGATCAAACGTCTATCTTCTGAACGGGCGAGTTTGCGAGCAGGGCTCCGTTCCGCAGCCCGTAGCTCCGCCAAAAATCATCGGAGCCGCTCGATTTTGGACTCGTACGAAGCACAAAAGTCCAGGGCAGTTTTTAGTGAAAACGGCGCTCGAATCGGACCCTCCGTTCGCGATAAGGGCCCGTCCAAAGTTGAGAGATTTTCCCTCTTGTTGTTTTTGCGTATTTCAAAGCGCCATTGTCGTTGACGCTCTGGGCACAAGGCGTTGCTCGATCGAGGTGCGCTTTTTCTAAAAACTTTCCGAGACTTTGGGCAATCGAACGAGGCCAAGATCGCCTCTGTCGCTCTTTTATTTGAGCAGCAGTCGCGTTCGGAAATCCAGTTCGCACAATTTAGCGAGTTTTTCGACCCTGATCACTTAAACGGGAATAAGTCGAGAACGAACGGTCGTATCGAAGTGCGGTTGGCGCCGTTGGAAAGAGCGCGTTTTTCTGCATCAGATAGGACCCCTTTCTTGAAAAAAATTTTTCGAAAAAAATCGAATTTTTTGTTTTTTCGATCGCGACGAGCGACACATAGGACGACGCGCAATTACACGGCGCGTCGACCAGCGCAAGAATTTTTCCGATCGGATAAATAGTTTTCGAGATATGTGCGATCAAACGTCTATCTTCTGAACGGGCGAGTTTGCGAGCAGGGCTCCGTTCCGCAGCCCGTAGCTCCGCCAAAAATCATCGGAGCCGCTCGATTTTGGACTCGTACGAAGCACAAAAGTCCAGGGCAGTTTTTAGTGAAAACGGCGCTCGAATCGGACCCTCCTTTCGCGACAAGGGCCCGTCCAAAGTTGAGAGATTTTCCCTCTTGTTGTTTTTGCGTTTTTCAAAGCGCAATTGTCGTTGACGCTCTGGGCACAAGGCGTTGCTCGATCGAGTTGCGCTTTTTCTAAAAACATTCCGAGACTTTGGGCAATCGAACGAGGCCAAGATCGCCTCTGTGGCTCTTTTATTTGAGCAGCAGTCGCGTTCGAAAATCCAGTTCGCACAATTTAGCGAGTTTTTCGACCCTGATCACTTAAACGGGAATAAGTCGAGAACGAACGGTCGTATCGAAGTGCGGTTGGCGCCGTTGGAAAGAGCGCGTTTTTCTGCATCAGATAGGACCCCTTTCTTGAAAAAAATTTTTCGAAAAAAATCGAATTTTTTGTTTTTTCGATCGCGACGAGCGACACATAGGACGACGCGCAATTACACGGCGCGTCGACCTGCGCAAGAATTTTTCCGATCGGATCAATAGTTTTCGAGATATGTGCGATCAAACGTCTATCTTCTGAACGGGCGAGTTTGCGAGCAGGGCTCCGTTCCGCAGCCCGTAGCTCCGCCAAAAATCATCGGAGCCGCTCGATTTTGGACTCGTACGAAGCACAAAAGTCCAGGGCAGTTTTTAGTGAAAACGGCGCTCGAATCGGACCCTCCGTTCGCGATAAGGGCCCGTCCAAAGTTGAGAGATTTTCCCTCTTGTTGTTTTTGCGTATTTCAAAGCGCCATTGTCGTTGACGCTCTGGGCACAAGGCGTTGCTCGATCGAGGTGCGCTTTTTCTAAAAACTTTCCGAGACTTTGGGCAATCGAACGAGGCCAAGATCGCCTCTGTCGCTCTTTTATTTGAGCAGCAGTCGCGTTCGGAAATCCAGTTCGCACAATTTAGCGAGTTTTTCGACCCTGATCACTTAAACGGGAATAAGTCGAGAACGAACGGTCGTATCGAAGTGCGGTTGGCGCCGTTGGAAAGAGCGCGTTTTTCTGCATCAGATAGGACCCCTTTCTTGAAAAAAAATTTTCGAAAAAAATCGAATTTTTTGTTTTTTCGATCGCGACGAGCGACACATAGGACGACGCGCATTTACACGGCGCGTCGACCTGCGCAAGAATTTTTCCGATCGGATCAATAGTTTTCGAGATATGTGCGATCAAACGTCTATCTTCTGAACGGGCGAGTTTGCGAGCAGGGCTCCGTTCCGCAGCCCGTAGCTCCGCCAAAAATCATCGGAGCCGCTCGATTTTGGACTCGTACGAAGCACAAAAGTCCAGGGCAGTTTTTAGTGAAAACGGCGCTCGAATCGGACCCTCCGTTCGCGATAAGGGCCCGTCCAAAGTTGAGAGATTTTCCCTCTTGTTGTTTTTGCGTATTTCAAAGCGCCATTGTCGTTGACGCTCTGGGCACAAGGCGTTGCTCGATCGAGGTGCGCTTTTTCTAAAAACTTTCCGAGACTTTGGGCAATCGAACGAGGCCAAGATCGCCTCTGTCGCTCTTTTATTTGAGCAGCAGTCGCGTTCGGAAATCCAGTTCGCACAATTTAGCGAGTTTTTCGACCCTGATCACTTAAACGGGAATAAGTCGAGAACGAACGGTCGTATCGAAGTGCGGTTGGCGCCGTTGGAAAGAGCGCGTTTTTCTGCATCAGATAGGACCCCTTTCTTGAAAAAAAATTTTCGAAAAAAATCGAATTTTTTGTTTTTTCGATCGCGACGAGCGACACATAGGACGACGCGCATTTACACGGCGCGTCGACCTGCGCAAGAATTTTTCCGATCGGATCAATAGTTTTCGAGATATGTGCGATCAAACGTCTATCTTCTGAACGGGCGAGTTTGCGAGCAGGGCTCCGTTCCGCAGCCCGTAGCTCCGCCAAAAATCATCGGAGCCGCTCGATTTTGGACTCGTACGAAGCACAAAAGTCCAGGGCAGTTTTTAGTGAAAACGGCGCTCGAATCGGACCCTCCGTTCGCGATAAGGGCCCGTCCAAAGTTGAGAGATTTTCCCTCTTGTTGTTTTTGCGTATTTCAAAGCGCCATTGTCGTTGACGCTCTGGGCACAAGGCGTTGCTCGATCGAGGTGCGCTTTTTCTAAAAACTTTCCGAGACTTTGGGCAATCGAACGAGGCCAAGATCGCCTCTGTCGCTCTTTTATTTGAGCAGCAGTCGCGTTCGGAAATCCAGTTCGCACAATTTAGCGAGTTTTTCGACCCTGATCACTTAAACGGGAATAAGTCGAGAACGAACGGTCGTATCGAAGTGCGGTTGGCGCCGTTGGAAAGAGCGCGTTTTTCTGCATCAGATAGGACCCCTTTCTTGAAAAAAAATTTTCGAAAAAAATCGAATTTTTTGTTTTTTCGATCGCGACGAGCGACACATAGGACGACGCGCATTTACACGGCGCGTCGACCTGCGCAAGAATTTTTCCGATCGGATCAATAGTTTTCGAGATATGTGCGATCAAACGTCTATCTTCTGAACGGGCGAGTTTGCGAGCAGGGCTCCGTTCCGCAGCCCGTAGCTCCGCCAAAAATCATCGGAGCCGCTCGATTTTGGACTCGTACGAAGCACAAAAGTCCAGGGCAGTTTTTAGTGAAAACGGCGCTCGAATCGGACCCTCCGTTCGCGATAAGGGCCCGTCCAAAGTTGAGAGATTTTCCCTCTTGTTGTTTTTGCGTTTTTCAAAGCGCCATTGTCGTCGACGCTCTGGGCACAAGGCGTTGCTCGATCGAGGTGCGCTTTTTCTAAAAACTTTCCGAGACTTTGGGCAATCGAACGAGGCCAAGATCGCCTCTGTGGCTCTTTTATTTGAGCAGCAGTCGCGTTCGGAAATCCAGTTCGCACAATTTAGCGAGTTTTTCGACCCTGATCACTTAAACGGGAATAAGTCGAGAACGAACGGTCGTATCGAAGTGCGGTTGGCGCCGTTGGAAAGAGCGCGTTTTTCTGCATCAGATAGGACCCCTTTCTTGAAAAAAAATTTTCGAA
Organism: Agrilus cyanescens; assembly: GCA_947389935.1. Classification (NCBI taxonomy): domain Eukaryota; kingdom Metazoa; phylum Arthropoda; class Insecta; order Coleoptera; family Buprestidae; genus Agrilus; species Agrilus cyanescens. The sequence continues at coordinate 29,665,772 of OX376708.1, forward strand.
AAAAATCGAATTTTTTGTTTTTTCGATCGCGACGAGCGACACATAGGACGACGCGCATTTACACGGCGCGTCGACCTGCGCAAGAATTTTTCCGATCGGATCAATAGTTTTCGAGATATGTGCGATCAAACGTCTATCTTCTGAACGGGCGAGTTTGCGAGCAGGGCTCCGTTCCGCAGCCCGTAGCTCCGCCAAAAATCATCGGAGCCGCTCGATTTTGGACTCGTACGAAGCACAAAAGTCCAGGGCAGTTTTTAGTGAAAACGGCGCTCGAATCGGACCCTCCGTTCGCGATAAGGGCCCGTCCAAAGTTGAGAGATTTTCCCTCTTGTTGTTTTTGCGTATTTCAAAGCGCCATTGTCGTTGACGCTCTGGGCACAAGGCGTTGCTCGATCGAGGTGCGCTTTTTCTAAAAACTTTCCGAGACTTTGGGCAATCGAACGAGGCCAAGATCGCCTCTGTCGCTCTTTTATTTGAGCAGCAGTCGCGTTCGGAAATCCAGTTCGCACAATTTAGCGAGTTTTTCGACCCTGATCACTTAAACGGGAATAAGTCGAGAACGAACGGTCGTATCGAAGTGCGGTTGGCGCCGTTGGAAAGAGCGCGTTTTTCTGCATCAGATAGGACCCCTTTCTTGAAAAAAAATTTTCGAAAAAAATCGAATTTTTTGTTTTTTCGATCGCGACGAGCGACACATAGGACGACGCGCAATTACACGGCGCGTCGACCTGCGCAAGAATTTTTCCGATCGGATCAATAGTTTTCGAGATATGTGCGATCAAACGTCTATCTTCTGAACGGGCGAGTTTGCGAGCAGGGCTCCGTTCCGCAGCCCGTAGCTCCGCCAAAAATCATCGGAGCCGCTCGATTTTGGACTCGTACGAAGCACAAAAGTCCAGGGCAGTTTTTAGTGAAAACGGCGCTCGAATCGGACCCTCCGTTCGCGATAAGGGCCCGTCCAAAGTTGAGAGATTTTCCCTCTTGTTGTTTTTGCGTATTTCAAAGCGCCATTGTCGTTGACGCTCTGGGCACAAGGCGTTGCTCGATCGAGGTGCGCTTTTTCTAAAAACTTTCCGAGACTTTGGGCAATCGAACGAGGCCAAGATCGCCTCTGTCGCTCTTTTATTTGAGCAGCAGTCGCGTTCGGAAATCCAGTTCGCACAATTTAGCGAGTTTTTCGACCCTGATCACTTAAACGGGAATAAGTCGAGAACGAACGGTCGTATCGAAGTGCGGTTGGCGCCGTTGGAAAGAGCGCGTTTTTCTGCATCAGATAGGACCCCTTTCTTGAAAAAAAATTTTCGAAAAAAATCGAATTTTTTGTTTTTTCGATCGCGACGAGCGACACATAGGACGACGCGCATTTACACGGCGCGTCGACCTGCGCAAGAATTTTTCCGATCGGATCAATAGTTTTCGAGATATGTGCGATCAAACGTCTATCTTCTGAACGGGCGAGTTTGCGAGCAGGGCTCCGTTCCGCAGCCCGTAGCTCCGCCAAAAATCATCGGAGCCGCTCGATTTTGGACTCGTACGAAGCACAAAAGTCCAGGGCAGTTTTTAGTGAAAACGGCGCTCGAATCGGACCCTCCGTTCGCGATAAGGGCCCGTCCAAAGTTGAGAGATTTTCCCTCTTGTTGTTTTTGCGTATTTCAAAGCGCCATTGTCGTTGACGCTCTGGGCACAAGGCGTTGCTCGATCGAGGTGCGCTTTTTCTAAAAACTTTCCGAGACTTTGGGCAATCGAACGAGGCCAAGATCGCCTCTGTCGCTCTTTTATTTGAGCAGCAGTCGCGTTCGGAAATCCAGTTCGCACAATTTAGCGAGTTTTTCGACCCTGATCACTTAAACGGGAATAAGTCGAGAACGAACGGTCGTATCGAAGTGCGGTTGGCGCCGTTGGAAAGAGCGCGTTTTTCTGCATCAGATAGGACCCCTTTCTTGAAAAAAAATTTTCGAAAAAAATCGAATTTTTTGTTTTTTCGATCGCGACGAGCGACACATAGGACGACGCGCATTTACACGGCGCGTCGACCTGCGCAAGAATTTTTCCGATCGGATCAATAGTTTTCGAGATATGTGCGATCAAACGTCTATCTTCTGAACGGGCGAGTTTGCGAGCAGGGCTCCGTTCCGCAGCCCGTAGCTCCGCCAAAAATCATCGGAGCCGCTCGATTTTGGACTCGTACGAAGCACAAAAGTCCAGGGCAGTTTTTAGTGAAAACGGCGCTCGAATCGGACCCTCCGTTCGCGATAAGGGCCCGTCCAAAGTTGAGAGATTTTCCCTCTTGTTGTTTTTGCGTTTTTCAAAGCGCCATTGTCGTCGACGCTCTGGGCACAAGGCGTTGCTCGATCGAGGTGCGCTTTTTCTAAAAACTTTCCGAGACTTTGGGCAATCGAACGAGGCCAAGATCGCCTCTGTGGCTCTTTTATTTGAGCAGCAGTCGCGTTCGGAAATCCAGTTCGCACAATTTAGCGAGTTTTTCGACCCTGATCACTTAAACGGGAATAAGTCGAGAACGAACGGTCGTATCGAAGTGCGGTTGGCGCCGTTGGAAAGAGCGCGTTTTTCTGCATCAGATAGGACCCCTTTCTTGAAAAAAAATTTTCGAAAAAAATCGAATTTTTTGTTTTTTCGATCGCGACGAGCGACACATAGGACGACGCGCATTTACACGGCGCGTCGACCTGCGCAAGAATTTTTCCGATCGGATCAATAGTTTTCGAGATATGTGCGATCAAACGTCTATCTTCTGAACGGGCGAGTTTGCGAGCAGGGCTCCGTTCCGCAGCCCGTAGCTCCGCCAAAAATCATCGGAGCCGCTCGATTTTGGACTCGTACGAAGCACAAAAGTCCAGGGCAGTTTTTAGTGAAAACGGCGCTCGAATCGGACCCTCCGTTCGCGATAAGGGCCCGTCCAAAGTTGAGAGATTTTCCCTCTTGTTGTTTTTGCGTATTTCAAAGCGCCATTGTCGTTGACGCTCTGGGCACAAGGCGTTGCTCGATCGAGGTGCGCTTTTTCTAAAAACTTTCCGAGACTTTGGGCAATCGAACGAGGCCAAGATCGCCTCTGTCGCTCTTTTATTTGAGCAGCAGTCGCGTTCGGAAATCCAGTTCGCACAATTTAGCGAGTTTTTCGACCCTGATCACTTAAACGGGAATAAGTCGAGAACGAACGGTCGTATCGAAGTGCGGTTGGCGCCGTTGGAAAGAGCGCGTTTTTCTGCATCAGATAGGACCCCTTTCTTGAAAAAAAATTTTCGAAAAAAATCGAATTTTTTGTTTTTTCGATCGCGACGAGCGACACATAGGACGACGCGCATTTACACGGCGCGTCGACCTGCGCAAGAATTTTTCCGATCGGATCAATAGTTTTCGAGATATGTGCGATCAAACGTCTATCTTCTGAACGGGCGAGTTTGCGAGCAGGGCTCCGTTCCGCAGCCCGTAGCTCCGCCAAAAATCATCGGAGCCGCTCGATTTTGGACTCGTACGAAGCACAAAAGTCCAGGGCAGTTTTTAGTGAAAACGGCGCTCGAATCGGACCCTCCGTTCGCGATAAGGGCCCGTCCAAAGTTGAGAGATTTTCCCTCTTGTTGTTTTTGCGTATTTCAAAGCGCCATTGTCGTTGACGCTCTGGGCACAAGGCGTTGCTCGATCGAGGTGCGCTTTTTCTAAAAACTTTCCGAGACTTTGGGCAATCGAACGAGGCCAAGATCGCCTCTGTGGCTCTTTTATTTGAGCAGCAGTCGCGTTCGAAAATCCAGTTCGCACAATTTAGCGAGTTTTTCGACCCTGATCACTTAAACGGGAATAAGTCGAGAACGAACGGTCGTATCGAAGTGCGGTTGGCGCCGTTGGAAAGAGCGCGTTTTTCTGCATCAGATAGGACCCCTTTCTTGAAAAAAATTTTTCGAAAAAAATCGAATTTTTTGTTTTTTCGATCGCGACGAGCGACACATAGGACGACGCGCAATTACACGGCGCGTCGACCTGCGCAAGAATTTTTCCGATCGGATCAATAGTTTTCGAGATATGTGCGATCAAACGTCTATCTTCTGAACGGGCGAGTTTGCGAGCAGGGCTCCGTTCCGCAGCCCGTAGCTCCGCCAAAAATCATCGGAGCCGCTCGATTTTGGACTCGTACGAAGCACAAAAGTCCAGGGCAGTTTTTAGTGAAAACGGCGCTCGAATCGGACCCTCCGTTCGCGATAAGGGCCCGTCCAAAGTTGAGAGATTTTCCCTCTTGTTGTTTTTGCGTATTTCAAAGCGCCATTGTCGTTGACGCTCTGGGCACAAGGCGTTGCTCGATCGAGGTGCGCTTTTTCTAAAAACTTTCCGAGACTTTGGGCAATCGAACGAGGCCAAGATCGCCTCTGTCGCTCTTTTATTTGAGCAGCAGTCGCGTTCGGAAATCCAGTTCGCACAATTTAGCGAGTTTTTCGACCCTGATCACTTAAACGGGAATAAGTCGAGAACGAACGGTCGTATCGAAGTGCGGTTGGCGCCGTTGGAAAGAGCGCGTTTTTCTGCATCAGATAGGACCCCTTTCTTGAAAAAAAATTTTCGAAAAAAATCGAATTTTTTGTTTTTTCGATCGCGACGAGCGACACATAGGACGACGCGCATTTACACGGCGCGTCGACCTGCGCAAGAATTTTTCCGATCGGATCAATAGTTTTCGAGATATGTGCGATCAAACGTCTATCTTCTGAACGGGCGAGTTTGCGAGCAGGGCTCCGTTCCGCAGCCCGTAGCTCCGCCAAAAATCATCGGAGCCGCTCGATTTTGGACTCGTACGAAGCACAAAAGTCCAGGGCAGTTTTTAGTGAAAACGGCGCTCGAATCGGACCCTCCGTTCGCGATAAGGGCCCGTCCAAAGTTGAGAGATTTTCCCTCTTGTTGTTTTTGCGTATTTCAAAGCGCCATTGTCGTTGACGCTCTGGGCACAAGGCGTTGCTCGATCGAGGTGCGCTTTTTCTAAAAACTTTCCGAGACTTTGGGCAATCGAACGAGGCCAAGATCGCCTCTGTCGCTCTTTTATTTGAGCAGCAGTCGCGTTCGGAAATCCAGTTCGCACAATTTAGCGAGTTTTTCGACCCTGATCACTTAAACGGGAATAAGTCGAGAACGAACGGTCGTATCGAAGTGCGGTTGGCGCCGTTGGAAAGAGCGCGTTTTTCTGCATCAGATAGGACCCCTTTCTTGAAAAAAAATTTTCGAAAAAAATCGAATTTTTTGTTTTTTCGATCGCGACGAGCGACACATAGGACGACGCGCATTTACACGGCGCGTCGACCTGCGCAAGAATTTTTCCGATCGGATCAATAGTTTTCGAGATATGTGCGATCAAACGTCTATCTTCTGAACGGGCGAGTTTGCGAGCAGGGCTCCGTTCCGCAGCCCGTAGCTCCGCCAAAAATCATCGGAGCCGCTCGATTTTGGACTCGTACGAAGCACAAAAGTCCAGGGCAGTTTTTAGTGAAAACGGCGCTCGAATCGGACCCTCCGTTCGCGATAAGGGCCCGTCCAAAGTTGAGAGATTTTCCCTCTTGTTGTTTTTGCGTATTTCAAAGCGCCATTGTCGTTGACGCTCTGGGCACAAGGCGTTGCTCGATCGAGGTGCGCTTTTTCTAAAAACTTTCCGAGACTTTGGGCAATCGAACGAGGCCAAGATCGCCTCTGTCGCTCTTTTATTTGAGCAGCAGTCGCGTTCGGAAATCCAGTTCGCACAATTTAGCGAGTTTTTCGACCCTGATCACTTAAACGGGAATAAGTCGAGAACGAACGGTCGTATCGAAGTGCGGTTGGCGCCGTTGGAAAGAGCGCGTTTTTCTGCATCAGATAGGACCCCTTTCTTGAAAAAAAATTTTCGAAAAAAATCGAATTTTTTGTTTTTTCGATCGCGACGAGCGACACATAGGACGACGCGCATTTACACGGCGCGTCGACCTGCGCAAGAATTTTTCCGATCGGATCAATAGTTTTCGAGATATGTGCGATCAAACGTCTATCTTCTGAACGGGCGAGTTTGCGAGCAGGGCTCCGTTCCGCAGCCCGTAGCTCCGCCAAAAATCATCGGAGCCGCTCGATTTTGGACTCGTACGAAGCACAAAAGTCCAGGGCAGTTTTTAGTGAAAACGGCGCTCGAATCGGACCCTCCGTTCGCGATAAGGGCCCGTCCAAAGTTGAGAGATTTTCCCTCTTGTTGTTTTTGCGTTTTTCAAAGCGCCATTGTCGTCGACGCTCTGGGCACAAGGCGTTGCTCGATCGAGGTGCGCTTTTTCTAAAAACTTTCCGAGACTTTGGGCAATCGAACGAGGCCAAGATCGCCTCTGTGGCTCTTTTATTTGAGCAGCAGTCGCGTTCGGAAATCCAGTTCGCACAATTTAGCGAGTTTTTCGACCCTGATCACTTAAACGGGAATAAGTCGAGAACGAACGGTCGTATCGAAGTGCGGTTGGCGCCGTTGGAAAGAGCGCGTTTTTCTGCATCAGATAGGACCCCTTTCTTGAAAAAAAATTTTCGAAAAAAATCGAATTTTTTGTTTTTTCGATCGCGACGAGCGACACATAGGACGACGCGCATTTACACGGCGCGTCGACCTGCGCAAGAATTTTTCCGATCGGATCAATAGTTTTCGAGATATGTGCGATCAAACGTCTATCTTCTGAACGGGCGAGTTTGCGAGCAGGGCTCCGTTCCGCAGCCCGTAGCTCCGCCAAAAATCATCGGAGCCGCTCGATTTTGGACTCGTACGAAGCACAAAAGTCCAGGGCAGTTTTTAGTGAAAACGGCGCTCGAATCGGACCCTCCGTTCGCGATAAGGGCCCGTCCAAAGTTGAGAGATTTTCCCTCTTGTTGTTTTTGCGTATTTCAAAGCGCCATTGTCGTTGACGCTCTGGGCACAAGGCGTTGCTCGATCGAGGTGCGCTTTTTCTAAAAACTTTCCGAGACTTTGGGCAATCGAACGAGGCCAAGATCGCCTCTGTCGCTCTTTTATTTGAGCAGCAGTCGCGTTCGGAAATCCAGTTCGCACAATTTAGCGAGTTTTTCGACCCTGATCACTTAAACGGGAATAAGTCGAGAACGAACGGTCGTATCGAAGTGCGGTTGGCGCCGTTGGAAAGAGCGCGTTTTTCTGCATCAGATAGGACCCCTTTCTTGAAAAAAAATTTTCGAAAAAAATCGAATTTTTTGTTTTTTCGATCGCGACGAGCGACACATAGGACGACGCGCAATTACACGGCGCGTCGACCTGCGCAAGAATTTTTCCGATCGGATCAATAGTTTTCGAGATATGTGCGATCAAACGTCTATCTTCTGAACGGGCGAGTTTGCGAGCAGGGCTCCGTTCCGCAGCCCGTAGCTCCGCCAAAAATCATCGGAGCCGCTCGATTTTGGACTCGTACGAAGCACAAAAGTCCAGGGCAGTTTTTAGTGAAAACGGCGCTCGAATCGGACCCTCCGTTCGCGATAAGGGCCCGTCCAAAGTTGAGAGATTTTCCCTCTTGTTGTTTTTGCGTATTTCAAAGCGCCATTGTCGTTGACGCTCTGGGCACAAGGCGTTGCTCGATCGAGGTGCGCTTTTTCTAAAAACTTTCCGAGACTTTGGGCAATCGAACGAGGCCAAGATCGCCTCTGTCGCTCTTTTATTTGAGCAGCAGTCGCGTTCGGAAATCCAGTTCGCACAATTTAGCGAGTTTTTCGACCCTGATCACTTAAACGGGAATAAGTCGAGAACGAACGGTCGTATCGAAGTGCGGTTGGCGCCGTTGGAAAGAGCGCGTTTTTCTGCATCAGATAGGACCCCTTTCTTGAAAAAAAATTTTCGAAAAAAATCGAATTTTTTGTTTTTTCGATCGCGACGAGCGACACATAGGACGACGCGCATTTACACGGCGCGTCGACCTGCGCAAGAATTTTTCCGATCGGATCAATAGTTTTCGAGATATGTGCGATCAAACGTCTATCTTCTGAACGGGCGAGTTTGCGAGCAGGGCTCCGTTCCGCAGCCCGTAGCTCCGCCAAAAATCATCGGAGCCGCTCGATTTTGGACTCGTACGAAGCACAAAAGTCCAGGGCAGTTTTTAGTGAAAACGGCGCTCGAATCGGACCCTCCGTTCGCGATAAGGGCCCGTCCAAAGTTGAGAGATTTTCCCTCTTGTTGTTTTTGCGTATTTCAAAGCGCCATTGTCGTTGACGCTCTGGGCACAAGGCGTTGCTCGATCGAGGTGCGCTTTTTCTAAAAACTTTCCGAGACTTTGGGCAATCGAACGAGGCCAAGATCGCCTCTGTCGCTCTTTTATTTGAGCAGCAGTCGCGTTCGGAAATCCAGTTCGCACAATTTAGCGAGTTTTTCGACCCTGATCACTTAAACGGGAATAAGTCGAGAACGAACGGTCGTATCGAAGTGCGGTTGGCGCCGTTGGAAAGAGCGCGTTTTTCTGCATCAGATAGGACCCCTTTCTTGAAAAAAAATTTTCGAAAAAAATCGAATTTTTTGTTTTTTCGATCGCGACGAGCGACACATAGGACGACGCGCATTTACACGGCGCGTCGACCTGCGCAAGAATTTTTCCGATCGGATCAATAGTTTTCGAGATATGTGCGATCAAACGTCTATCTTCTGAACGGGCGAGTTTGCGAGCAGGGCTCCGTTCCGCAGCCCGTAGCTCCGCCAAAAATCATCGGAGCCGCTCGATTTTGGACTCGTACGAAGCACAAAAGTCCAGGGCAGTTTTTAGTGAAAACGGCGCTCGAATCGGACCCTCCGTTCGCGATAAGGGCCCGTCCAAAGTTGAGAGATTTTCCCTCTTGTTGTTTTTGCGTTTTTCAAAGCGCCATTGTCGTCGACGCTCTGGGCACAAGGCGTTGCTCGATCGAGGTGCGCTTTTTCTAAAAACTTTCCGAGACTTTGGGCAATCGAACGAGGCCAAGATCGCCTCTGTGGCTCTTTTATTTGAGCAGCAGTCGCGTTCGGAAATCCAGTTCGCACAATTTAGCGAGTTTTTCGACCCTGATCACTTAAACGGGAATAAGTCGAGAACGAACGGTCGTATCGAAGTGCGGTTGGCGCCGTTGGAAAGAGCGCGTTTTTCTGCATCAGATAGGACCCCTTTCTTGAAAAAAAATTTTCGAAAAAAATCGAATTTTTTGTTTTTTCGATCGCGACGAGCGACACATAGGACGACGCGCATTTACACGGCGCGTCGACCTGCGCAAGAATTTTTCCGATCGGATCAATAGTTTTCGAGATATGTGCGATCAAACGTCTATCTTCTGAACGGGCGAGTTTGCGAGCAGGGCTCCGTTCCGCAGCCCGTAGCTCCGCCAAAAATCATCGGAGCCGCTCGATTTTGGACTCGTACGAAGCACAAAAGTCCAGGGCAGTTTTTAGTGAAAACGGCGCTCGAATCGGACCCTCCGTTCGCGATAAGGGCCCGTCCAAAGTTGAGAGATTTTCCCTCTTGTTGTTTTTGCGTATTTCAAAGCGCCATTGTCGTTGACGCTCTGGGCACAAGGCGTTGCTCGATCGAGGTGCGCTTTTTCTAAAAACTTTCCGAGACTTTGGGCAATCGAACGAGGCCAAGATCGCCTCTGTCGCTCTTTTATTTGAGCAGCAGTCGCGTTCGGAAATCCAGTTCGCACAATTTAGCGAGTTTTTCGACCCTGATCACTTAAACGGGAATAAGTCGAGAACGAACGGTCGTATCGAAGTGCGGTTGGCGCCGTTGGAAAGAGCGCGTTTTTCTGCATCAGATAGGACCCCTTTCTTGAAAAAAAATTTTCGAAAAAAATCGAATTTTTTGTTTTTTCGATCGCGACGAGCGACACATAGGACGACGCGCATTTACACGGCGCGTCGACCTGCGCAAGAATTTTTCCGATCGGATCAATAGTTTTCGAGATATGTGCGATCAAACGTCTATCTTCTGAACGGGCGAGTTTGCGAGCAGGGCTCCGTTCCGCAGCCCGTAGCTCCGCCAAAAATCATCGGAGCCGCTCGATTTTGGACTCGTACGAAGCACAAAAGTCCAGGGCAGTTTTTAGTGAAAACGGCGCTCGAATCGGACCCTCCGTTCGCGATAAGGGCCCGTCCAAAGTTGAGAGATTTTCCCTCTTGTTGTTTTTGCGTATTTCAAAGCGCCATTGTCGTTGACGCTCTGGGCACAAGGCGTTGCTCGATCGAGGTGCGCTTTTTCTAAAAACTTTCCGAGACTTTGGGCAATCGAACGAGGCCAAGATCGCCTCTGTCGCTCTTTTATTTGAGCAGCAGTCGCGTTCGGAAATCCAGTTCGCACAATTTAGCGAGTTTTTCGACCCTGATCACTTAAACGGGAATAAGTCGAGAACGAACGGTCGTATCGAAGTGCGGTTGGCGCCGTTGGAAAGAGCGCGTTTTTCTGCATCAGATAGGACCCCTTTCTTGAAAAAAAATTTTCGAAAAAAATCGAATTTTTTGTTTTTTCGATCGCGACGAGCGACACATAGGACGACGCGCATTTACACGGCGCGTCGACCTGCGCAAGAATTTTTCCGATCGGATCAATAGTTTTCGAGATATGTGCGATCAAACGTCTATCTTCTGAACGGGCGAGTTTGCGAGCAGGGCTCCGTTCCGCAGCCCGTAGCTCCGCCAAAAATCATCGGAGCCGCTCGATTTTGGACTCGTACGAAGCACAAAAGTCCAGGGCAGTTTTTAGTGAAAACGGCGCTCGAATCGGACCCTCCGTTCGCGATAAGGGCCCGTCCAAAGTTGAGAGATTTTCCCTCTTGTTGTTTTTGCGTATTTCAAAGCGCCATTGTCGTTGACGCTCTGGGCACAAGGCGTTGCTCGATCGAGGTGCGCTTTTTCTAAAAACTTTCCGAGACTTTGGGCAATCGAACGAGGCCAAGATCGCCTCTGTCGCTCTTTTATTTGAGCAGCAGTCGCGTTCGGAAATCCAGTTCGCACAATTTAGCGAGTTTTTCGACCCTGATCACTTAAACGGGAATAAGTCGAGAACGAACGGTCGTATCGAAGTGCGGTTGGCGCCGTTGGAAAGAGCGCGTTTTTCTGCATCAGATAGGACCCCTTTCTTGAAAAAAAAATTTCGAAAAAAATCGAATTTTTTGTTTTTTCGATCGCGACGAGCGACACATAGGACGACGCGCATTTACACGGCGCGTCGATCTGCGCAAGAATTTTTCCGATCGGATCAATAGTTTTCGAGATATGTGCGATCAAACGTCTATCTTCTGAACGGGCGAGTTTGCGAGCAGGGCTCCGTTCCGCAGCCCGTAGCTCCGCCAAAAATCATCGGAGCCGCTCGATTTTAGACTCGTACGAAGCACAAAAGTCCAGGGCAGTTTTTAGTGAAAACGGCGCTCGAATCGGACCCTCCGTTCGCGATAAGGGCCCGTCCAAAGTTGAGAGATTTTCCCTCTTGTTGTTTTTGCGTATTTCAAAGCGCCATTGTCGTTGACGCTCTGGGCACAAGGCGTTGCTCGATCGAGGTGCGCTTTTTCTAAAAACTTTCCGAGACTTTGGGCAATCGAACGAGGTCAAGATCGCCTCTGTGGCTCTTTTATTTGAGCAGCAGTAGCGTTCGGAAATCCAGTTCGCACAATTTAGCGAGTTTTTCGACCCTGATCACTTAAACGGGAATAAGTCGAGAACGAACGGTCGTATCGAAGTGCGGTTGGCGCCGTTGGAAAGAGCGCGTTTTTCTGCATCAGATAGGACCCCTTTCTTGAAAAAAATTTTTCGAAAAAAATCGAATTTTTTGTTTTTTCGATCGCGACGAGCGACACATAGGACGACGCGCATTTACACGGCGCGTCGACCTGCGCAAGAATTTTTCCGATCGGATCAATAGTTTTCGAGATATGTGCGATCAAACGTCTATCTTCTGAACGGGCGAGTTTGCGAGCAGGGTTCCGTTCCGCAGCCCGTAGCTCTGCCAAAAATCATCGGAGCCGCTCGATTTTGGACTCGCACGAAGCACAAAAGTCCAGGGCAGTTTTTAGTGAAAACGGCGCTCGAATCGGACCCTCCGTTCGCGATAAGGGCCCGTCCAAAGTTGAGAGATTTTCCCTCTTGTTGTTTTTGCGTATTTCAAAGCGCCATTGTCGTTGACGCTCTGGGCACAAGGCGTTGCTCGATCGAGGTGCGCTTTTTCTAAAAACTTTCCGAGACTTTGGGCAATCGAACGAGGTCAAGATCGCCTCTGTGGCTCTTTTATTTGAGCAGCAGTAGCGTTCGGAAATCCAGTTCGCACAATTTAGCGAGTTTTTCGACCCTGATCACTTAAACGGGAATAAGTCGAGAACGAACGGTCGTATCGAAGTGCGGTTGGCGCCGTTGGAAAGAGCGCGTTTTTCTGCATCAGATAGGACCCCTTTCTTGAAAAAAATTTTTCGAAAAAAATCGAATTTTTTGTTTTTTCGATCGCGACGAGCGACACATAGGACGACGCGCATTTACACGGCGCGTCGACCTGCGCAAGAATTTTTCCGATCGGATCAATAGTTTTCGAGATATGTGCGATCAAACGTCTATCTTCTGAACGGGCGAGTTTGCGAGCAGGGTTCCGTTCCGCAGCCCGTAGCTCTGCCAAAAATCATCGGAGCCGCTCGATTTTGGACTCGCACGAAGCACAAAAGTCCAGGGCAGTTTTTAGTGAAAACGGCGCTCGAATCGGACCCTCCGTTCGCGATAAGGGCCCGTCCAAAGTTGAGAGATTTTCCCTCTTGTTGTTTTTGCGTATTTCAAAGCGCCATTGTCGTTGACGCTCTGGGCACAAGGCGTTGCTCGATCGAGGTGCGCTTTTTCTAAAAACTTTCCGAGACTTTGGGCAATCGAACGAGGTCAAGATCGCCTCTGTGGCTCTTTTATTTGAGCAGCAGTAGCGTTCGGAAATCCAGTTCGCACAATTTAGCGAGTTTTTCGACCCTGATCACTTAAACGGGAATAAGTCGAGAACGAACGGTCGTATCGAAGTGCGGTTGGCGCCGTTGGAAAGAGCGCGTTTTTCTGCATCAGATAGGACCCCTTTCTTGAAAAAAATTTTTCGAAAAAAATCGAATTTTTTGTTTTTTCGATCGCGACGAGCGACACATAGGACGACGCGCATTTACACGGCGCGTCGACCTGCGCAAGAATTTTTCCGATCGGATCAATAGTTTTCGAGATATGTGCGATCAAACGTCTATCTTCTGAACGGGCGAGTTTGCGAGCAGGGCTCCGTTCCGCAGCCCGTAGCTCCGCCAAAAATCATCGGAGCCGCTCGATTTTGGACTCGTACGAAGCACAAAAGTCCAGGGCAGTTTTTAGTGAAAACGGCGCTCGAATCGGACCCTCCGTTCGCGATAAGGGCCCGTCCAAAGTTGAGAGATTTTCCCTCTTGTTGTTTTTGCGTATTTCAAAGCGCCATTGTCGTTGACGCTCTGGGCACAAGGCGTTGCTCGATCGAGGTGCGCTTTTTCTAAAAACTTTCCGAGACTTTGGGCAATCGAACGAGGCCAAGATCGCCTCTGTCGCTCTTTTATTTGAGCAGCAGTCGCGTTCGGAAATCCAGTTCGCACAATTTAGCGAGTTTTTCGACCCTGATCACTTAAACGGGAATAAGTCGAGAACGAACGGTCGTATCGAAGTGCGGTTGGCGCCGTTGGAAAGAGCGCGTTTTTCTGCATCAGATAGGACCCCTTTCTTGAAAAAAAATTTTCGAAAAAAATCGAATTTTTTGTTTTTTCGATCGCGACGAGCGACACATAGGACGACGCGCATTTACACGGCGCGTCGACCTGCGCAAGAATTTTTCCGATCGGATCAATAGTTTTCGAGATATGTGCGATCAAACGTCTATCTTCTGAACGGGCGAGTTTGCGAGCAGGGCTCCGTTCCGCAGCCCGTAGCTCCGCCAAAAATCATCGGAGCCGCTCGATTTTGGACTCGTACGAAGCACAAAAGTCCAGGGCAGTTTTTAGTGAAAACGGCGCTCGAATCGGACCCTCCGTTCGCGATAAGGGCCCGTCCAAAGTTGAGAGATTTTCCCTCTTGTTGTTTTTGCGTTTTTCAAAGCGCCATTGTCGTCGACGCTCTGGGCACAAGGCGTTGCTCGATCGAGGTGCGCTTTTTCTAAAAACTTTCCGAGACTTTGGGCAATCGAACGAGGCCAAGATCGCCTCTGTGGCTCTTTTATTTGAGCAGCAGTCGCGTTCGGAAATCCAGTTCGCACAATTTAGCGAGTTTTTCGACCCTGATCACTTAAACGGGAATAAGTCGAGAACGAACGGTCGTATCGAAGTGCGGTTGGCGCCGTTGGAAAGAGCGCGTTTTTCTGCATCAGATAGGACCCCTTTCTTGAAAAAAAATTTTCGAAAAAAATCGAATTTTTTGTTTTTTCGATCCCGACGAGCGACACATAGGACGACGCGCAATTACACGGCGCGTCGACCTGCGCAAGAATTTTTCCGATCGGATCAATAGTTTTCGAGATATGTGCGATCAAACGTCTATCTTCTGAACGGGCGAGTTTGCGAGCAGGGTTCCGTTCCGCAGCCCGTAGCTCTGCCAAAAATCATCGGAGCCGCTCGATTTTGGACTCGCACGAAGCACAAAAGTCCAGGGCAGTTTTTAGTGAAAACGGCGCTCGAATCGGACCCTCCGTTCGCGATAAGGGCCCGTCCAAAGTTGAGAGATTTTCCCTCTTGTTGTTTTTGCGTTTTTCAAAGCGCCATTGTCGTCGACGCTCTGGGCACAAGGCGTTGCTCGATCGAGGTGCGCTTTTTCTAAAAACTTTCCGAGACTTTGGACAATCGAACGAGGCCAAGATCGCCTCTGTGGCTCATTTATGTGAGGAGCAGTCGCGTTCGGAAATCCAGTTCGCACAATTTAGCGAGTTTTTCGATCCTGATCACTTAAACGGGAATAAGTCGAGAACGAACGGTCGTATCGAAGTGCGGTTGGCGCCGTTGGAAAGAGCGCGTTTTTCTGCATCAGATAGGACCCCTTTCTTGAAAAAAAATTTTCGAAAAAAACCGAATTTTTTGTTTTTTCGATCGCGACGAGCGACACATAGGACGACGCGCATTTACACGGCGCGTCGACCTGCGCAAGAATTTTTCCGATCGGATCAATAGTTTTCGAGATATGTGCGATCAAACGTCTATCTTCTGAACGGGCGAGTTTGCGAGCAGGGTTCCGTTCCGCAGCCCGTAGCTCTGCCAAAAATCATCGGAGCCGCTCGATTTTGGACTCGCACGAAGCACAAAAGTCCAGGGCAGTTTTTAGTGAAAACGGCGCTCGAATCGGACCCTCCGTTCGCGATAAGGGCCCGTCCAAAGTTGAGAGATTTTCCCTCTTGTTGTTTTTGCGTTTTTCAAAGCGCCATTGTCGTCGACGCTCTGGGCACAAGGCGTTGCTCGATCGAGGTGCGCTTTTTCTAAAAACTTTCCGAGACTTTGGGCAATCGAACGAGGCCAAGATCGCCTCTGTGGCTCTTTTATTTGAGCAGCAGTCGCGTTCGGAAATCCAGTTCGCACAATTTAGCGAGTTTTTCGACCCTGATCACTTAAACGGGAATAAGTCGAGAACGAACGGTCGTATCGAAGTGCGGTTGGCGCCGTTGGAAAGAGCGCGTTTTTCTGCATCAGATAGGACCCCTTTCTTGAAAAAAAATTTTCGAAAAAAATCGAATTTTTTGTTTTTTCGATCGCGACGAACGACACATAGGACGACGCGCATTTACACGGCGCGTCGACCTGCGCAAGAATTTTTCCGATCGGATCAATAGTTTTCGAGATATGTGCGATCAAACGTCTATCTTCTGAACGGGCGAGTTTGCGAGCAGGGTTCCGTTCCGCAGCCCGTAGCTCTGCCAAAAATCATCGGAGCCGCTCGATTTTGGACTCGCACGAAGCACAAAAGTCCAGGGCAGTTTTTAGTGAAAACGGCGCTCGAATCGGACCCTCCGTTCGCGATAAGGGCCCGTCCAAAGTTGAGAGATTTTCCCTCTTGTTGTTTTTGCGTTTTTCAAAGCGCCATTGTCGTCGACGCTCTGGGCACAAGGCGTTGCTCGATCGAGGTGCGCTTTTTCTAAAAACTTTCCGAGACTTTGAGCAATCGAACGAGGCCAAGATCGCCTCTGTGGCTCTTTTATTTGAGCAGCAGTCGCGTTCGGAAATCCAGTTCGCACAATTTAGCGAGTTTTTCGACCCTGATCACTTAAACGGGAATAAGTCGAGAACGAACGGTCGTATCGAAGTGCGGTTGGCGCCGTTGGAAAGAGCGCGTTTTTCTGCATCAGATAGGACCCCTTTCTTGAAAAAAAATTTTCGAAAAAAATCGAATTTTTTGTTTTTTCGATCGCGACGAGCGACACATAGGACGACGCGCATTTACACGGCGCGTCGACCTGCGCAAGAATTTTTCCGATCGGATCAATAGTTTTCGAGATATGTGCGATCAAACGTCTATCTTCTGAACGGGCGAGTTTGCGAGCAGGGCTCCGTTCCGCAGCCCGTAGCTCCGCCAAAAATCATCGGAGCCGCTCGATTTTGGACTCGTACGAAGCACAAAAGTCCAGGGCAGTTTTTAGTGAAAACGGCGCTCGAATCGGACCCTCCGTTCGCGATAAGGGCCCGTCCAAAGTTGAGAGATTTTCCCTCTTGTTGTTTTTGCGTTTTTCAAAGCGCCATTGTCGTCGACGCTCTGGGCACAAGGCGTTGCTCGATCGAGGTGCGCTTTTTCTAAAAACTTTCCGAGACTTTGGGCAATCGAACGAGGCCAAGATCGCCTCTGTGGCTCTTTTATTTGAGCAGCAGTCGCGTTCGGAAATCCAGTTCGCACAATTTAGCGAGTTTTTCGACCCTGATCACTTAAACGGGAATAAGTCGAGAACGAACGGTCGTATCGAAGTGCGGTTGGCGCCGTTGGAAAGAGCGCGTTTTTCTGCATCAGATAGGACCCCTTTCTTGAAAAAAAATTTTCGAAAAAAATCGAATTTTTTGTTTTTTCGATCCCGACGAGCGACACATAGGACGACGCGCAATTACACGGCGCGTCGACCTGCGCAAGAATTTTTCCGATCGGATCAATAGTTTTCGAGATATGTGCGATCAAACGTCTATCTTCTGAACGGGCGAGTTTGCGAGCAGGGTTCCGTTCCGCAGCCCGTAGCTCTGCCAAAAATCATCGGAGCCGCTCGATTTTGGACTCGCACGAAGCACAAAAGTCCAGGGCAGTTTTTAGTGAAAACGGCGCTCGAATCGGACCCTCCGTTCGCGATAAGGGCCCGTCCAAAGTTGAGAGATTTTCCCTCTTGTTGTTTTTGCGTTTTTCAAAGCGCCATTGTCGTCGACGCTCTGGGCACAAGGCGTTGCTCGATCGAGGTGCGCTTTTTCTAAAAACTTTCCGAGACTTTGGACAATCGAACGAGGCCAAGATCGCCTCTGTGGCTCATTTATGTGAGGAGCAGTCGCGTTCGGAAATCCAGTTCGCACAATTTAGCGAGTTTTTCGATCCTGATCACTTAAACGGGAATAAGTCGAGAACGAACGGTCGTATCGAAGTGCGGTTGGCGCCGTTGGAAAGAGCGCGTTTTTCTGCATCAGATAGGACCCCTTTCTTGAAAAAAAATTTTCGAAAAAAACCGAATTTTTTGTTTTTTCGATCGCGACGAGCGACACATAGGACGACGCGCATTTACACGGCGCGTCGACCTGCGCAAGAATTTTTCCGATCGGATCAATAGTTTTCGAGATATGTGCGATCAAACGTCTATCTTCTGAACGGGCGAGTTTGCGAGCAGGGTTCCGTTCCGCAGCCCGTAGCTCTGCCAAAAATCATCGGAGCCGCTCGATTTTGGACTCGCACGAAGCACAAAAGTCCAGGGCAGTTTTTAGTGAAAACGGCGCTCGAATCGGACCCTCCGTTCGCGATAAGGGCCCGTCCAAAGTTGAGAGATTTTCCCTCTTGTTGTTTTTGCGTATTTCAAAGCGCCATTGTCGTCGACGCTCTGGGCACAAGGCGTTGCTCGATCGAGGTGCGCTTTTTCTAAAAACTTTCCGAGACTTTGGGCAATCGAACGAGGCCAAGATCGCCTCTGTCGCTCTTTTATTTGAGCAGCAGTCGCGTTCGGAAATCCAGTTCGCACAATTTAGCGAGTTTTTCGACCCTGATCACTTAAACGGGAATAAGTCGAGAACGAACGGTCGTATCGAAGTGCGGTTGGCGCCGTTGGAAAGAGCGCGTTTTTCTGCATCAGATAGGACCCCTTTCTTGACAAAAAATTTTCGAAAAAAATCGAATTTTTTGTTTTTTCGATCGCGACGAGCGACACATAGGACGACGCGCATTTACACGGCGCGTCGACCTGCGCAAGAATTTTTCCGATCGGATCAATAGTTTTCGAGATATGTGCGATCAAACGTCTATCTTCTGAACGGGCGAGTTTGCGAGCAGGGCTCCGTTCCGCAGCCCGTAGCTCCGCCAAAAATCATCGGAGCCGCTCGATTTTGGACTCGTACGAAGCACAAAAGTCCAGGGCAGTTTTTAGTGAAAACGGCGCTCGAATCGGACCCTCCGTTCGCGATAAGGGCCCGTCCAAAGTTGAGAGATTTTCCCTCTTGTTGTTTTTGCGTATTTCAAAGCGCCATTGTCGTTGACGCTCTGGGCACAAGGCGTTGCTCGATCGAGGTGCGCTTTTTCTAAAAACTTTCCGAGACTTTGGGCAATCGAACGAGGCCAAGATCGCCTCTGTCGCTCTTTTATTTGAGCAGCAGTCGCGTTCGGAAATCCAGTTCGCACAATTTAGCGAGTTTTTCGACCCTGATCACTTAAACGGGAATAAGTCGAGAACGAACGGTCGTATCGAAGTGCGGTTGGCGCCGTTGGAAAGAGCGCGTTTTTCTGCATCAGATAGGACCCCTTTCTTGAAAAAAAATTTTCGAAAAAAATCGAATTTTTTGTTTTTTCGATCGCGACGAGCGACACATAGGACGACGCGCATTTACACGGCGCGTCGACCTGCGCAAGAATTTTTCCGATCGGATCAATAGTTTTCGAGATATGTGCGATCAAACGTCTATCTTCTGAACGGGCGAGTTTGCGAGCAGGGCTCCGTTCCGCAGCCCGTAGCTCCGCCAAAAATCATCGGAGCCGCTCGATTTTGGACTCGTACGAAGCACAAAAGTCCAGGGCAGTTTTTAGTGAAAACGGCGCTCGAATCGGACCCTCCGTTCGCGATAAGGGCCCGTCCAAAGTTGAGAGATTTTCCCTCTTGTTGTTTTTGCGTTTTTCAAAGCGCCATTGTCGTCGACGCTCTGGGCACAAGGCGTTGCTCGATCGAGGTGCGCTTTTTCTAAAAACTTTCCGAGACTTTGGGCAATCGAACGAGGCCAAGATCGCCTCTGTGGCTCTTTTATTTGAGCAGCAGTCGCGTTCGGAAATCCAGTTCGCACAATTTAGCGAGTTTTTCGACCCTGATCACTTAAACGGGAATAAGTCGAGAACGAACGGTCGTATCGAAGTGCGGTTGGCGCCGTTGGAAAGAGCGCGTTTTTCTGCATCAGATAGGACCCCTTTCTTGAAAAAAAATTTTCGAAAAAAATCGAATTTTTTGTTTTTTCGATCGCGACGAGCGACACATAGGACGACGCGCATTTACACGGCGCGTCGACCTGCGCAAGAATTTTTCCGATCGGATCAATAGTTTTCGAGATATGTGCGATCAAACGTCTATCTTCTGAACGGGCGAGTTTGCGAGCAGGGCTCCGTTCCGCAGCCCGTAGCTCCGCCAAAAATCATCGGAGCCGCTCGATTTTGGACTCGTACGAAGCACAAAAGTCCAGGGCAGTTTTTAGTGAAAACGGCGCTCGAATCGGACCCTCCGTTCGCGATAAGGGCCCGTCCAAAGTTGAGAGATTTTCCCTCTTGTTGTTTTTGCGTATTTCAAAGCGCCATTGTCGTTGACGCTCTGGGCACAAGGCGTTGCTCGATCGAGGTGCGCTTTTTCTAAAAACTTTCCGAGACTTTGGGCAATCGAACGAGGCCAAGATCGCCTCTGTCGCTCTTTTATTTGAGCAGCAGTCGCGTTCGGAAATCCAGTTCGCACAATTTAGCGAGTTTTTCGACCCTGATCACTTAAACGGGAATAAGTCGAGAACGAACGGTCGTATCGAAGTGCGGTTGGCGCCGTTGGAAAGAGCGCGTTTTTCTGCATCAGATAGGACCCCTTTCTTGAAAAAAAATTTTCGAAAAAAATCGAATTTTTTGTTTTTTCGATCGCGACGAGCGACACATAGGACGACGCGCATTTACACGGCGCGTCGACCTGCGCAAGAATTTTTCCGATCGGATCAATAGTTTTCGAGATATGTGCGATCAAACGTCTATCTTCTGAACGGGCGAGTTTGCGAGCAGGGCTCCGTTCCGCAGCCCGTAGCTCCGCCAAAAATCATCGGAGCCGCTCGATTTTGGACTCGTACGAAGCACAAAAGTCCAGGGCAGTTTTTAGTGAAAACGGCGCTCGAATCGGACCCTCCGTTCGCGATAAGGGCCCGTCCAAAGTTGAGAGATTTTCCCTCTTGTTGTTTTTGCGTATTTCAAAGCGCCATTGTCGTTGACGCTCTGGGCACAAGGCGTTGCTCGATCGAGGTGCGCTTTTTCTAAAAACTTTCCGAGACTTTGGGCAATCGAACGAGGCCAAGATCGCCTCTGTCGCTCTTTTATTTGAGCAGCAGTCGCGTTCGGAAATCCAGTTCGCACAATTTAGCGAGTTTTTCGACCCTGATCACTTAAACGGGAATAAGTCGAGAACGAACGGTCGTATCGAAGTGCGGTTGGCGCCGTTGGAAAGAGCGCGTTTTTCTGCATCAGATAGGACCCCTTTCTTGAAAAAAAATTTTCGAAAAAAATCGAATTTTTTGTTTTTTCGATCGCGACGAGCGACACATAGGACGACGCGCATTTACACGGCGCGTCGACCTGCGCAAGAATTTTTCCGATCGGATCAATAGTTTTCGAGATATGTGCGATCAAACGTCTATCTTCTGAACGGGCGAGTTTGCGAGCAGGGCTCCGTTCCGCAGCCCGTAGCTCCGCCAAAAATCATCGGAGCCGCTCGATTTTGGACTCGTACGAAGCACAAAAGTCCAGGGCAGTTTTTAGTGAAAACGGCGCTCGAATCGGACCCTCCGTTCGCGATAAGGGCCCGTCCAAAGTTGAGAGATTTTCCCTCTTGTTGTTTTTGCGTATTTCAAAGCGCCATTGTCGTTGACGCTCTGGGCACAAGGCGTTGCTCGATCGAGGTGCGCTTTTTCTAAAAACTTTCCGAGACTTTGGGCAATCGAACGAGGCCAAGATCGCCTCTGTCGCTCTTTTATTTGAGCAGCAGTCGCGTTCGGAAATCCAGTTCGCACAATTTAGCGAGTTTTTCGACCCTGATCACTTAAACGGGAATAAGTCGAGAACGAACGGTCGTATCGAAGTGCGGTTGGCGCCGTTGGAAAGAGCGCGTTTTTCTGCATCAGATAGGACCCCTTTCTTGAAAAAAAATTTTCGAAAAAAATCGAATTTTTTGTTTTTTCGATCGCGACGAGCGACACATAGGACGACGCGCATTTACACGGCGCGTCGACCTGCGCAAGAATTTTTCCGATCGGATCAATAGTTTTCGAGATATGTGCGATCAAACGTCTATCTTCTGAACGGGCGAGTTTGCGAGCAGGGCTCCGTTCCGCAGCCCGTAGCTCCGCCAAAAATCATCGGAGCCGCTCGATTTTGGACTCGTACGAAGCACAAAAGTCCAGGGCAGTTTTTAGTGAAAACGGCGCTCGAATCGGACCCTCCGTTCGCGATAAGGGCCCGTCCAAAGTTGAGAGATTTTCCCTCTTGTTGTTTTTGCGTATTTCAAAGCGCCATTGTCGTTGACGCTCTGGGCACAAGGCGTTGCTCGATCGAGGTGCGCTTTTTCTAAAAACTTTCCGAGACTTTGGGCAATCGAACGAGGCCAAGATCGCCTCTGTCGCTCTTTTATTTGAGCAGCAGTCGCGTTCGGAAATCCAGTTCGCACAATTTAGCGAGTTTTTCGACCCTGATCACTTAAACGGGAATAAGTCGAGAACGAACGGTCGTATCGAAGTGCGGTTGGCGCCGTTGGAAAGAGCGCGTTTTTCTGCATCAGATAGGACCCCTTTCTTGAAAAAAAATTTTCGAAAAAAATCGAATTTTTTGTTTTTTCGATCGCGACGAGCGACACATAGGACGACGCGCATTTACACGGCGCGTCGACCTGCGCAAGAATTTTTCCGATCGGATCAATAGTTTTCGAGATATGTGCGATCAAACGTCTATCTTCTGAACGGGCGAGTTTGCGAGCAGGGCTCCGTTCCGCAGCCCGTAGCTCCGCCAAAAATCATCGGAGCCGCTCGATTTTGGACTCGTACGAAGCACAAAAGTCCAGGGCAGTTTTTAGTGAAAACGGCGCTCGAATCGGACCCTCCGTTCGCGATAAGGGCCCGTCCAAAGTTGAGAGATTTTCCCTCTTGTTGTTTTTGCGTATTTCAAAGCGCCATTGTCGTTGACGCTCTGGGCACAAGGCGTTGCTCGATCGAGGTGCGCTTTTTCTAAAAACTTTCCGAGACTTTGGGCAATCGAACGAGGCCAAGATCGCCTCTGTCGCTCTTTTATTTGAGCAGCAGTCGCGTTCGGAAATCCAGTTCGCACAATTTAGCGAGTTTTTCGACCCTGATCACTTAAACGGGAATAAGTCGAGAACGAACGGTCGTATCGAAGTGCGGTTGGCGCCGTTGGAAAGAGCGCGTTTTTCTGCATCAGATAGGACCCCTTTCTTGAAAAAAAATTTTCGAAAAAAATCGAATTTTTTGTTTTTTCGATCGCGACGAGCGACACATAGGACGACGCGCATTTACACGGCGCGTCGACCTGCGCAAGAATTTTTCCGATCGGATCAATAGTTTTCGAGATATGTGCGATCAAACGTCTATCTTCTGAACGGGCGAGTTTGCGAGCAGGGCTCCGTTCCGCAGCCCGTAGCTCCGCCAAAAATCATCGGAGCCGCTCGATTTTGGACTCGTACGAAGCACAAAAGTCCAGGGCAGTTTTTAGTGAAAACGGCGCTCGAATCGGACCCTCCGTTCGCGATAAGGGCCCGTCCAAAGTTGAGAGATTTTCCCTCTTGTTGTTTTTGCGTATTTCAAAGCGCCATTGTCGTTGACGCTCTGGGCACAAGGCGTTGCTCGATCGAGGTGCGCTTTTTCTAAAAACTTTCCGAGACTTTGGGCAATCGAACGAGGCCAAGATCGCCTCTGTCGCTCTTTTATTTGAGCAGCAGTCGCGTTCGGAAATCCAGTTCGCACAATTTAGCGAGTTTTTCGACCCTGATCACTTAAACGGGAATAAGTCGAGAACGAACGGTCGTATCGAAGTGCGGTTGGCGCCGTTGGAAAGAGCGCGTTTTTCTGCATCAGATAGGACCCCTTTCTTGAAAAAAAATTTTCGAAAAAAATCGAATTTTTTGTTTTTTCGATCGCGACGAGCGACACATAGGACGACGCGCATTTACACGGCGCGTCGACCTGCGCAAGAATTTTTCCGATCGGATCAATAGTTTTCGAGATATGTGCGATCAAACGTCTATCTTCTGAACGGGCGAGTTTGCGAGCAGGGCTCCGTTCCGCAGCCCGTAGCTCCGCCAAAAATCATCGGAGCCGCTCGATTTTGGACTCGTACGAAGCACAAAAGTCCAGGGCAGTTTTTAGTGAAAACGGCGCTCGAATCGGACCCTCCGTTCGCGATAAGGGCCCGTCCAAAGTTGAGAGATTTTCCCTCTTGTTGTTTTTGCGTATTTCAAAGCGCCATTGTCGTTGACGCTCTGGGCACAAGGCGTTGCTCGATCGAGGTGCGCTTTTTCTAAAAACTTTCCGAGACTTTGGGCAATCGAACGAGGCCAAGATCGCCTCTGTCGCTCTTTTATTTGAGCAGCAGTCGCGTTCGGAAATCCAGTTCGCACAATTTAGCGAGTTTTTCGACCCTGATCACTTAAACGGGAATAAGTCGAGAACGAACGGTCGTATCGAAGTGCGGTTGGCGCCGTTGGAAAGAGCGCGTTTTTCTGCATCAGATAGGACCCCTTTCTTGAAAAAAAATTTTCGAAAAAAATCGAATTTTTTGTTTTTTCGATCGCGACGAGCGACACATAGGACGACGCGCATTTACACGGCGCGTCGACCTGCGCAAGAATTTTTCCGATCGGATCAATAGTTTTCGAGATATGTGCGATCAAACGTTTATCTTCTGAACGGGCGAGTTTGCGAGCAGGGCTCCGTTCCGCAGCCCGTAGCTCCGCCAAAAATCATCGGAGCCGCTCGATTTTAGACTCGTACGAAGCACAAAAGTCCAGGGCAGTTTTTAGTGAAAACGGCGCTCGAATCGGACCCTCCGTTCGCGATAAGGGCCCGTCCAAAGTTGAGAGATTTTCCCTCTTGTTGTTTTTGCGTATTTCAAAGCGCCATTGTCGTTGACGCTCTGGGCACAAGGCGTTGCTCGATCGAGGTGCGCTTTTTCTAAAAACTTTCCGAGACTTTGGGCAATCGAACGAGGTCAAGATCGCCTCTGTGGCTCTTTTATTTGAGCAGCAGTAGCGTTCGGAAATCCAGTTCGCACAATTTAGCGAGTTTTTCGACCCTGATCACTTAAACGGGAATAAGTCGAGAACGAACGGTCGTATCGAAGTGCGGTTGGCGCCGTTGGAAAGAGCGCGTTTTTCTGCATCAGATAGGACCCCTTTCTTGAAAAAAATTTTTCGAAAAAAATCGAATTTTTTGTTTTTTCGATCGCGACGAGCGACACATAGGACGACGCGCATTTACACGGCGCGTCGACCTGCGCAAGAATTTTTCCGATCGGATCAATAGTTTTCGAGATATGTGCGATCAAACGTCTATCTTCTGAACGGGCGAGTTTGCGAGCAGGGTTCCGTTCCGCAGCCCGTAGCTCTGCCAAAAATCATCGGAGCCGCTCGATTTTGGACTCGCACGAAGCACAAAAGTCCAGGGCAGTTTTTAGTGAAAACGGCGCTCGAATCGGACCCTCCGTTCGCGATAAGGGCCCGTCCAAAGTTGAGAGATTTTCCCTCTTGTTGTTTTTGCGTATTTCAAAGCGCCATTGTCGTTGACGCTCTGGGCACAAGGCGTTGCTCGATCGAGGTGCGCTTTTTCTAAAAACTTTCCGAGACTTTGGGCAATCGAACGAGGTCAAGATCGCCTCTGTGGCTCTTTTATTTGAGCAGCAGTAGCGTTCGGAAATCCAGTTCGCACAATTTAGCGAGTTTTTCGACCCTGATCACTTAAACGGGAATAAGTCGAGAACGAACGGTCGTATCGAAGTGCGGTTGGCGCCGTTGGAAAGAGCGCGTTTTTCTGCATCAGATAGGACCCCTTTCTTGAAAAAAATTTTTCGAAAAAAATCGAATTTTTTGTTTTTTCGATCGCGACGAGCGACACATAGGACGACGCGCATTTACACGGCGCGTCGACCTGCGCAAGAATTTTTCCGATCGGATCAATAGTTTTCGAGATATGTGCGATCAAACGTCTATCTTCTGAACGGGCGAGTTTGCGAGCAGGGTTCCGTTCCGCAGCCCGTAGCTCTGCCAAAAATCATCGGAGCCGCTCGATTTTGGACTCGCACGAAGCACAAAAGTCCAGGGCAGTTTTTAGTGAAAACGGCGCTCGAATCGGACCCTCCGTTCGCGATAAGGGCCCGTCCAAAGTTGAGAGATTTTCCCTCTTGTTGTTTTTGCGTATTTCAAAGCGCCATTGTCGTTGACGCTCTGGGCACAAGGCGTTGCTCGATCGAGGTGCGCTTTTTCTAAAAACTTTCCGAGACTTTGGGCAATCGAACGAGGTCAAGATCGCCTCTGTGGCTCTTTTATTTGAGCAGCAGTAGCGTTCGGAAATCCAGTTCGCACAATTTAGCGAGTTTTTCGACCCTGATCACTTAAACGGGAATAAGTCGAGAACGAACGGTCGTATCGAAGTGCGGTTGGCGCCGTTGGAAAGAGCGCGTTTTTCTGCATCAGATAGGACCCCTTTCTTGAAAAAAATTTTTCGAAAAAAATCGAATTTTTTGTTTTTTCGATCGCGACGAGCGACACATAGGACGACGCGCATTTACACGGCGCGTCGACCTGCGCAAGAATTTTTCCGATCGGATCAATAGTTTTCGAGATATGTGCGATCAAACGTCTATCTTCTGAACGGGCGAGTTTGCGAGCAGGGCTCCGTTCCGCAGCCCGTAGCTCCGCCAAAAATCATCGGAGCCGCTCGATTTTGGACTCGTACGAAGCACAAAAGTCCAGGGCAGTTTTTAGTGAAAACGGCGCTCGAATCGGACCCTCCGTTCGCGATAAGGGCCCGTCCAAAGTTGAGAGATTTTCCCTCTTGTTGTTTTTGCGTATTTCAAAGCGCCATTGTCGTTGACGCTCTGGGCACAAGGCGTTGCTCGATCGAGGTGCGCTTTTTCTAAAAACTTTCCGAGACTTTGGGCAATCGAACGAGGCCAAGATCGCCTCTGTCGCTCTTTTATTTGAGCAGCAGTCGCGTTCGGAAATCCAGTTCGCACAATTTAGCGAGTTTTTCGACCCTGATCACTTAAACGGGAATAAGTCGAGAACGAACGGTCGTATCGAAGTGCGGTTGGCGCCGTTGGAAAGAGCGCGTTTTTCTGCATCAGATAGGACCCCTTTCTTGAAAAAAAATTTTCGAAAAAAATCGAATTTTTTGTTTTTTCGATCGCGACGAGCGACACATAGGACGACGCGCATTTACACGGCGCGTCGACCTGCGCAAGAATTTTTCCGATCGGATCAATAGTTTTCGAGATATGTGCGATCAAACGTCTATCTTCTGAACGGGCGAGTTTGCGAGCAGGGCTCCGTTCCGCAGCCCGTAGCTCCGCCAAAAATCATCGGAGCCGCTCGATTTTGGACTCGTACGAAGCACAAAAGTCCAGGGCAGTTTTTAGTGAAAACGGCGCTCGAATCGGACCCTCCGTTCGCGATAAGGGCCCGTCCAAAGTTGAGAGATTTTCCCTCTTGTTGTTTTTGCGTTTTTCAAAGCGCCATTGTCGTCGACGCTCTGGGCACAAGGCGTTGCTCGATCGAGGTGCGCTTTTTCTAAAAACTTTCCGAGACTTTGGGCAATCGAACGAGGCCAAGATCGCCTCTGTGGCTCTTTTATTTGAGCAGCAGTCGCGTTCGGAAATCCAGTTCGCACAATTTAGCGAGTTTTTCGACCCTGATCACTTAAACGGGAATAAGTCGAGAACGAACGGTCGTATCGAAGTGCGGTTGGCGCCGTTGGAAAGAGCGCGTTTTTCTGCATCAGATAGGACCCCTTTCTTGAAAAAAAATTTTCGAAAAAAATCGAATTTTTTGTTTTTTCGATCCCGACGAGCGACACATAGGACGACGCGCAATTACACGGCGCGTCGACCTGCGCAAGAATTTTTCCGATCGGATCAATAGTTTTCGAGATATGTGCGATCAAACGTCTATCTTCTGAACGGGCGAGTTTGCGAGCAGGGTTCCGTTCCGCAGCCCGTAGCTCTGCCAAAAATCATCGGAGCCGCTCGATTTTGGACTCGCACGAAGCACAAAAGTCCAGGGCAGTTTTTAGTGAAAACGGCGCTCGAATCGGACCCTCCGTTCGCGATAAGGGCCCGTCCAAAGTTGAGAGATTTTCCCTCTTGTTGTTTTTGCGTTTTTCAAAGCGCCATTGTCGTCGACGCTCTGGGCACAAGGCGTTGCTCGATCGAGGTGCGCTTTTTCTAAAAACTTTCCGAGACTTTGGACAATCGAACGAGGCCAAGATCGCCTCTGTGGCTCATTTATGTGAGGAGCAGTCGCGTTCGGAAATCCAGTTCGCACAATTTAGCGAGTTTTTCGATCCTGATCACTTAAACGGGAATAAGTCGAGAACGAACGGTCGTATCGAAGTGCGGTTGGCGCCGTTGGAAAGAGCGCGTTTTTCTGCATCAGATAGGACCCCTTTCTTGAAAAAAAATTTTCGAAAAAAACCGAATTTTTTGTTTTTTCGATCGCGACGAGCGACACATAGGACGACGCGCATTTACACGGCGCGTCGACCTGCGCAAGAATTTTTCCGATCGGATCAATAGTTTTCGAGATATGTGCGATCAAACGTCTATCTTCTGAACGGGCGAGTTTGCGAGCAGGGTTCCGTTCCGCAGCCCGTAGCTCTGCCAAAAATCATCGGAGCCGCTCGATTTTGGACTCGCACGAAGCACAAAAGTCCAGGGCAGTTTTTAGTGAAAACGGCGCTCGAATCGGACCCTCCGTTCGCGATAAGGGCCCGTCCAAAGTTGAGAGATTTTCCCTCTTGTTGTTTTTGCGTTTTTCAAAGCGCCATTGTCGTCGACGCTCTGGGCACAAGGCGTTGCTCGATCGAGGTGCGCTTTTTCTAAAAACTTTCCGAGACTTTGGACAATCGAACGAGGCCAAGATCGCCTCTGTGGCTCATTTATGTGAGGAGCAGTCGCGTTCGGAAATCCAGTTCGCACAATTTAGCGAGTTTTTCGATCCTGATCACTTAAACGGGAATAAGTCGAGAACGAACGGTCGTATCGAAGTGCGGTTGGCGCCGTTGGAAAGAGCGCGTTTTTCTGCATCAGATAGGACCCCTTTCTTGAAAAAAAATTTTCGAAAAAAACCGAATTTTTTGTTTTTTCGATCGCGACGAGCGACACATAGGACGACGCGCATTTACACGGCGCGTCGACCTGCGCAAGAATTTTTCCGATCGGATCAATAGTTTTCGAGATATGTGCGATCAAACGTCTATCTTCTGAACGGGCGAGTTTGCGAGCAGGGTTCCGTTCCGCAGCCCGTAGCTCTGCCAAAAATCATCGGAGCCGCTCGATTTTGGACTCGCACGAAGCACAAAAGTCCAGGGCAGTTTTTAGTGAAAACGGCGCTCGAATCGGACCCTCCGTTCGCGATAAGGGCCCGTCCAAAGTTGAGAGATTTTCCCTCTTGTTGTTTTTGCGTTTTTCAAAGCGCCATTGTCGTCGACGCTCTGGGCACAAGGCGTTGCTCGATCGAGGTGCGCTTTTTCTAAAAACTTTCCGAGACTTTGGGCAATCGAACGAGGCCAAGATCGCCTCTGTGGCTCTTTTATTTGAGCAGCAGTCGCGTTCGGAAATCCAGTTCGCACAATTTAGCGAGTTTTTCGACCCTGATCACTTAAACGGGAATAAGTCGAGAACGAACGGTCGTATCGAAGTGCGGTTGGCGCCGTTGGAAAGAGCGCGTTTTTCTGCATCAGATAGGACCCCTTTCTTGAAAAAAAATTTTCGAAAAAAATCGAATTTTTTGTTTTTTCGATCGCGACGAACGACACATAGGACGACGCGCATTTACACGGCGCGTCGACCTGCGCAAGAATTTTTCCGATCGGATCAATAGTTTTCGAGATATGTGCGATCAAACGTCTATCTTCTGAACGGGCGAGTTTGCGAGCAGGGTTCCGTTCCGCAGCCCGTAGCTCTGCCAAAAATCATCGGAGCCGCTCGATTTTGGACTCGCACGAAGCACAAAAGTCCAGGGCAGTTTTTAGTGAAAACGGCGCTCGAATCGGACCCTCCGTTCGCGATAAGGGCCCGTCCAAAGTTGAGAGATTTTCCCTCTTGTTGTTTTTGCGTTTTTCAAAGCGCCATTGTCGTCGACGCTCTGGGCACAAGGCGTTGCTCGATCGAGGTGCGCTTTTTCTAAAAACTTTCCGAGACTTTGAGCAATCGAACGAGGCCAAGATCGCCTCTGTGGCTCTTTTATTTGAGCAGCAGTCGCGTTCGGAAATCCAGTTCGCACAATTTAGCGAGTTTTTCGACCCTGATCACTTAAACGGGAATAAGTCGAGAACGAACGGTCGTATCGAAGTGCGGTTGGCGCCGTTGGAAAGAGCGCGTTTTTCTGCATCAGATAGGACCCCTTTCTTGAAAAAAAATTTTCGAAAAAAATCGAATTTTTTGTTTTTTCGATCGCGACGAGCGACACATAGGACGACGCGCATTTACACGGCGCGTCGACCTGCGCAAGAATTTTTCCGATCGGATCAATAGTTTTCGAGATATGTGCGATCAAACGTCTATCTTCTGAACGGGCGAGTTTGCGAGCAGGGCTCCGTTCCGCAGCCCGTAGCTCCGCCAAAAATCATCGGAGCCGCTCGATTTTGGACTCGTACGAAGCACAAAAGTCCAGGGCAGTTTTTAGTGAAAACGGCGCTCGAATCGGACCCTCCGTTCGCGATAAGGGCCCGTCCAAAGTTGAGAGATTTTCCCTCTTGTTGTTTTTGCGTTTTTCAAAGCGCCATTGTCGTCGACGCTCTGGGCACAAGGCGTTGCTCGATCGAGGTGCGCTTTTTCTAAAAACTTTCCGAGACTTTGGGCAATCGAACGAGGCCAAGATCGCCTCTGTGGCTCTTTTATTTGAGCAGCAGTCGCGTTCGGAAATCCAGTTCGCACAATTTAGCGAGTTTTTCGACCCTGATCACTTAAACGGGAATAAGTCGAGAACGAACGGTCGTATCGAAGTGCGGTTGGCGCCGTTGGAAAGAGCGCGTTTTTCTGCATCAGATAGGACCCCTTTCTTGAAAAAAAATTTTCGAAAAAAATCGAATTTTTTGTTTTTTCGATCCCGACGAGCGACACATAGGACGACGCGCAATTACACGGCGCGTCGACCTGCGCAAGAATTTTTCCGATCGGATCAATAGTTTTCGAGATATGTGCGATCAAACGTCTATCTTCTGAACGGGCGAGTTTGCGAGCAGGGTTCCGTTCCGCAGCCCGTAGCTCTGCCAAAAATCATCGGAGCCGCTCGATTTTGGACTCGCACGAAGCACAAAAGTCCAGGGCAGTTTTTAGTGAAAACGGCGCTCGAATCGGACCCTCCGTTCGCGATAAGGGCCCGTCCAAATTTGAGAGATTTTCCCTCTTGTTGTTTTTGCGTTTTTCAAAGCGCCATTGTCGTCGACGCTCTGGGCACAAGGCGTTGCTCGATCGAGGTGCGCTTTTTCTAAAAACTTTCCGAGACTTTGGACAATCGAACGAGGCCAAGATCGCCTCTGTGGCTCATTTATGTGAGGAGCAGTCGCGTTCGGAAATCCAGTTCGCACAATTTAGCGAGTTTTTCGATCCTGATCACTTAAACGGGAATAAGTCGAGAACGAACGGTCGTATCGAAGTGCGGTTGGCGCCGTTGGAAAGAGCGCGTTTTTCTGCATCAGATAGGACCCCTTTCTTGAAAAAAAATTTTCGAAAAAAACCGAATTTTTTGTTTTTTCGATCGCGACGAGCGACACATAGGACGACGCGCATTTACACGGCGCGTCGACCTGCGCAAGAATTTTTCCGATCGGATCAATAGTTTTCGAGATATGTGCGATCAAACGTCTATCTTCTGAACGGGCGAGTTTGCGAGCAGGGTTCCGTTCCGCAGCCCGTAGCTCTGCCAAAAATCATCGGAGCCGCTCGATTTTGGACTCGCACGAAGCACAAAAGTCCAGGGCAGTTTTTAGTGAAAACGGCGCTCGAATCGGACCCTCCGTTCGCGATAAGGGCCCGTCCAAAGTTGAGAGATTTTCCCTCTTGTTGTTTTTGCGTTTTTCAAAGCGCCATTGTGGTCGACGCTCTGGGCACAAGGCGTTGCTCGATCGAGGTGCGCTTTTTCTAAAAACTTTCCGAGACTTTGGGCAATCGAACGAGGCCAAGATCGCCTCTGTGGCTCTTTTATTTGAGCAGCAGTCGCGTTCGGAAATCCAGTTCGCACAATTTAGCGAGTTTTTCGACCCTAATCACTTAAACGGGAATAAGTCGAGAACGAACGGTCGTATCGAAGTGCGGTTGGCGCCGTTGGAAAGAGCGCGTTTTTCTGCATCAGATAGGACCCCTTTCTTGAAAAAAAATTTTCGAAAAAAATCGAATTTTTTGTTTTTTCGATCGCGACGAGCGACACATAGGACGACGCGCATTTACACGGCGCGTCGACCTGCGCAAGAATTTTTCCGATCGGATCAATAGTTTTCGAGATATGTGCGATCAAACGTCTATCTTCTGAACGGGCGAGTTTGCGAGCAGGGTTCCGTTCCGCAGCCCGTAGCTCTGCCAAAAATCATCGGAGCCGCTCGATTTTGGACTCGCACGAAGCACAAAAGTCCAGGGCAGTTTTTAGTGAAAGCGGCGCTCGAATCGGACCCTCCGTTCGCGATAAGGGCCCGTCCAAAGTTGAGAGATTGTCCCTCTTGTTGTTTTTGCGTTTTTCAAAGCGCCATTGTCGTCGACGCTCTGGGCACAAGGCGTTGCTCGATCGAGGTGCGCTTTTTCTAAAAACTTTCCGAGACTTTGGGCAATCGAACGAGGCCAAGATCGCCTCTGTCGCTCTTTTATTTGAGCAGCAGTCGCGTTCGGAAATCCAGTTCGCACAATTTAGCGAGTTTTTCGACCCTGATCACTTAAACGGGAATAAGTCGAGAACGAACGGTCGTATCGAAGTGCGGTTGGCGCCGTTGGAAAGAGCGCGTTTTTCTGCATCAGATAGGACCCCTTTCTTGAAAAAAAATTTTCGAAAAAAATCGAATTTTTTGTTTTTTCGATCGCGACGAGCGACACATAGGACGACGCGCATTTACACGGCGCGTCGACCTGCGCAAGAATTTTTCCGATCGGATCAATAGTTTTCGAGATATGTGCGATCAAACGTCTATCTTCTGAACGGGCGAGTTTGCGAGCAGGGCTCCGTTCCGCAGCCCGTAGCTCCGCCAAAAATCATCGGAGCCGCTCGATTTTGGACTCGTA
Organism: Agrilus cyanescens; assembly: GCA_947389935.1. Classification (NCBI taxonomy): domain Eukaryota; kingdom Metazoa; phylum Arthropoda; class Insecta; order Coleoptera; family Buprestidae; genus Agrilus; species Agrilus cyanescens. The sequence goes on from OX376708.1 coordinate 29,698,650, forward strand.
CGAAGCACAAAAGTCCAGGGCAGTTTTTAGTGAAAACGGCGCTCGAATCGGACCCTCCGTTCGCGATAAGGGCCCGTCCAAAGTTGAGAGATTTTCCCTCTTGTTGTTTTTGCGTATTTCAAAGCGCCATTGTCGTTGACGCTCTGGGCACAAGGCGTTGCTCGATCGAGGTGCGCTTTTTCTAAAAACTTTCCGAGACTTTGGGCAATCGAACGAGGCCAAGATCGCCTCTGTCGCTCTTTTATTTGAGCAGCAGTCGCGTTCGGAAATCCAGTTCGCACAATTTAGCGAGTTTTTCGACCCTGATCACTTAAACGGGAATAAGTCGAGAACGAACGGTCGTATCGAAGTGCGGTTGGCGCCGTTGGAAAGAGCGCGTTTTTCTGCATCAGATAGGACCCCTTTCTTGAAAAAAAATTTTCGAAAAAAATCGAATTTTTTGTTTTTTCGATCGCGACGAGCGACACATAGGACGACGCGCATTTACACGGCGCGTCGACCTGCGCAAGAATTTTTCCGATCGGATCAATAGTTTTCGAGATATGTGCGATCAAACGTCTATCTTCTGAACGGGCGAGTTTGCGAGCAGGGCTCCGTTCCGCAGCCCGTAGCTCCGCCAAAAATCATCGGAGCCGCTCGATTTTGGACTCGTACGAAGCACAAAAGTCCAGGGCAGTTTTTAGTGAAAACGGCGCTCGAATCGGACCCTCCGTTCGCGATAAGGGCCCGTCCAAAGTTGAGAGATTTTCCCTCTTGTTGTTTTTGCGTATTTCAAAGCGCCATTGTCGTTGACGCTCTGGGCACAAGGCGTTGCTCGATCGAGGTGCGCTTTTTCTAAAAACTTTCCGAGACTTTGGGCAATCGAACGAGGCCAAGATCGCCTCTGTCGCTCTTTTATTTGAGCAGCAGTCGCGTTCGGAAATCCAGTTCGCACAATTTAGCGAGTTTTTCGACCCTGATCACTTAAACGGGAATAAGTCGAGAACGAACGGTCGTATCGAAGTGCGGTTGGCGCCGTTGGAAAGAGCGCGTTTTTCTGCATCAGATAGGACCCCTTTCTTGAAAAAAAATTTTCGAAAAAAATCGAATTTTTTGTTTTTTCGATCGCGACGAGCGACACATAGGACGACGCGCATTTACACGGCGCGTCGACCTGCGCAAGAATTTTTCCGATCGGATCAATAGTTTTCGAGATATGTGCGATCAAACGTCTATCTTCTGAACGGGCGAGTTTGCGAGCAGGGCTCCGTTCCGCAGCCCGTAGCTCCGCCAAAAATCATCGGAGCCGCTCGATTTTAGACTCGTACGAAGCACAAAAGTCCAGGGCAGTTTTTAGTGAAAACGGCGCTCGAATCGGACCCTCCGTTCGCGATAAGGGCCCGTCCAAAGTTGAGAGATTTTCCCTCTTGTTGTTTTTGCGTATTTCAAAGCGCCATTGTCGTTGACGCTCTGGGCACAAGGCGTTGCTCGATCGAGGTGCGCTTTTTCTAAAAACTTTCCGAGACTTTGGGCAATCGAACGAGGTCAAGATCGCCTCTGTGGCTCTTTTATTTGAGCAGCAGTAGCGTTCGGAAATCCAGTTCGCACAATTTAGCGAGTTTTTCGACCCTGATCACTTAAACGGGAATAAGTCGAGAACGAACGGTCGTATCGAAGTGCGGTTGGCGCCGTTGGAAAGAGCGCGTTTTTCTGCATCAGATAGGACCCCTTTCTTGAAAAAAATTTTTCGAAAAAAATCGAATTTTTTGTTTTTTCGATCGCGACGAGCGACACATAGGACGACGCGCATTTACACGGCGCGTCGACCTGCGCAAGAATTTTTCCGATCGGATCAATAGTTTTCGAGATATGTGCGATCAAACGTCTATCTTCTGAACGGGCGAGTTTGCGAGCAGGGTTCCGTTCCGCAGCCCGTAGCTCTGCCAAAAATCATCGGAGCCGCTCGATTTTGGACTCGCACGAAGCACAAAAGTCCAGGGCAGTTTTTAGTGAAAACGGCGCTCGAATCGGACCCTCCGTTCGCGATAAGGGCCCGTCCAAAGTTGAGAGATTTTCCCTCTTGTTGTTTTTGCGTATTTCAAAGCGCCATTGTCGTTGACGCTCTGGGCACAAGGCGTTGCTCGATCGAGGTGCGCTTTTTCTAAAAACTTTCCGAGACTTTGGGCAATCGAACGAGGTCAAGATCGCCTCTGTGGCTCTTTTATTTGAGCAGCAGTAGCGTTCGGAAATCCAGTTCGCACAATTTAGCGAGTTTTTCGACCCTGATCACTTAAACGGGAATAAGTCGAGAACGAACGGTCGTATCGAAGTGCGGTTGGCGCCGTTGGAAAGAGCGCGTTTTTCTGCATCAGATAGGACCCCTTTCTTGAAAAAAATTTTTCGAAAAAAATCGAATTTTTTGTTTTTTCGATCGCGACGAGCGACACATAGGACGACGCGCATTTACACGGCGCGTCGACCTGCGCAAGAATTTTTCCGATCGGATCAATAGTTTTCGAGATATGTGCGATCAAACGTCTATCTTCTGAACGGGCGAGTTTGCGAGCAGGGTTCCGTTCCGCAGCCCGTAGCTCTGCCAAAAATCATCGGAGCCGCTCGATTTTGGACTCGCACGAAGCACAAAAGTCCAGGGCAGTTTTTAGTGAAAACGGCGCTCGAATCGGACCCTCCGTTCGCGATAAGGGCCCGTCCAAAGTTGAGAGATTTTCCCTCTTGTTGTTTTTGCGTATTTCAAAGCGCCATTGTCGTTGACGCTCTGGGCACAAGGCGTTGCTCGATCGAGGTGCGCTTTTTCTAAAAACTTTCCGAGACTTTGGGCAATCGAACGAGGTCAAGATCGCCTCTGTGGCTCTTTTATTTGAGCAGCAGTAGCGTTCGGAAATCCAGTTCGCACAATTTAGCGAGTTTTTCGACCCTGATCACTTAAACGGGAATAAGTCGAGAACGAACGGTCGTATCGAAGTGCGGTTGGCGCCGTTGGAAAGAGCGCGTTTTTCTGCATCAGATAGGACCCCTTTCTTGAAAAAAATTTTTCGAAAAAAATCGAATTTTTTGTTTTTTCGATCGCGACGAGCGACACATAGGACGACGCGCATTTACACGGCGCGTCGACCTGCGCAAGAATTTTTCCGATCGGATCAATAGTTTTCGAGATATGTGCGATCAAACGTCTATCTTCTGAACGGGCGAGTTTGCGAGCAGGGCTCCGTTCCGCAGCCCGTAGCTCCGCCAAAAATCATCGGAGCCGCTCGATTTTGGACTCGTACGAAGCACAAAAGTCCAGGGCAGTTTTTAGTGAAAACGGCGCTCGAATCGGACCCTCCGTTCGCGATAAGGGCCCGTCCAAAGTTGAGAGATTTTCCCTCTTGTTGTTTTTGCGTATTTCAAAGCGCCATTGTCGTTGACGCTCTGGGCACAAGGCGTTGCTCGATCGAGGTGCGCTTTTTCTAAAAACTTTCCGAGACTTTGGGCAATCGAACGAGGCCAAGATCGCCTCTGTGGCTCTTTTATTTGAGCAGCAGTAGCGTTCGGAAATCCAGTTCGCACAATTTAGCGAGTTTTTCGACCCTGATCACTTAAACGGGAATAAGTCGAGAACGAACGGTCGTATCGAAGTGCGGTTGGCGCCGTTGGAAAGAGCGCGTTTTTCTGCATCAGATAGGACCCCTTTCTTGAAAAAAAATTTTCGAAAAAAATCGAATTTTTTGTTTTTTCGATCGCGACGAGCGACACATAGGACGACGCGCATTTACACGGCGCGTCGACCTGCGCAAGAATTTTTCCGATCGGATCAATAGTTTTCGAGATATGTGCGATCAAACGTCTATCTTCTGAACGGGCGAGTTTGCGAGCAGGGTTCCGTTCCGCAGCCCGTAGCTCTGCCAAAAATCATCGGAGCCGCTCGATTTTGGACTCGCACGAAGCACAAAAGTCCAGGGCAGTTTTTAGTGAAAACGGCGCTCGAATCGGACCCTCCGTTCGCGATAAGGGCCCGTCCAAAGTTGAGAGATTTTCCCTCTTGTTGTTTTTGCGTATTTCAAAGCGCCATTGTCGTTGACGCTCTGGGCACAAGGCGTTGCTCGATCGAGGTGCGCTTTTTCTAAAAACTTTCCGAGACTTTGGGCAATCGAACGAGGTCAAGATCGCCTCTGTGGCTCTTTTATTTGAGCAGCAGTAGCGTTCGGAAATCCAGTTCGCACAATTTAGCGAGTTTTTCGACCCTGATCACTTAAACGGGAATAAGTCGAGAACGAACGGTCGTATCGAAGTGCGGTTGGCGCCGTTGGAAAGAGCGCGTTTTTCTGCATCAGATAGGACCCCTTTCTTGAAAAAAATTTTTCGAAAAAAATCGAATTTTTTGTTTTTTCGATCGCGACGAGCGACACATAGGACGACGCGCATTTACACGGCGCGTCGACCTGCGCAAGAATTTTTCCGATCGGATCAATAGTTTTCGAGATATGTGCGATCAAACGTCTATCTTCTGAACGGGCGAGTTTGCGAGCAGGGCTCCGTTCCGCAGCCCGTAGCTCCGCCAAAAATCATCGGAGCCGCTCGATTTTGGACTCGTACGAAGCACAAAAGTCCAGGGCAGTTTTTAGTGAAAACGGCGCTCGAATCGGACCCTCCGTTCGCGATAAGGGCCCGTCCAAAGTTGAGAGATTTTCCCTCTTGTTGTTTTTGCGTATTTCAAAGCGCCATTGTCGTTGACGCTCTGGGCACAAGGCGTTGCTCGATCGAGGTGCGCTTTTTCTAAAAACTTTCCGAGACTTTGGGCAATCGAACGAGGCCAAGATCGCCTCTGTCGCTCTTTTATTTGAGCAGCAGTCGCGTTCGGAAATCCAGTTCGCACAATTTAGCGAGTTTTTCGACCCTGATCACTTAAACGGGAATAAGTCGAGAACGAACGGTCGTATCGAAGTGCGGTTGGCGCCGTTGGAAAGAGCGCGTTTTTCTGCATCAGATAGGACCCCTTTCTTGAAAAAAAATTTTCGAAAAAAATCGAATTTTTTGTTTTTTCGATCGCGACGAGCGACACATAGGACGACGCGCATTTACACGGCGCGTCGACCTGCGCAAGAATTTTTCCGATCGGATCAATAGTTTTCGAGATATGTGCGATCAAACGTCTATCTTCTGAACGGGCGAGTTTGCGAGCAGGGCTCCGTTCCGCAGCCCGTAGCTCCGCCAAAAATCATCGGAGCCGCTCGATTTTGGACTCGTACGAAGCACAAAAGTCCAGGGCAGTTTTTAGTGAAAACGGCGCTCGAATCGGACCCTCCGTTCGCGATAAGGGCCCGTCCAAAGTTGAGAGATTTTCCCTCTTGTTGTTTTTGCGTATTTCAAAGCGCCATTGTCGTTGACGCTCTGGGCACAAGGCGTTGCTCGATCGAGGTGCGCTTTTTCTAAAAACTTTCCGAGACTTTGGGCAATCGAACGAGGCCAAGATCGCCTCTGTGGCTCTTTTATTTGAGCAGCAGTAGCGTTCGGAAATCCAGTTCGCACAATTTAGCGAGTTTTTCGACCCTGATCACTTAAACGGGAATAAGTCGAGAACGAACGGTCGTATCGAAGTGCGGTTGGCGCCGTTGGAAAGAGCGCGTTTTTCTGCATCAGATAGGACCCCTTTCTTGAAAAAAAATTTTCGAAAAAAATCGAATTTTTTGTTTTTTCGATCGCGACGAGCGACACATAGGACGACGCGCATTTACACGGCGCGTCGACCTGCGCAAGAATTTTTCCGATCGGATCAATAGTTTTCGAGATATGTGCGATCAAACGTCTATCTTCTGAACGGGCGAGTTTGCGAGCAGGGCTCCGTTCCGCAGCCCGTAGCTCCGCCAAAAATCATCGGAGCCGCTCGATTTTGGACTCGTACGAAGCACAAAAGTCCAGGGCAGTTTTTAGTGAAAACGGCGCTCGAATCGGACCCTCCGTTCGCGATAAGGGCCCGTCCAAAGTTGAGAGATTTTCCCTCTTGTTGTTTTTGCGTATTTCAAAGCGCCATTGTCGTTGACGCTCTGGGCACAAGGCGTTGCTCGATCGAGGTGCGCTTTTTCTAAAAACTTTCCGAGACTTTGGGCAATCGAACGAGGCCAAGATCGCCTCTGTCGCTCTTTTATTTGAGCAGCAGTCGCGTTCGGAAATCCAGTTCGCACAATTTAGCGAGTTTTTCGACCCTGATCACTTAAACGGGAATAAGTCGAGAACGAACGGTCGTATCGAAGTGCGGTTGGCGCCGTTGGAAAGAGCGCGTTTTTCTGCATCAGATAGGACCCCTTTCTTGAAAAAAAATTTTCGAAAAAAATCGAATTTTTTGTTTTTTCGATCGCGACGAGCGACACATAGGACGACGCGCATTTACACGGCGCGTCGACCTGCGCAAGAATTTTTCCGATCGGATCAATAGTTTTCGAGATATGTGCGATCAAACGTCTATCTTCTGAACGGGCGAGTTTGCGAGCAGGGCTCCGTTCCGCAGCCCGTAGCTCCGCCAAAAATCATCGGAGCCGCTCGATTTTGGACTCGTACGAAGCACAAAAGTCCAGGGCAGTTTTTAGTGAAAACGGCGCTCGAATCGGACCCTCCGTTCGCGATAAGGGCCCGTCCAAAGTTGAGAGATTTTCCCTCTTGTTGTTTTTGCGTATTTCAAAGCGCCATTGTCGTTGACGCTCTGGGCACAAGGCGTTGCTCGATCGAGGTGCGCTTTTTCTAAAAACTTTCCGAGACTTTGGGCAATCGAACGAGGCCAAGATCGCCTCTGTCGCTCTTTTATTTGAGCAGCAGTCGCGTTCGGAAATCCAGTTCGCACAATTTAGCGAGTTTTTCGACCCTGATCACTTAAACGGGAATAAGTCGAGAACGAACGGTCGTATCGAAGTGCGGTTGGCGCCGTTGGAAAGAGCGCGTTTTTCTGCATCAGATAGGACCCCTTTCTTGAAAAAAAATTTTCGAAAAAAATCGAATTTTTTGTTTTTTCGATCGCGACGAGCGACACATAGGACGACGCGCATTTACACGGCGCGTCGACCTGCGCAAGAATTTTTCCGATCGGATCAATAGTTTTCGAGATATGTGCGATCAAACGTCTATCTTCTGAACGGGCGAGTTTGCGAGCAGGGCTCCGTTCCGCAGCCCGTAGCTCCGCCAAAAATCATCGGAGCCGCTCGATTTTGGACTCGTACGAAGCACAAAAGTCCAGGGCAGTTTTTAGTGAAAACGGCGCTCGAATCGGACCCTCCGTTCGCGATAAGGGCCCGTCCAAAGTTGAGAGATTTTCCCTCTTGTTGTTTTTGCGTATTTCAAAGCGCCATTGTCGTTGACGCTCTGGGCACAAGGCGTTGCTCGATCGAGGTGCGCTTTTTCTAAAAACTTTCCGAGACTTTGGGCAATCGAACGAGGCCAAGATCGCCTCTGTCGCTCTTTTATTTGAGCAGCAGTCGCGTTCGGAAATCCAGTTCGCACAATTTAGCGAGTTTTTCGACCCTGATCACTTAAACGGGAATAAGTCGAGAACGAACGGTCGTATCGAAGTGCGGTTGGCGCCGTTGGAAAGAGCGCGTTTTTCTGCATCAGATAGGACCCCTTTCTTGAAAAAAAATTTTCGAAAAAAATCGAATTTTTTGTTTTTTCGATCGCGACGAGCGACACATAGGACGACGCGCATTTACACGGCGCGTCGACCTGCGCAAGAATTTTTCCGATCGGATCAATAGTTTTCGAGATATGTGCGATCAAACGTCTATCTTCTGAACGGGCGAGTTTGCGAGCAGGGCTCCGTTCCGCAGCCCGTAGCTCCGCCAAAAATCATCGGAGCCGCTCGATTTTGGACTCGTACGAAGCACAAAAGTCCAGGGCAGTTTTTAGTGAAAACGGCGCTCGAATCGGACCCTCCGTTCGCGATAAGGGCCCGTCCAAAGTTGAGAGATTTTCCCTCTTGTTGTTTTTGCGTATTTCAAAGCGCCATTGTCGTTGACGCTCTGGGCACAAGGCGTTGCTCGATCGAGGTGCGCTTTTTCTAAAAACTTTCCGAGACTTTGGGCAATCGAACGAGGTCAAGATCGCCTCTGTGGCTCTTTTATTTGAGCAGCAGTAGCGTTCGGAAATCCAGTTCGCACAATTTAGCGAGTTTTTCGACCCTGATCACTTAAACGGGAATAAGTCGAGAACGAACGGTCGTATCGAAGTGCGGTTGGCGCCGTTGGAAAGAGCGCGTTTTTCTGCATCAGATAGGACCCCTTTCTTGAAAAAAAATTTTCGAAAAAAATCGAATTTTTTGTTTGTTCGATCGCGACGAGCGAATGTAAGTTTATTTTGGTGTCGTGTTTGTTGGTTCACTGATTACGTCAATTTTGGTATTCTAGTATTTTCGAAACCAAGTGTTTCATATGATTCTCAGTGCGTTTTCTGCCTTGTTTATTATTTACCATTATCGTTAATCCCCTCTTTCTACGTGTTAATCGATTAACAGTTACACATTGGAAATTATTCTGTTCCTAGTGCTTCAGTTATCGTTCTTGGGGAATTTATTCCTCGTCATCTTTCTATAGGAATAAAGTTGAGAATAAACGTCTCAATTAAAGATATTTTCAAAAATGAAAAACGTATAGTATTTCATGTCCTATTTATATAATACCTAACGTAATTCTTATTTCTTATTCTTCATAATTAAACAAGGCAAACAAATAATTTATATTATCGAACAAAATAGAACAAACGACAAACATTTAATTAAAACGGAAAAAAATCAAAATTTAATACAAGTGGGGCTAACGAACTAGAGATTATTTTAGTGACTTTTCGTTTGTAACAGTTTGAGCTACTGTTATTATTATTATTGTGCCGCAGCTAACTTCAGCATGTTCGATCTGACATTTACTGTCATAGTATTTGTTAATTATTTTTTTATAAACAAATGTGCGAGTACTTTTTCAGTTGCTTTTAGTATTTAATTAGAAACTTGTAATAAGTAACACCTGTCGTGATTTTTCATTGTCTCATTTCAAAATGCAAAGCGTATTGTATTGAATCCTATTTATATAATAGCTGGTGTAGTTCTTATTTATTATCCTTCATTTTTGCAAGGTTAAATAATCTGATGAATAACTGTAAATCAAATGTAGAGGACTGTTTTGGCTTGTTTTTTTTTTAAATCCTGTAGATAATGCTTTTTAATAATGCTTTTTAATAACACTTTTAGTAAGTAAAATATATCGTAAGTTTATTTATCGCCTCATTTTATGTATTATTGCTCTACACCATTGTCAATTCATTCGTCTTGTTCTTTCTACAGGTCAAGTCGACTTCTAGAAGAGGCTGTTCCTTCTGCTGTTCATTGTTTTCATCTTCTCCAAGCTTACCGTGGAATAAGTCATCTATGTATGCTTCGTTTGCTGTTCACCTTCTTCTCTTCGTTATATTTTCATTATTTTCATTTCTTTTTCAGGTATAATAGCGTTTATTTTATAAACTGTTATATTAATATAAATTTTAGCTTAGAATTAAAAATTGTAAATCAACTTTCTCAATTAACTTTTATTTTTATCAAAATTGTTGATAACCTTAAAATTACCTCGTAATTCGTTTTTGGTTGGGTGGCTGCAAGAGGATAGAGACCACACAGTAGAGTAAGGGTCAATTTATATCAATATAGCAGTTCATAATGTACTTTTGCTTTCGATAAATTTTTTCTTCTTCTATTTTAACCATCTTTTGTCGTACTGTTCTTTCTTTTTTTTTTTTCTTTTACTTCATGAAATACTGTGTTTATAAATGTTAAACGTTGTATTTGTTATTTACCAGTTTATTGTAGTTTATGTTTAACAATAATTCAATATTAAATATTTAAATTACCATTTCATTGTATATATAAATATTAAATAAAATATCTTGCTGCATACATTGCGTTTTACTGAAAAATTATAAGTTTTGTATAAGAGCATAAGATTGGTAAAAAGCTTATAAAAATTTTTAAAAGTAATTTAAAATTTGTACCAGGAGAGCATAAGTTGAACGAGATATTTTAGGGCTAGCAAAAATTTTCTGTCAATTTATAAATTTCGAATCTTTGTACCAGGAGAGCATAAGTTGGTTAGGAAATATATCAAATTATTTGTTACCTCGAATTTTTTGAAAATTTAAAAATTTCGGGTCTTTGTACCAGGAGAGCATAAGTTGCTGAGGAAATATATCAAATTATTTGTTACCTCGAATTTTTTGAAAATTTAAAAATTTCGGGTCTTTGTACCAGGAGAGCATAAGTTGCTTAGGAAATATATCAAATTATTTGTTACCTCGAATTTTTTGAAAATTTAAAAATTTCGGGTCTTTGTACCAGGAGAGCATAAGTTGCTTAGGAAATATATCAAATTATTTGTTACCTCGAAATTTTTGAAAATTTAAAAATTTCGGGTTTTTGTACCAGGAAAGCAAAAGTTAATGAAGCTGTTCGAATTTAAGACTTTTATTTGGATTCTAATTTATACTTTAAAAAAATAAAACGATTTTTATTATTAATACACAGATTTATTAATAATATTTAAGAAAACACTTACACATTTTTCTTATTTTATTAATTACATAAATATTTAAATTTACAATAAATACATTTTATTTAATACAATTCGTATAAATTACTGCAACTATAAAATAAAGTTTATTTATTAACAATAAATTGTATAACTGTACGAATTTATTCAATACATTATATATCCTATTTGGCACCCACATCTCCCCTTAAAACCCCAATTGATAATAACCTACTTCTATTATACCTAAAGAGTAAATTCTTAATTTATTTGTAATATTTTTTCCTGGTTAATTTCGAATGTTACAATCTCCCGATTTTAACATGGATAAATATCGCTATCTCTATTATAAGGCCTCCACGCCTCCCTTTATAATTAAAATTAATTTGGACAGTTATAATTTATCCTAATTAATTTAGTTAATATTAATACAACAGTTCATAAAAACAATGTATCTACAAGAGAAATGACATGACAAACCTGATGTGAAGTGAAGAAGATGAGCAGCAAGTGAAGTCTATGTAGATGACTCGTTCAATGGGAAGACTGGCGAAGATGAAGATGACGAACAGATAGGTAGTCTCCAAGAAGAACGATACCACTGCCAGACATACTCCATCGTATTTAAAAGGACTCCAAATGTCGACCTACAGAAAGAATAAGTCGAATAAATTGACAACGTTGTAAAGCTATAGTATTATGAAATGAGACAATAAATAAACTTACATGTCTTACTTATTACAAGTTTCTAATTTATTCATAAATACTAAGAGAAACTCAAAAAGTACTCGTACAACTGTTTATAATTCGTTAAAATAATTAACAAATACTATGACAGTAAATGTCAGATCGAACATGCTGAAGTTAGCTGCGGCATAATAATAATAATAACAGTAGCTCAAACTGTTACAAACGAAAAGTCACTAAAGTAATCTCTAGTTTGTTAGCCACACTTGTATTAAATTTGGATTTTTTTCCGTTTTAATTAAATATTTGTCGTTTGTTCTATTTTGTTCGATAATAAAAATTATTTGTTTGCCTTGTTTAATTATGAAGAATAAGAAATAAGAATTACGCTAGGTACGTTTTTCATTTTTGAAAATATATGTTAATTGAGACGTTTATTACCAACTTTATTCCTACATGATTCCTACAGAAAGATGACGACAAATAAATTCCCCAAGAACGATAACTGAAGCACTAGGAACAGAATAATTTCCAATGTGTAACTGTTAATCGATTAACACGTAGAAAGAGGGGATTAACGATAATAGTAAATAAATAAACAAGGCAGAAAACGCACTGAGAATCATATGAAACAGTTGGTTTCGAAAATACTTGAATACCAAAATTGACGTAATCAGTGAACCAACAAACACGACACCAAAATAAACTTACATTCGCACAGAATCTAACTAATAAGGCTCCTATACTAAAAGCAAATGAAAGAATACTGGTAGAATTCTTTGTAATTTATAAAAAATGCTAACAGATCGAACATGCTGAAGTTAGCCACGGCAAAATTCTAACAGTGGCTCAAACCGTTACAATCGAAAAATCACTAAAGTAATCTCCATGGTGAAGAAACAGCTCCTTAGTTAGCCCCACTTGTATTAAATTTTGATTTTTTTTCCGTTTTAATTAGATGTTGGTTGTTTGTTCTTTTTTATTCGATTGTAATAATTATTTGTTAGCCTTGCTTGTTTATAATTAATTAGACATTTTTTCATTCTCAAGTTAACCTCCCATCATCTATATTTTTACTTTTAACCTCTTGAACACATGGATTTTTATTTACTTTTATTAATTATTGATTGTTCGATCATTGTTAAAGATTGTGGGTTCATTAATAACGTTCATTTAATAATTGTTCGTCAATATTTTTAATAACGAATGTTTCCTAAGTATTGCGCACAATTTTGGAAAATTTGGTGGCACACAACTATAATTTACTACACAGACACCAAGAGGTGCGAATTAGCGCGATACTTTAGAAAAAAATTCGATTTTTTTTCCAAAATTATCCAAATACCCCCCCCTTCTTACAAAATTTCAAAAAAAATTGAAAATTTTTAGGAAAAATTGTGCGATATTTTGCTAAAACCAACTCTATACAATACCAATTAGTCCGTAATCGACGACCAATTGTGAATTGAAACGATATTTTCGTCGAAAATATCGAATGTTTCCTAAGTATTGCGCACAATTTTGGAAAATTTGGTGGCACACAACTATAATTTACTACTCAGACACCAAGAGGTGCGAATTAGCGCGATACTTTAGAAAAAAATTCGATTTTTTTTTTCCAAAATTATCCAAATACCCCCCCCCCTTCTTACAAAATTTCAAAAAAAATTGAAAATTTTTAGGAAAAATTGTGTGATATTTTGCTAAAACAAACCAAAAATTGCTTTGACAAAATTCCTGTCAATTAACAAACAAGTACTTTTTTTTTCCAAATTCACTAGAAGATGGAATAATGTCAGCATTTTTAACATGAGAGAAACAAGATTGTGATCGAGCATTACAGGATAAATTAGACAGAGATAACGAATATTGTAGTGGCGATTTGTTTACATTGCTATTTATAGAGAAAATAAAAACACTTACATAAGCAACAAACCAATATAAACGAAATAATACATAGATGTATGTCAACGAATTAACTCATACGTTATCATTAGCGGTCGTTTATCATCTGACGAGACAACAATACATCATTAAATTACGAAGTGTCAGAAACAGCAAAACAAGAAAAAACAAACCACTGCATCTACTCGAGAAGTCAGATCGAACAGCGGAAAAGTACGAAGCAAGTACGAGGCAAGATATCAGACCGCGGCCGTGGCCTCGAACGTACCCGTCGAACGATGGCACGCTTGAGGGTGTTCGCTCGTGAAAAAGCCGCTGATGAACGTTTTAGTTTCTAAGTCGCCGCGGGTGGCAGCACATCTCGGATCGAGAAGAAAACAAGGCGGAGTTTACGTATTGAAAGGATCGCGAGACCTTGGCCAGACCACATTTCAAGGCATTATTTATTATTTTTGATTATAAAATGCTGAAATAATATTGTGGCCATGCATATCTTAATTTTGGGAAACAAGTAAATTTTATATTACTAATTTTTGTGCACATAATTAATCCTCAATTACTTATGCAAAATTTAATTAGGTAGGTATGTACCTACTTAACGATAAAATTCATTAAACAAAAGAAAAATAATTCGTTCGCAAATCATTCTCTCTTACATTACAAAAAATCCGGAATAATTATTTTTTCGATTCTGGTCTAATTTTTTTAATCATTATATGTATTATCAGAGTTGAGTGAGTAATCATTTTTTTCTCATTTTGATTTTCCGCTCTCATTACATACCTAATACCTACCTCGGTAGGTAGTTATTTTAAAAATTGCATGAATAAGAACATATTCCAACAATAAAAATACACAGGTACATATCTATTATTGTCACAGTTATTGGCCGGCTAATAACTGTCTGTCGGCAAATTACGTATTTACAATTGTTAGCCATAGTAAATACCCGCCTAAATAAATAGATATCTAACCAACAATACCTATGCAACCCCTAGAAACACGCAATCTCAAACATTATAATTACAGGCACCATAAATGTATTACCGTAAAATCAAATATTCTTATATAACAACTCACCATGTATTTGTTAATCCTCATGAAATATTGGGTACGAAAAATTTAACTGAAATTGACAAAACTTGGGAGGCGCTCCAGACAGCAGACATTACGAAACGCTTCGAATTTGTTAATAGGTACTCGTTGATTTGTGATTGTGTTGGAAATAAACGTTAACGTTGGTTTTAAAACTTTAATTAAACCAAAACAATATTTATAACTGAGGATACCTACACTTCACAGAAAACGAAACGAACCTTTTTCATCGCGACGCGCGTCACATCGCGAACTCGATTTCAATGTCGTGACGGTCGTCATTGTCCCTTATCTATGTCATTGTCGTCAGCTGTCGTATTCTAGAATTACTAACAGAGGCGAACAAACAAAATTGAAACATGAGCGTATAAACATTTAAATATCCTACAGAATTGATATGCTTCTGACACTAAACAAAATACAATACAATGCAGTTGGAGTGAGGATAAAGTAATGTTTTCAGATTCTAATTCATGGCACAGATTTGTGAATACGGGCTCACAGTATTTAAAAATGTTATATGAAAATACTACGGAAAATAACTAATACCTGACCAACTCGGGAACGACATCGGTCCGCGGAAATGTACGAACCAAATACCAGGCAAAACCGCGGCTATGACCTCGAACGAACCCATCGAACGATGGGTCGTTGAAGGGTACTAGCTCGTGAAAAAGCCGCTGTTTTACGATTTAGTTCCTAAGCTGCCGCGAGTGGCAGCACGTCTCGGGTCAGGAACGAAAACAAGGCGGAGTTTACGTATTGAAGGGATCGCCAGATGTTTTTTGAAATAAAACGCAAATTTTACACTTTGTATTCGTGTTTCGTAGTTATGAAAGAAAATATTTTTTCTACATTTCGAGAAATCTATTAGTAATTTTGCTTCGTATAATTATCCAAAATTTAATCAATTAATTTAAAAAAATCGTTCACAAGTCCTTCATTCTCTCTAATATTGCCGGGGAAAATAGTAAAGCTCCCAATAACAATCAAAAGTTGCAAAAATACCTACGACAGTATTTTATTTTTTTGCTTATAAATTTTTACAAAATACTTTTTTAAAGAAGTAACGCTCACCTAATGTGAAATTAATTTCTTAAAGTTGAGGAATCATCCAAAATAATAAATTTACTTATCTCTCATTTTGATTTTCCGCTCTTATCACGTAGGTATAATATAATCAAAGTATTTTTTACGTCTTTTTGACTATTAAAAATGTTTCAAGAGATAAGCGAGAATTCAATATCCTCCTATTATCAAAAATACTTATTCAGTATTAAAACGAGTTAGTTATAGCTCGAGATCGGATCACGGAAAAGTACGAAGCAAACACGAGACAAGACGTCAAGACCGCGGCCGTGGCCTCGAACGCACCCGTCGAACGATGGCACGCTTGAGGGTACGCGCTTGTGAAAAAGCCGCTGATGAACGCTTTAGTTCCTAAACTGCCGCGGGTGGCAGCATGTCTCGGGTGAGGAAAGAAAACAAGGCGGAGTTTAGACATTGAAATGCCAGCGAGACAAGGAAGGCTACCTGGGTGGTCTGGCTATAATTTCAAGGAATTAATTTTGTTATTAATTATGAAATGTTCACATAAAAGAAATGTACACCAAATACCAAATAACAAAGAGTAATCTATTACATACTAATTTTGGTGGACATAATTATCTAAAATTTAAATATAGATTAAGTACATGAAAAATATCGTTCATAAGTCGTTAATTCCATCTAATTTTGCCGGGAAAAATAGTAAAGCCCTCAATAACAATGAATAGTTGCAAAAATACCTACCTACCCCAGTAATTTTTTTTTTTAATTTTTTTACCCATAAATGTTTTTTTTTTTAAATGTAATAATTTCTAAAAGTAAGGAAATTCAAAATAATAATAAATTTATTTATGTTTCTCTGGTTTTAATTTTTCGCTCTCATCAAGTGAATATTATCAATAAATATCCAAGCATTACGAATACTTGTATCAGGAGCACAGCAAAACAAGTCGTGAGTCAGAATGAACCGCGGAAATGTACGAAGCAAACACGAGGCAAGACGTCAAGACCGCGGCCGTTTCCTCGAACGTACCCGTCGAACGATGGGTCGCTGGAGGGTACTCGCTCGTGAAAAAGCCGCTGATGAACGTTTTAGTTCCTAAACTGCCGCGTGTGGCAGCACTTCTCGGGTCGGGAAAGAAAACAAGGCGGAGTTTAGGTATTAAAAAGATGGCCAGGCAATGAAATATACTTGGGTGACCAGCCACATTCCAAGGAATTATTTGTGAAATTTTAAAAATGTTAACAGAGGAAAAATGCAGACATTACATTAAAAAATATCAAATAATCCGATGTTGTAAAGTATTAAATCCCTAATTACCTACACATTTTTACATTACTGGTACCCATCCCACTGCGAAATTGTGTTTATGAGGCATACCAACCAAAGTTTTTGGAATTAAAAATTAACAATAAGGTATTCGTGTTTTTTAGTTATGAAAGAAAATATTATTTTTACATTTTGAGAAATATATTACTAATTTTAGTTCGTATAATTATCTAAAATTTAATTAAATGATTTAAAAAAAACGTTAACAAGTCGTTAACTCCCTCTAATATAGTCAGGGAAAATAGTAAAGATCCCAATAACATTGAAAAGTTGTAAAAATACCTACGTACACAGTAATTAATTTTTTTACTTATAAATTTTTACAAAATATATTTTTAATGAAATAACGATCATCTGACGCGAAACTAATTCCTTAAAGTTGAGGAATCTTTCGAAATTAATAAATTTACTTTTCCCCTTATTTTGATTTTCCGCTCTTATCACGTAGGTAATATTATCAAAAATATTCAGTATTAAACCGAGTTAATGTATATTGTTATAAATCGAGATCGGACAACGGAAAAGTACGAAGCAAACACGAGACAAGACGTCAAGACCGCGGCCGTGGCCTTGAATGTACCCGTCGAACGATGGCACGCTGGAGGGTACTCGCTCGTGAAAAAGCCGCTGATGAAAGTTTTAGTTCCTAAATTGCCGCGAGTGGCAGCACGTCTCGGATCGGGAACCAAAACAAGGCGGAGTTTATGGTATTGACAGGATCGCGAGACCACGCGAGACATTAAAAGCTACTTGGGTGGCCTGGCTATATTCCAAGGAATTATTTGTAAAATTCTAAAATGTTAACAGAGGAAATATGCAGACATTACAGTAAAAAATATCAAATAATCGGATGTTATAAAGTAGTAAATCCCTAATTACCTACACATTTCTACATTGTAGGTATTCATTCCACTGTTTAATTGTGGTTATGACGCATACCGGCATACCTATGGAAGTTTTGGGAAATAAAAATTAACACTGAGGCATTCGTGTTTCGTAGTTATGAAAGAAAATATTATTTCTACATTTTGAGAAATTTCTTACTAATTTTGGTTCGAATAATTACCTACAACAGTAATTTATTTTTTTGCTCACCTATAAATTTTTAGAAAATACTTTTTTTATGAAATAACGATCATCTAACGTGAAATTAATTTCTTAAAGTTAAGGAATCATTCGAAATTAATAAATTTACTTTTCTCTCATTTTGATTTTCCGCTCTGCTCTTATCACGTAATAAGTATTATTAAAAATATTCAGCATTTAAACTTAAAACGAGTTAGTTATAGCTCGAGATCGGACCACGGAAAAGTACGAAGCAGACACGAGGCAAGAAGTCAAGCCCGCGGCCGTGGCCTTGAAGGTACCCGTCATACTACGGACCGCTTGAGTGTACGCCTTGTGAAAAAGCCGCTGATGAACGTTTTAGTACCTAAACTGCCGCGAGTGGCAGCACTTCTCGGGACGGGAAAGAAAACAAGGCGGAGTTTAGACATTGAAATGCCCGTGAGACAAGGCAAGCTACTTCGGTCGCTACATTCAAGGATTTAGGTATTTTTAATTACAAAATGCTGAAATAATATTGCCGTTATGCATTTCTAAGTTTATGGAAACAAGAAAAAAAAAATTAAAATTTACAGTAGGTTGGTATTCATGTTTTTTAGTTATAAAGGAAAATTTTTGTCCTATATTTTGAGCAATCCAATACTAATTTTGGTGTGGTGAGCATATTTATATAAAATTTGTTTAACGATAAAGTTCATTAGAAAACCAGAATAAAAGTTGTTAAAAGGTAAATAATGATAAGCACTCCATAACTTACAGGTTTGTAATTTTTTTTTAAATTGATCGTCATCTGTCACAATATCAAAGAAGTTTTAATTAATCGCGCGTAAAGATTGCCAGCACACATTTTTATTTTAAATATATTTTAATGAGATAACATGTATTTAATGTAATGCTAATTTCCGAAAGTTAAGAATCATTCATACTTAATAAATTTAATTTTCCGCTCTATCATCACGTACATAATAATTAAATGTCAATAAATATTCACCATTACGTCGTCTAATTGTATCAGGAGCACATCAAAACAAGTCGTGAGCCAGAATGAACCGCGGAAATGTACGAAGAAAATACGATACAATACTGCGGCTGTGACCTCGAACGTACCCGTCGAACGATGGCTAGCTTGAGGGTTCGCACTCGTGAAAAAGCCGCTGATGAACGCTTTAGTTCCTAAGCTGCCGCGAGTGGCAGCACGTCTCGGGTCGGGAAACAAAACAAGGCGGAGTTTACGTATTGACTTTGATCGCGAGGCAAGGAAAGCTACTTGAGTGATCAGCCATACTCCATGAAATTATTTGTGAAATTATAAAATGTTTAAAGAGGAAAAATGCCGACATTATTTTAAAAAATACCTCATAATCGGATGTTACAAACTAGTAAATGAATACCTAGACCTACACATTTCTACATTGAAGGTTCCTATTCCATTGTGGGTTATGAAAAGTTTTTGGAAATAAAAAGCAAATTTTACAGTAGATATTCGTGCTTCGTAGTTATGAAACAAAATATTTTTTCTACATTTTGAGAAATCTATTACTAATTTTAGTTCGTATAATTATCTAAAATTTAATTAATTACTTTAAAAGTATCGTTGACAAGTCGTTAACTCCCTCTAATGTTGCTGGGAAAAATAGTAAAGCTTCCAATAACAATGGAAAGTTTTTTTTAACAAAATATTTTTTTGAATGAAATAACGATCATCTAACGTGAAATTAATTTCTTAAAATTGAGGAATCATCCGAAATTAATAAATTTACTTTTCTCTCATTTTGATTTTCCGCTCTGCTCTTAACACGTAACATTATCAAAAATATTCAGCATTAAAACGAGTTAGTTAAAGCTCGAGATCGGGCCACGGAAAAGTACGAAGCAAGACCCCGCCGTGGCCTTGAACGTACCGTCGAATGATGGCACGCTTGAGGGTACGCGCTCGTGAAAAAGCCGCTGATTTACGTTTTAGTTCCCGCATTGCCGCAAGTGGCAGCACGTCTCGGGTCGAGAAAGAAAACAAGGCGGAGTTTAGGTATTGAATAAATCACGGGATCTCAAGAACCATAAATTAGGTACACAATATGCTTTAACTTTTAGAGGTAGTCGTGATTTGATATAAAAAACACTAATTACCATGAAACAAGACAATAAAATCTATTTTGATGTTTCATAAACAATGACTCACATATCTGAATATAGCTACTTAACTTTTACAGTATTACAAACTATGAGAAATAAAACGGAAAATTAGGAAGTGTTCATTAGCTGTGATACGTAAATGAAACTGAAAATATTAAAAGCACAAAAGTGTAATTAGAATAAAAAACACTGATGTAAGAATGTTTAAATATGGCTAATTGTTATTAAACAAAACATTCAGTTTAGTGCTTGTCGTTGATTGAGTATAAATAACTGATTTAATTAATTCTTCTGTGGTTTTATAACGATTTCCTGCGTTATTTTTTTTTGTAATAAACTGTAATAAACCTAGGAAACGGGTTGTGAAATATGTGCGAAAATGGTTTACCAAAGAAAGACTTTAAATGCTACAAAGCTTTTGGAAAAGTTAAATAATTCAAGTGCTTCCTGTTCTTACTCTAAACTTGCAAGTTTTGTCTGCGATTCGCGCATATTCAATCTGGGGAGGTTTTTTAGTATTTTTATTAATTTAGGTTAGGTGATGTTGTTTTGGTCGCTTTGATACTCCTTTTACAGCGAAACGAGCACGTTCCACCCCTAAATAGTGCAGGGTATGACGAAGAAAAGTTTAAATTATATATTCGAATAGTTGGAGCGTTCGATTTATTCGTTAAAGGGAGTAAATGTGATTCAGAAGATTTGTAGTTACGGGACACTTGTTGTGGACATTAAAGGTCATCCTTTTTTGCTTTTGAATAAAGTGAAATGGTAAATATGTATTGTATTTTGGTAAATAACGGCCACAGTTTCGTGTAATAACATTAAACAATGAAAATGTTTACGTGAATAGAACTTAAAGACCAACAACATTGTTAAACAATACATCTATACGGAATGTTATTAATTCTATTATTCTTCTGTCCTGTAGTAGGTACTATACTACAATATTTGGTATGACGTCGTTATTTCTCGGTAAAATTAGCCAAGTTACAAAGAATATTTTTTTTAAAATGTAATTCTTAATAGAGGGGATGAATCAACCCCCGGAGGAAATCTGCACATACAGATGACGTCCACATCAATGGGAGACAACCATATTAAATTTTGGTGTTTCTCTCTTTAAAATTGGCCAAGTTACAGAGAATATTTTTTTTAAAATGTAATTCTTAATAGAGGGGATGAATCAACCCCCGGAGGAAATCTGCATATACAGATGACGTCCACATCAATGGGAGACAACCCAATTAAATTTTGGTGTTTCTATCTGTAAAGTTAGCCAAGTTACAGAGAATATTTTTTTAAAAAATTAATTCTTTATTTATGGTTTTTTATGTTTATGTATTAGAAGTCTATGTCTATGAATAGTCTTGAGTCCATAGATGATTATAGAATGATATAGGTGGTAGACTTCGGTTGCTACCAGTGGCGCCATCCTACGTCTAATAGCCAAGTTAATCGTAATTCGGCTATTACACAAGGCGGTAAAATAACAAATGACACGAGACGAGACGATAAAAGTGCATCAAAAAGTAAAGAAATGAATTGGAACTTGTTACAGCAATGACGTGACTATATATAGGTATTTACCTTGATGCGCTTCGTTTATAGCATTCATAGCCAGCCCCCTTCGAACGATGTCTTCCATGTCTATGAGGTTTATTTGTTTGTTTTAGTGCTTCCTTTTGAATTCCCATTTTTATTTTACAATTTAAAATTTTTTAATATTTTTTTGACATGTCAACAAACATCCGAACCCTACATTTAATTGTTAATGTATACGTATGGTTATTTGTGATTATGTATTAGAAGTTTATGTCTATGAAAATTCTTGAGTCCATAGATGATTATAGAATGATATAGATGGTAAACTTCGGCCGCTACCGGTGGCGCCATCCGACGTCTAATAGCCGAATTAATCTTGAAGTTTCCCTTCGCGTTTTCAGCTCTAGTTAAGCCATCAACCCGTAGATGGCGCCAGTAGTATCCAATTTTTGAATTTAAGTTAAAATTCCAAAAATTAAGCAATAAAACACCATTAACAATAAGGAATAATGTATTTAATTATTATATAATACAAAGTCTCTTACAATTTACACAATACATGTTGTTTATTGCCTACTATTGGGTAACATAAGCTATGCATACAACGTCGATCATCGCCTTATACCTACTACTCATTAAAATTAGCTTATATAAGCGTATTATGAACAAAAATGAGCTTATAACGTCGAGTATTTGCTCAATATTAAGTAAAATTAAGGGTAAACAAAATCGTTCGAACCAGCGGTTTTCTCAGTCTTCTCCGGCGTAGACCTGAAACACATACGGTGGCAATTGATTAGATTGATTAATAACAGGTTTCATTTCTACATATAAATATCTATCCAATATATTAATTACCTTTTAAACGTGCTTCTGAAAAAAACGATCGGCAAAGGAAGACGACGAATAAGAATACCATTTTAGACGACTTGTTTCATTATACGTACATATAACTTCGATTGGATCTCTTCGATGAGTCAAACTAAACAAAAACACAAAGAAAGGACGAATTAACAAGGCGGTAAAATAACAAATGACACGAGACGAGACGATAAAAGTGCATCAAAAAGTAAAGAAATGAATTGGAACTTGTTACAGCAATGACGTGACTATATATAGGTATTTACCTTGATGCGCTTCGTTTATAGCATTCATAGCCAGCCCCCTTCGAACGATGTCTTCCATGTCTATGAGGTTTATTTGTTTGTTTTAGTGCTTCCTTTTGAATTCCCATTTTTATTTTACAATTTAAAATTTTTTAATATTTTTTTGACATGTCAACAAACATCCGAACCCTACATTTAATTGTTAATGTATACGTATGGTTATTTGTGATTATGTATTAGAAGTTTATGTCTATGAAAATTCTTGAGTCCATAGATGATTATAGAATGATATAGATGGTAAACTTCGGCCGCTACCGGTGGCGCCATCCGACGTCTAATAGCCGAATTAATCTTGAAGTTTCCCTTCGCGTTTTCAGCTCTAGTTAAGCCATCAAGCCGTAGATGGCGCCAGTAGTATCCAATTTTTGAATTTAAATTAAAATTCCAAAAATTAAGCAATAAAACACCATTAACAATAAGGAATAATGTATTTGATAATTATATGATACAAAGTCTCTTACAATTTACACAATACATGTTGTTTATTGCCTACTATTGGGTAACATAAGCTATGCATACAACGTCGATCATCGCCTTATACCTACTACTCATTAAAATTAGCTTATATAAGCGTATTATGAATAAAAATGAGCTTATAACGTCGAGTATTTGCTCAATATTAAGTAAAATTAAGGGTAAACAAAATCGTTCGAACCAGCGGTTTTCTCAGTCTTCTCCGACGTAGACCTGAAACACATACGGTGGCAATTGATTAGATTGATTAATAACAGGTTTCATTTCTACATATAAATATCTATCCAATATATTAATTACCTTTTAAACGTGCTTCTGAAAAAAACGATCGGCAAAGGAAGACGACGAATAAGAATACCATTTTAGACGACTTGTTTCATTATACGTACATATAACTTCGATTGGATCTCTTCGATGAGTCAAACTAAACAAAAACACAAAGAAAGGACGAATTAACAAGGCGGTAAAATAACAAATGACACGAGACGAGACGATAAAAGTGCATCAAAAAGTAAAGAAATGAATTGGAACTTGTTACAGCAATGACGTGACTATATATAGGTATTTACCTTGATGCGCTTCGTTTATAGCATTCATAGCCAGCCCCCTTCGAACGATGTCTTCCATGTCTATGAGGTTTATTTGTTTGTTTTAGTGCTTCCTTTTGAATTCCCATTTTTATTTTACAATTTAAAATTTTTTAATATTTTTTTGACATGTCAACAAACATCCGAACCCTACATTTAATTGTTAATGTATACGTATGGTTATTTGTGATTATGTATTTGAAGTTTATGTCTATGAAAATTCTTGAGTCCATAGATGATTATAGAATGATATAGATGGTAAACTTCGGCCGCTACCGGTGGCGCCATCCGACGTCTAATAGCCGAATTAATCTTGAAGTTTCCCTTCGCGTTTTCAGCTCTAGTTAAGCCATCAAGCCGTAGATGGCGCCAGTAGTATCCAATTTTTGAATTTAAATTAAAATTCCAAAAATTAAGCAATAAAACACCATTAACAATAAGGAATAATGTATTTGATAATTATATGATACAAAGTCTCTTACAATTTACACAATACATGTTGTTTATTGCCTACTATTGGGTAACATAAGCTATGCATACAACGTCGATCATCGCCTTATACCTACTACTCATTAAAATTAGCTTATATAAGCGTATTATGAATAAAAATGAGCTTATAACGTCGAGTATTTGCTCAATATTAAGTAAAATTAAGGGTAAACAAAATCGTTCGAACCAGCGGTTTTCTCAGTCTTCTCCGGCGTAGACCTGAAACACATACGGTGGCAATTGATTAGATTGATTAATAACAGGTTTCATTTCTACATATAAATATCTATCCAATATATTAATTACCTTTTAAACGTGCTTCTGAAGAAAACGATCGGCAAAGGAAGACGACGAATAAGAATACTATTTTAGACGACTTGTTTCATTATACGTACATATAACTTCGATAGGATCTCTTCGATGAGTCAAACTAAACAAAAACACACAGAAAGGACGAATTAACAAGGCGGTAAAATAACAAATGACACGAGACGAGACGATAAAAGCGCATCAAAAAGTAAAGAAATGAATTGGAACTTGTTACAGCAATGACGTGACTATATATAGGTATTTATCTTGATGCGCTTCGTTTATAGCATTCATAGCCAGCCCCCTTCGAACGATGTCTTCCATGTCTATGAGGTTTATTTGTTTGTTTTAGTGCTTCCTTTTGAATTCCCATTTTTATTTTACAATTTAAAATTTTTTAATATTTTTTTGACGTGTCAACAAACATCCGAACCCTACATTTAATTGTTAATGTATACGTATGGTTATTTGTGATTATGTATTAGAAGTTTATGTCTATGAAAATTCTTGAGTCCATAGATGATTATAGAATGATATAGATGGTAAACTTCGGCCGCTACCGGTGGCGCCATCCGACGTCTAATAGCCGAATTAATCTTGAAGTTTCCCTTCGCGTTTTCAGCTCTAGTTAAGCCATCAAGCCGTAGATGGCGCCAGTAGTATCCAATTTTTGAATTTAAATTAAAATTCCAAAAATTAAGCAATAAAACACCATTAACAATAAGGAATAATGTATTTGATAATTATATGATACAAAGTCTCTTACAATTTACACAATACATGTTGTTTATTGCCTACTATTGGGTAACATAAGCTATGCATACAACGTCGATCATCGCCTTATACCTACTACTCATTAAAATTAGCTTATATAAGCGTATTATGAATAAAAATGAGCTTATAACGTCGAGTATTTGCTCAATATTAAGTAAAATTAAGGGTAAACAAAATCGTTCGAACCAGCGGTTTTCTCAGTCTTCTCCGGCGTAGACCTGAAACACATACGGTGGCAATTGATTAGATTGATTAATAACAGGTTTCATTTCTACATATAAATATCTATCCAATATATTAATTACCTTTTAAACGTGCTTCTGAAGAAAACGATCGGCAAAGGAAGACGACGAATACGAATACCATTTTAGACGACTTGTTTCATTATACGTACATATAACTTCGATAGGATCTCTTCGATGAGTCAAACTAAACAAAAACACACAGAAAGGACGAATTAACAAGGCGGTAAAATAACAAATGACACGAGACGAGACGATAAAAGCGCATCAAAAAGTAAAGAAATGAATTGGAACTTGTTACAGCAATGACGTGACTATATATAGGTATTTACCTTGATGCGCTTCGTTTATAGCATTCATAGCCAGCCCCCTTCGAACGATGTCTTCCATGTCTATGAGGTTTATTTGTTTGTTTTAGTGCTTCCTTTTGAATTCCCATTTTTATTTTACAATTTAAAATTTTTTAATATTTTTTTGACATGTCAACAAACATCCGAACCCTACATTTAATTGTTTATGTATACGTATGGTTATTTATGATTATGTATTAGAAGTTTATGACTATGAAAATTCTTGAGTCCATAGATGATTATAGAATGATATAGATGGTAAACTTCGGCCGCTACCGGTGGCGCCATCCGACGTCTAATAGCCGAATTAATCTTGAAGTTTCCCTTCGCGTTTTCAGCTCTAGTTAAGCCATCAACCCGTAGATGGCGCCAGTAGTATCCAATTTTTGAATTTAAGTTAAAATTCCAAAAATTAAGCAATAAAACACCATTAACAATAAGGAATAATGTATTTAATTATTATATGATACAAAGTCTCTTACAATTTACACAATACATGTTGTTTATTGCCTACTATTGGGTAACATAAGCTATGCATACAACGTCGATCATCGCCTTATACCTACTACTCATTAAAATTAGCTTATATAAGCGTATTATGAATAAAAATGAGCTTATAACGTCGAGTATTTGCTCAATATTAAGTAAAATTAAGGGTAAACAAAATCGTTCGAACCAGCGGTTTTCTCAGTCTTCTCCGGCGTAGACCTGAAACACATACGGTGGCAATTGATTAGATTGATTAATAACAGGTTTCATTTCTACATATAAATATCTATCCAATATATTAATTACCTTTTAAACGTGCTTCTGAAGAAAACGATCGGCAAAGGAAGACGACGAATACGAATACCATTTTAGACGACTTGTTTCATTATACGTACATATAACTTCGATAGGATCTCTTCGATGAGTCAAACTAAACAAAAACACACAGAAAGGACGAATTAACAAGGCGGTAAAATAACAAATGACACGAGACGAGACGATAAAAGCGCATCAAAAAGTAAAGAAATGAATTGGAACTTGTTACAGCAATGACGTGACTATATATAGGTATTTACCTTGATGCGCTTCGTTTATAGCATTCATAGCCAGCCCCCTTCGAACGATGTCTTCCATGTCTATGAGGTTTATTTGTTTGTTTTAGTGCTTCCTTTTGAATTCCCATTTTTATTTTACAATTTAAAATTTTTTAATATTTTTTTGACGTGTCAACAAACATCCGAACCCTACATTTAATTGTTAATGTATACGTATGGTTATTTGTGATTATGTATTAGAAGTTTATGTCTATGAAAATTCTTGAGTCCATAGATGATTATAGAATGATATAGATGGTAAACTTCTGCCGCTACCGGTGGCGCCATCCGACGTCCAATAGCCGAATTAATCTTGAAGTTTCCCTTCGCGTTTTCAGCTCTAGTTAAGCCATCAAGCCGTAGATGGCGCCAGTAGTATCCAATTTTTGAATTTAAGTTAAAATTCCAAAAATTAAGCAATAAAACACCATTAACAATAAGGAATAATGTATTTGATAATTATATAATACAAAGTCTCTTACAATTTACACAATACATGTTGTTTATTGCCTACAATTGGGTAACATAAGCTATGCATACAACGTCGATCATCGCCTTATACCTACTACTCATTAAAATTAGCTTATATAAGCGTATTATGAATAAAAATGAGCTTATAACGTCGAGTATTTGCTCAATATTAAGTAAAATTAAGGGTAAACAAAATCGTTCGAACCAGCGGTTTTCTCAGTATTCTGCAGCGTAGACCTGAAACACATACGGTAGCAATTGATTAGATTGATTAATAACAGGTTTCATTTCTACATATTGGTATCTATACAATATATTAATTACCTTTTAAACGCGCTCTTTCCAACGGCGCCAACCGCACTTCGTTCTCCCGCCGGTCCGTGTAAGTTGATACCGTCGCTTACGCTGACGGTAAGTGGACGTTTAATCGCACATATCTCGAAAACGGTTGATCCGATCGGAAAAATTCTTGAACAGGTCGACGCGCCGAGTAATTGCGCGTCGTCCTATGTGTCGCTCGTCGCGATCGAAATAGAAAAAAAATCGATTTTTTTCGAAACTTTTTTTTCAAGAAAAGGGTCCTATCTGGTGTAGAAAAACGCGCTCTTTCCAACGGCGCCAACCGCACTTCGATACGACCGTTCGTTTTCGACTTATTCCCGTTTAAGTGATCAAGGTCGAAAAACTCGCAAAATTGTGCGAACTGGATTTCCGAACGCGACTGCTGCTCAAATAAAAGAGCCACAGAGACGATCTTGGCCTCGTTCGATTGCCCAAAGTCTCGGAAAGTTTTTAGAAAAAGCGCACCTCGATCGAGCAACGCCTTGTGCCCAGAGCGTCAACGACAATGGCGCTTTGAAAAACGCAAAAACAACAAGAGGGAAAATCTCTCAACTTTGGACGGGCCCTTATCGCGAACGGAGGGCCCGATTCGAGCGCCGTTTTTACTAAAAACTGCCCTGGACTTTTGTGCGTCGTACGAGTCCAAAATCGATCGGCTACGATGATATTTGGCGGAGCTACGGGCTGCGGAACGGAGCCCTGCTCGCAAACTCGCCCGTTCAAAAGGTAGACGTTTGATCGCACATATCTCGAAAACGGTTGATCCGATCGGAAAAATTCTTGAACAGGTCGACGCGCCGAGTAATTGCGCGTCGTGCTATGTGTCGCTCGTCGCGATCGAAAAAGAAAAAAAAATCGCTTTTTTTCGAAATTTTTTTTTCAAGAAAAGGGTCCTATCTGGTGTAGAAAAACGCGCTCTTTCCAACGGCGCCAACCGCACTTCGATACGACCGTTCGTTTTCGACTTATTCCCGTTTAAGTGAACAAGAATTGTGTCGTTCTCCCGCCGGTCCGTGTAAGTTGATACCGTCGCTTACGCTGACGGTAAGTGGACGTTTAATCGCACATATCTCGAAAACGGTTGATCCGATCGGAAAAATTCTTGAACAGGTCGACGCGCCGAGTAATTGCGCGTCGTCCTATGTGTCGCTCGTCGCGATCGAAAAAGAAAAAAAATCGATTTTTTTCGAAACTTTTTTTTCAAGAAAAGGGTCCTATCTGGTGTAGAAAAACGCGCTCTTTCCAACGGCGCCAACCGCACTTCGATACGACAGTTCATTTTCGACTTATTCCCGTTTAAGTGATCAAGGTCGAAAAACTCGCAAAATTGTGCGAACTGGATTTCCGAACGCGACTGCTGCTCAAATAAAAGAGCCACAGAGACGATCTTGGCCTCGTTCGATTGCCCAAAGTCTCGGAAAGTTTTTAGAAAAAGCGCACCTCGATCGAGCAACGCCTTGTGCCCAGAGCGTCAACGACAATGGCGCTTTGAAAAACGCAAAAACAACAAGAGGGAAAATCTCTCAACTTTGGACGGGCCCTTATAGCGAACGGAGGGCCCGATTCGAACGCCGTTTTTACTAAAAACTGCCCTGGACTTTTGTGCGTCGTACGAGTCCAAAATCGATCGGCTACGATGATATTTGGCGGAGCTACGGGCTGCGGAACGGAGCCCTGCTCGCAAACTCGCCCGTTCAAAAGGTAGACGTTTGATCGCACATATCTCGAAAACGGTTGATCCGATCGGAAAAATTCTTGAACAGGTCGACGCGCCGAGTAATTGCGCGTCGTCCTATGTGTCGCTCGTCGCGATCGAAAAAGAAAAAAAATCGATTTTCTTCGAAACTTTTTTTTCAAGAAAAGGGTCCTATCTGGTGTAGAAAAACGCGCTCTTTCCAACGGCGCCAACCGCACTTCGATACGACAGTTCATTTTCGACTTATTCCCGTTTAAGTGATCAAGGTCGAAAAACTCGCAAAATTGTGCGAACTGGATTTCCGAACGCGACTGCTGCTCAAATAAAAGAGCCACAGAGACGATCTTGGCCTCGTTCGATTGCCCAAAGTCTCGGAAAGTTTTTAGAAAAAGCGCACCTCGATCGAGCAACGCCTTGTGCCCAGAGCGTCAACGACAATGGCGCTTTGAAAAACGCAAAAACAACAAGAGGGAAAATCTCTCAACTTTGGACGGGCCCTTATCGCGAACGGAGGGCCCGATTCGAACGCCGTTTTTACTAAAAACTGCCCTGGACTTTTGTGCGTCGTACGAGTCCAAAATCGATCGGCTACGTTGATATTTGGCGGAGCTACGGGCTGCGGAACGGAGCCCTGCTCGCAAACTCGCCCGTTCAAAAGGTAGACGTTTGATCGCACATATCTCGAAAACGGTTGATCCGATCGGAAAAATTCTTGAACAGGTCGACGCGCCGAGTAATTGCGCGTCGTCCTATGTGTCGCTCGTCGCGATCGAAAAAGAAAAAAAATCGATTTTT
The DNA here is from genome assembly GCA_947389935.1 of Agrilus cyanescens. Taxonomy (NCBI): domain Eukaryota; kingdom Metazoa; phylum Arthropoda; class Insecta; order Coleoptera; family Buprestidae; genus Agrilus; species Agrilus cyanescens. The sequence goes on from OX376708.1 coordinate 29,728,757, forward strand.
TTCGAAATTTTTTTTTCAAGACAAGGGTCCTATCTGGTGTAGAAAAACGCGCTCTTTCCAACGGCGCCAACCGCACTTCGATAGGACCGTTCGTTCTCGACTTATTCCCGTTTAAGTGATCAAGAATTGTGTCGTTCTCCCGCCGGTCCGTGTAAGTTGATACCGTCGCTTACGCTGACGGTAAGTGGACGTTTAATCGCACATATCTCGAAAACGGTTGATCCGATCGGAAAAATTCTTGAACAGGTCGACGCGCAGAGTAATTGCGCGTCGTCCTATGTGTCGCTCGTCGCGATCGAAAAAGAAAAAAAATCGATTTTTTTCGAAACTTTTTTTTCAAGAAAAGGGTTCTATCTGGTGTAGAAAAACGCGCTCTTTCCAACGGCGCCAACCGCACTTCGATACGACAGTTCATTTTCGACTTATTCCCGTTTAAGTGATCAAGGTCGAAAAACTCGCAAAATTGTGCGAACTGGATTTCCGAACGCGACTGCTGCTCAAATAAAAGAGCCACAGAGACGATCTTGGCCTCGTTCGATTGCCCAAAGTCTCGGAAAGTTTTTAGAAAAAGCGCACCTCGATCGAGCAACGCCTTGTGCCCAGAGCGTCAACGACAATGGCGCTTTGAAAAACGCAAAAACAACAAGAGGGAAAATCTCTCAACTTTGGACGGGCCCTTATCGCGAACGGAGGGCCCGATTCGAGCGCCGTTTTTACTAAAAACTGCCCTGGACTTTTGTGCGTCGTACGAGTCCAAAATCGATCGGCTACGATGATATTTGGCGGAGCTACGGGCTGCGGAACGGAGCCCTGCTCGCAAACTCGCCCGTTCAAAAGGTAGACGTTTGATCGCACATATCTCGAAAACGGTTGATCCGATCGGAAAAATTCTTGAACAGGTCGACGCGCCGAGTAATTGCGCGTCGTGCTATGTGTCGCTCGTCGCGATCGAAAAAGAAAAAAAAATCGCTTTTTTTCGAAATTTTTTTTTCAAGAAAAGGGTCCTATCTGGTGTAGAAAAACGCGCTCTTTCCAACGGCGCCAACCGCACTTCGATACGACCGTTCGTTTTCGACTTATTCCCGTTTAAGTGATCAAGAATTGTGTCGTTCTCCCGCCGGTCCGTGTAAGTTGATACCGTCGCTTACGCTGACGGTAAGTGGACGTTTAATCGCACATATCTCGAAAACGGTTGATCCGATCGGAAAAATTCTTGAACAGGTCGACGCGCCGAGTAATTGCGCGTCGTCCTATGTGTCGCTCGTCGCGATCGAAAAAGAAAAAAAATCGATTTTTTTCGAAACTTTTTTTTCAAGAAAAGGGTCCTATCTGGTGTAGAAAAACGCGCTCTTTCCAACGGCGCCAACCGCACTTCGATACGACAGTTCATTTTCGACTTATTCCCGTTTAAGTGATCAAGGTCGAAAAACTCGCAAAATTGTGCGAACTGGATTTCCGAACGCGACTGCTGCTCAAATAAAAGAGCCACAGAGACGATCTTGGCCTCGTTCGATTGCCCAAAGTCTCGGAAAGTTTTTAGAAAAAGCGCACCTCGATCGAGCAACGCCTTGTGCCCAGAGCGTCAACGACAATGGCGCTTTGAAAAACGCAAAAACAACAAGAGGGAAAATCTCTCAACTTTGGACGGGCCCTTATCGCGAACGGAGGGCCCGATTCGAACGCCGTTTTTACTAAAAACTGCCCTGAACTTTTGTGCGTCGTACGAGTCCAAAATCGATCGGCTACGATGATATTTGGCGGAGCTACGGGCTGCGGAACGGAGCCCTGCTCGCAAACTCGCCCGTTCAAAAGGTAGACGTTTGATCGCACATATCTCGAAAACGGTTGATCCGATCGGAAAAATTCTTGAACAGGTCGACGCGCCGAGTAATTGCGCGTCGTCCTATGTGTCGCTCGTCGCGATCGAAAAAGAAAAAAAATCGATTTTTTTCGAAACTTTTTTTTCAAGAAAAGGGTCCTATCTGGTGTAGAAAAACGCGCTCTTTCCAACGGCGCCAACCGCACTTCGATACGACAGTTCATTTTCGACTTATTCCCGTTTAAGTGATCAAGGTCGAAAAACTCGCAAAATTGTGCGAACTGGATTTCCGAACGCGACTGCTGCTCAAATAAAAGAGCCACAGAGACGATCTTGGCCTCGTTCGATTGCCCAAAGTCTCGGAAAGTTTTTAGAAAATGCGCACCTCGATCGAGCAACGCCTTGTGCCCAGAGCGTCAACGACAATGGCGCTTTGAAAAACGCAAAAACAACAAGAGGGAAAATCTCTCAACTTTGGACGGGCCCTTATCGCGAACGGAGGGCCCGATTCGAACGCCGTTTTTACTAAAAACTGCCCTGGACTTTTGTGCGTCGTACGAGTCCAAAATCGATCGGCTACGTTGATATTTGGCGGAGCTACGGGCTGCGGAACGGAGCCCTGCTCGCAAACTCGCCCGTTCAAAAGGTAGACGTTTGATCGCACATATCTCGAAAACGGTTGATCCGATCGGAAAAATTCTTGAACAGGTCGACGCGCCGAGTAATTGCGCGTCGTCCTATGTGTCGCTCGTCGCGATCGAAAAAGAAAAAAAAATCGATTTTTTTCGAAATTTTTTTTTCAAGACAAGGGTCCTATCTGGTGTAGAAAAACGCGCTCTTTCCAACGGCGCCAACCGCACTTCGATAGGACCGTTCGTTCTCGACTTATTCCCGTTTAAGTGATCAAGAATTGTGTCGTTCTCCCGCCGGTCCGTGTAAGTTGATACCGTCGCTTACGCTGACGGTAAGTGGACGTTTAATCGCACATATCTCGAAAACGGTTGATCCGATCGGAAAAATTCTTGAACAGGTCGACGCGCCGAGTAATTGCGCGTCGTCCTATGTGTCGCTCGTCGCGATCGAAAAAGAAAAAAAATCGATTTTTTTCGAAACTTTTTTTTCAAGAAAAGGGTCCTATCTGGTGTAGAAAAACGCGCTCTTTCCAACGGCGCCAACCGCACTTCGATACGACAGTTCATTTTCGACTTATTCCCGTTTAAGTGATCAAGGTCGAAAAACTCGCAAAATTGTGCGAACTGGATTTCCGAACGCGACTGCTGCTCAAATAAAAGAGCCACAGAGACGATCTTGGCCTCGTTCGATTGCCCAAAGTCTCGGAAAGTTTTTAGAAAAAGCGCACCTCGATCGAGCAACGCCTTGTGCCCAGAGCGTCAACGACAATGGCGCTTTGAAAAACGCAAAAACAACAAGAGGGAAAATCTCTCAACTTTGGACGGGCCCTTATCGCGAACGGAGGGCCCGATTCGAGCGCCGTATTTACTAAAAACTGCCCTGGACTTTTGTGCGTCGTACGAGTCCAAAATCGATCGGCTACGATGATATTTGGCGGAGCTACGGGCTGCGGAACGGAGCCCTGCTCGCAAACTCGCCCGTTCAAAAGGTAGACGTTTGATCGCACATATCTCGAAAACGGTTGATCCGATCGGAAAAATTCTTGAACAGGTCGACGCGCCGAGTAATTGCGCGTCGTCCTATGTGTCGCTCGTCGCGATCGAAAAAGAAAAAAAAATCGATTTTTTTCGAAATTTTTTTTTCAAGAAAAGGGTCCTATCTGGTGTAGAAAAACGCGCTCTTTCCAACGGCGCCAACCGCACTTCGATACGACCGTTCGTTTTCGACTTATTCCCGTTTAAGTGATCAAGAATTGTGTCGTTCTCCCGCCGGTCCGTGTAAGTTGATACCGTCGCTTACGCTGACGGTAAGTGGACGTTTAATCGCACATATCTCGAAAACGGTTGATCCGATCGGAAAAATTCTTGAACAGGTCGACGCGCCGAGTAATTGCGCGTGGTCCTATGTGTCGCTCGTCGCGATCGAAAAAGAAAAAAATCGATTTTTTTCGAAACTTTTTTTTCAAGAAAAGGGTCCTATCTGGTGTAGAAAAACGCGCTCTTTCCAACGGCGCCAACCGCACTTCGATACGACAGTTCATTTTCGACTTATTCCCGTTTAAGTGATCAAGGTCGAAAAACTCGCAAAATTGTGCGAACTGGACTTCCGAACGCGACTGCTGCTCAAATAAAAGAGCCACAGAGACGATCTTGGCCTCGTTCGATTGCCCAAAGTCTCGGAAAGTTTTTAGAAAAAGCGCACCTCGATCGAGCAACGCCTTGTGCCCAGAGCGTCAACGACAATGGCGCTTTGAAAAACGCAAAAACAACAAGAGGGAAAATCTCTCAACTTTGGACGGGCCCTTATCGCGAACGGAGGGCCCGATTCGAGCGCCGTATTTACTAAAAACTGCCCTGGACTTTTGTGCGTCGTACGAGTCCAAAATCGATCGGCTACGATGATATTTGGCGGAGCTACGGGCTGCGGAACGGAGCCCTGCTCGCAAACTCGCCCGTTCAAAAGGTAGACGTTTGATCGCACATATCTCGAAAACGGTTGATCCGATCGGAAAAATTCTTGAACAGGTCGACGCGCCGAGTAATTGCGCGTCGTCCTATGTGTCGCTCGTCGCGATCGAAAAAGAAAAAAAAATCGATTTTTTTCGAAATTTTTTTTTCAAGAAAAGGGTCCTATCTGGTGTAGAAAAACGCGCTCTTTCCAACGGCGCCAACCGCACTTCGATACGACCGTTCGTTTTCGACTTATTCCCGTTTAAGTGATCAAGAATTGTGTCGTTCTCCCGCCGGTCCGTGTAAGTTGATACCGTCGCTTACGCTGACGGTAAGTGGACGTTTAATCGCACATATCTCGAAAACGGTTGATCCGATCGGAAAAATTCTTGAACAGGTCGACGCGCCGAGTAATTGCGCGTGGTCCTATGTGTCGCTCGTCGCGATCGAAAAAGAAAAAAATCGATTTTTTTCGAAACTTTTTTTTCAAGAAAAGGGTCCTATCTGGTGTAGAAAAACGCGCTCTTTCCAACGGCGCCAACCGCACTTCGATACGACAGTTCATTTTCGACTTATTCCCGTTTAAGTGATCAAGGTCGAAAAACTCGCAAAATTGTGCGAACTGGATTTCCGAACGCGACTGCTGCTCAAATAAAAGAGCCACAGAGACGATCTTGGCCTCGTTCGATTGCCCAAAGTCTCGGAAAGTTTTTAGAAAAAGCGCACCTCGATCGAGCAACGCCTTGTGCCCAGAGCGTCAACGACAATGGCGCTTTGAAAAACGCAAAAACAACAAGAGGGAAAATCTCTCAACTTTGGACGGGCTCTTATCGCGAACGGAGGGCCCGATTCGAACGCCGTTTTTACTAAAAACTGCCCTGGACTTTTGTGCGTCGTACGAGTATTTCGTGCAGAAAAAAGCGCTCTTTCCAACGGCGCCAACCGCAGATCGATACGACCTTTGGTTCTCGACTTATTCGCGTTTAAGCGAAAATTTTTTTTTTTTCGAGTTGGGGCTCTATTTCGTGCAGAAAAAAGCGCTCTTTCCAACGGCGCCAACCGCAGATCGATACGACCTTTGGTTCTCGACTTATTCGCGTTCAAGCGAAAATTTTTTTTTTTCGAGATGGGGCTCTATTTCGTGCAGAAAAAAGCGCTCTTTCCAACGGCGCCAACCGCAGATCGATACGACCTTTGGTTCTCGACTTATTCGCGTTTAAGCGAAAATTTTTTTTTTTTCGAGTTGGGGCTCTATTTCGTGCAGAAAAAAGCGCTCTTTCCAACGGCGCCAACCGCAGATCGATACGACCTTTGGTTCTCGACTTATTCGCGTTTAAGCGAAAATTTTTTTTTTTCGAGATGGGGCTCTATTTCGTGCAGAAAAAAGCGCTCTTTCCAACGGCGCCAACCGCAGATCGATACGACCTTTGGTTCTCGACTTATTCGCGTTTAAGCGAAAATTTTTTTTTTTTCGAGTTGGGGCTCTATTTCGTGCAGAAAAAAGCGCTCTTTCCAACGGCGCCAACCGCAGATCGATACGACCTTTGGTTCTCGACTTATTCGCGTTTAAGCGAAAATTTTTTTTTTCGAGATGGGGCTCTATTTCGTGCAGAAAAAAGCGCTCTTTCCAACGGCGCCAACCGCAGATCGATACGACCTTTGGTTCTCGACTTATTCGCGTTTAAGCGAAAATTTTTTTTTTTCGAGATGGGGCTCGATTTCGTGCAGAAAAAAGCGCTCTTTCCAACGGCGCCAACCGCAGATCGATACGACCTTTGGTTCTCGACTTATTCGCGTTTAAGCGAAAATTTTTTTTTTTCGAGATGGGGCTCGATTTCGTGCAGAAAAAAGCGCTCTTTCCAACGGCGCCAACCGCAGATCGATACGACCTTTGGTTCTCGACTTATTCGCGTTTAAGCGAAAATTTTTTTTTTTTCGAGTTGGGGCTCTATTTCGTGCAGAAAAAAGCGCTCTTTCCAACGGCGCCAACCGCAGATCGATACGACCTTTGGTTCTCGACTTATTCGCGTTTAAGCGAAAATTTTTTTTTTCGAGATGGGGCTCTATTTCGTGCAGAAAAAAGCGCTCTTTCCAACGGCGCCAACCGCAGATCGATACGACCTTTGGTTCTCGACTTATTCGCGTTTAAGCGAAAATTTTTCTTTTTCGAGTTGGGGCTCTATTTCGTGCAGAAAAAAGCGCTCTTTCCAACGGCGCCAACCGCAGATCGATACGACCTTTGGTTCTCGACTTATTCGCGTTTAAGCGAAAATTTTTTTTTTTCGAGATGGGGCTCTATTTCGTGCAGAAAAAAGCGCTCTTTCCAACGGCGCCAACCGCAGATCGATACGACCTTTGGTTCTCGACTTATTCGCGTTTAAGCGAAAATTTTTTTTTTTTCGAGTTGGGGCTCTATTTCGTGCAGAAAAAAGCGCTCTTTCCAACGGCGCCAACCGCAGATCGATACGACCTTTGGTTCTCGACTTATTCGCGTTTAAGCGAAAATTTTTTTTTTTTCGAGATGGGGCTCTATTTCGTGCAGAAAAAAGCGCTCTTTCCAACGGCGCCAACCGCAGATCGATACGACCTTTGGTTCTCGACTTATTCGCGTTTAAGCGAAAATTTTTTTTTTCGAGATGGGGCTCTATTTCGTGCAGAAAAAAGCGCTCTTTCCAACGGCGCCAACCGCAGATCGATACGACCTTTGGTTCTCGACTTATTCGCGTTTAAGCGAAAATTTTTCTTTTTCGAGTTGGGGCTCTATTTCGTGCAGGAAAAAGCGCTCTTTCCAACGGCGCCAACCGCAGATCGATACGACCTTTGGTTCTCGACTTATTCGCGTTTAAGCGAAATTTTTTTTTTTTCGAGATGGGGCTCTATTTCGTGCAGAAAAAAGCGCTCTTTCCAACGGCGCCAACCGCAGATCGATACGACCTTTGGTTCTCGACTTATTCGCGTTTAAGCGAAAATTTTTTTTTTTTCGAGTTGGGGCTCTATTTCGTGCAGAAAAAAGCGCTCTTTCCAACGGCGCCAACCGCAGATCGATACGACCTTTGGTTCTCGACTTATTCGCGTTTAAGCGAAAATTTTTTTTTTTCGAGATGGGGCTCTATTTCGTGCAGAAAAAAGCGCTCTTTCCAACGGCGCCAACCGCAGATCGATACGACCTTTGGTTCTCGACTTATTCGCGTTTAAGCGAAATTTTTTTTTTTTCGAGATGGGGCTCTATTTCGTGCAGAAAAAAGCGCTCTTTCCAACGGCGCCAACCGCAGATCGATACGACCTTTGGTTCTCGACTTATTCGCGTTTAAGCGAAAATTTTTTTTTTTTCGAGATGGGGCTCTATTTCGTGCAGAAAAAAGCGCTCTTTCCAACGGCGCCAACCGCAGATCGATACGACCTTTGGTTGTCGACTTATTCGCGTTTAAGCGAAAATTTTTTTTTTCGAGATGGGGCTCTATTTCGTGCAGAAAAAAGCGCTCTTTCCAACGGCGCCAACCGCAGATCGATACGACCTTTGGTTCTCGACTTATTCGCGTTTAAGCGAAAATTTTTTTTTTTCGAGATGGGGCTCTATTTCGTGCAGAAAAAAGCGCTCTTTCCAACGGCGCCAACCGCAGATCGATACGACCTTTGGTTCTCGACTTATTCGCGTTTAAGCGAAAATTTTTTTTTTTTCGAGTTGGGGCTCTATTTCGTGCAGAAAAAAGCGCTCTTTCCAACGGCGCCAACCGCAGATCGATACGACCTTTGGTTCTCGACCTATTCGCGTTTAAGCGAAAATTTTTTTTTTTCGAGATGGGGCTCTATTTCGTGCAGAAAAAAGCGCTCTTTCCAACGGCGCCAACCGCAGATCGATACGACCTTTGGTTCTCGACTTATTCGCGTTTAAGCGAAAATTTTTTTTTTTTCGAGTTGGGGCTCTATTTCGTGCAGAAAAAAGCGCTCTTTCCAACGGCGCCAACCGCAGATCGATACGACCTTTGGTTCTCGACTTATTCGCGTTTAAGCGAAAATTTTTTTTTTCGAGATGGGGCTCTATTTCGTGCAGAAAAAAGCGCTCTTTCCAACGGCGCCAACCGCAGATCGATACGACCTTTGGTTCTCGACTTATTCGCGTTTAAGCGAAAATTTTTCTTTTTCGAGTTGGGGCTCTATTTCGTGCAGAAAAAAGCGCTCTTTCCAACGGCGCCAACCGCAGATCGATACGACCTTTGGTTCTCGACTTATTCGCGTTTAAGCGAAAATTTTTTTTTTTCGAGATGGGGCTCTATTTCGTGCAGAAAAAAGCGCTCTTTCCAACGGCGCCAACCGCAGATCGATACGACCTTTGGTTCTCGACTTATTCGCGTTTAAGCGAAAATTTTTTTTTTTTCGAGTTGGGGCTCTATTTCGTGCAGAAAAAAGCGCTCTTTCCAACGGCGCCAACCGCAGATCGATACGACCTTTGGTTCTCGACTTATTCGCGTTTAAGCGAAAATTTTTTTTTTTCGAGATGGGGCTCTATTTCGTGCAGAAAAAAGCGCTCTTTCCAACGGCGCCAACCGCAGATCGATACGACCTTTGGTTCTCGACTTATTCGCGTTTAAGCGAAATTTTTTTTTTTCGAGATGGGGCTCTATTTCGTGCAGAAAAAAGCGCTCTTTCCAACGGCGCCAACCGCAGATCGATACGACCTTTGGTTCTCGACTTATTCGCGTTTAAGCGAAAATTTTTTTTTTTTCGAGTTGGGGCTCTATTTCGTGCAGAAAAAAGCGCTCTTTCCAACGGCGCCAACCGCAGATCGATACGACCTTTGGTTCTCGACTTATTCGCGTTTAAGCGAAAATTTTTTTTTTTGGAGATGGGGCTCTATTTCGTGCAGAAAAAAGCGCTCTTTCCAACGGCGCCAACCGCAGATCGATACGACCTTTGGTTCTCGACTTATTCGCGTTTAAGCGAAAATTTTTTTTTTTCGAGATGGGGCTCGATTTCGTGCAGAAAAAAGCGCTCTTTCCAACGGCGCCAACCGCAGATCGATACGACCTTTGGTTCTCGACTTATTCGCGTTTAAGCGAAAATTTTTTTTTTTTCGAGTTGGGGCTCTATTTCGTGCAGAAAAAAGCGCTCTTTCCAACGGCGCCAACCGCAGATCGATACGACCTTTGGTTCTCGACTTATTCGCGTTTAAGCGAAAATTTTTTTTTTTCGAGATGGGGCTCTATTTCGTGCAGAAAAAAGCGCTCTTTCCAACGGCGCCAACCGCAGATCGATACGACCTTTGGTTCTCGACTTATTCGCGTTTAAGCGAAAATTTTTTTTTTTTTCGAGTTGGGGCTCTATTTCGTGCAGAAAAAAGCGCTCTTTCCAACGGCGCCAACCGCAGATCGATACGACCTTTGGTTCTCGACTTATTCGCGTTTAAGCGAAAATTTTTTTTTTTCGAGATGGGGCTCTATTTCGTGCAGAAAAAAGCGCTCTTTCCAACGGCGCCAACCGCAGATCGATACGACCTTTGGTTCTCGACTTATTCGCGTTTAAGCGAAAATTTTTTTTTTTTCGAGTTGGGGCTCTATTTCGTGCAGAAAAAAGCGCTCTTTCCAACGGCGCCAACCGCAGATCGATACGACCTTTGGTTCTCGACTTATTCGCGTTGCGAAAATTTTTTTTTTTCGAGATGGGGCTCTATTTCGTGCAGAAAAAAGCGCTCTTTCCAACGGCGCCAACCGCAGATCGATACGACCTTTGGTTCTCGACTTATTCGCGTTTAAGCGAAAATTTTTTTTTTTTCGAGTTGGGGCTCTATTTCGTGCAGAAAAAAGCGCTCTTTCCAACGGCGCCAACCGCAGATCGATACGACCTTTGGTTCTCGACTTATTCGCGTTTAAGCGAAAATTTTTTTTTTTCGAGATGGGGCTCTATTTCGTGCAGAAAAAAGCGCTCTTTCCAACGGCGCCAACCGCAGATCGATACGACCTTTGGTTCTCGACTTATTCGCGTTTAAGCGAAAATTTTTTTTTTTTCGAGTTGGGGCTCTATTTCGTGCAGAAAAAAGCGCTCTTTCCAACGGCGCCAACCGCAGATCGATACGACCTTTGGTTCTCGACTTATTCGCGTTTAAGCGAAAATTTTTTTTTTTCGAGATGGGGCTCTATTTCGTGCAGAAAAAAGCGCTCTTTCCAACGGCGCCAACCGCAGATCGATACGACCTTTGGTTCTCGACTTATTCGCGTTTAAGCGAAAATTTTTTTTTTTCGAGTTGGGGCTCTATTTCGTGCAGAAAAAAGCGCTCTTTCCAACGGCGCCAACCGCAGATCGATACGACCTTTGGTTCTCGACTTATTCGCGTTTAAGCGAAAATTTTTTTTTTTCGAGATGGGGCTCTATTTCGTGCAGAAAAAAGCGCTCTTTCCAACGGCGCCAACCGCAGATCGATACGACCTTTGGTCTCGACTTATTCGCGTTTAAGCGAAAATTTTTTTTTTTCGAGTTGGGGCTCTATTTCGTGCAGAAAAAAGCGCTCTTTCCAACGGCGCCAACCGCAGATCGATACGACCTTTGGTTCTCGACTTATTCGCGTTTAAGCGAAAATTTTTTTTTTTCGAGATGGGGCTCTATTTCGTGCAGAAAAAAGCGCTCTTTCCAACGGCGCCAACCGCAGATCGATACGACCTTTGGTTCTCGACTTATTCGCGTTTAAGCGAAAATTTTTTTTTTTCGAGATGGGGCTCTATTTCGTGCAGAAAAAAGCGCTCTTTCCAACGGCGCCAACCGCAGATCGATACGACCTTTGGTTCTCGACTTATTCGCGTTTAAGCGAAAATTTTTTTTTTCGAGATGGGGCTCTATTTCGTGCAGAAAAAAGCGCTCTTTCCAACGGCGCCAACCGCAGATCGGATACGACTTCTCGACTTATTCGCGTTTAAGCGAAAATTTTTTTTTTTCGAGATGGGGCTCTATTTCGTGCAGAAAAAAGCGCTCTTTCCAACGGCGCCAACCGCAGATCGATACGACCTTTGGTTCTCGACTTATTCGCGTTTAAGCGAAAATTTTTTTTTTTCGAGTTGGGGCTCTATTTCGTGCAGAAAAAAGCGCTCTTTCCAACGGCGCCAACCGCAGATCGATACGACCTTTGGTTCTCGACTTATTCGCGTTTAAGCGAAAATTTTTTTTTTTCGAGATGGGGCTCTATTTCGTGCAGAAAAAGCGCTCTTTCCAACGGCGCCAACCGCAGATCGATACGACCTTTGGTTCTCGACTTATTCGCGTTTAAGCGAAAATTTTTTTTTTTTCGAGTTGGGGCTCTATTTCGTGCAGAAAAAAGCGCTCTTTCCAACGGCGCCAACCGCAGATCGATACGACCTTTGGTTCTCGACTTATTCGCGTTTAAGCGAAAATTTTTTTTTTTCGAGATGGGGCTCTATTTCGTGCAGAAAAAAGCGCTCTTTCCAACGGCGCCAACCGCAGATCGATACGACCTTTGGTTCTCGACTTATTCGCGTTTAAGCGAAAATTTTTTTTTTTTCGAGTTGGGGCTCTATTTCGTGCAGAAAAAAGCGCTCTTTCCAACGGCGCCAACCGCAGATCGATACGACCTTTGGTTCTCGACTTATTCGCGTTTAAGCGAAAATTTTTTTTTTTCGAGATGGGGCTCTATTTCGTGCAGAAAAAAGCGCTCTTTCCAACGGCGCCAACCGCAGATCGATACGACCTTTGGTTCTCGACTTATTCGCGTTTAAGCGAAAATTTTTTTTTTTCGAGTTGGGGCTCTATTTCGTGCAGAAAAAAGCGCTCTTTCCAACGGCGCCAACCGCAGATCGATACGACCTTTGGTTCTCGACTTATTCGCGTTTAAGCGAAAATTTTTTTTTTTCGAGATGGGGCTCTATTTCGTGCAGAAAAAAGCGCTCTTTCCAACGGCGCCAACCGCAGATCGATACGACCTTTGGTTCTCGACTTATTCGCGTTTAAGCGAAAATTTTTTTTTTTCGAGATGGGGCTCTATTTCGTGCAGAAAAAAGCGCTCTTTCCAACGGCGCCAACCGCAGATCGATACGACCTTTGGTTCTCGACTTATTCGCGTTTAAGCGAAAATTTTTTTTTTTCGAGATGGGGCTCTATTTCGTGCAGAAAAAAGCGCTCTTTCCAACGGCGCCAACCGCAGATCGATACGACCTTTGGTTCTCGACTTATTCGCGTTTAAGCGAAAATTTTTTTTTTTCGAGATGGGGCTCTATTTCGTGCAGAAAAAAGCGCTCTTTCCAACGGCGCCAACCGCAGATCGATACGACCTTTGGTTCTCGACTTATTCGCGTTTAAGCGAAAATTTTTTTTTTTCGAGATGGGGCTCTATTTCGTGCAGAAAAAAGCGCTCTTTCCAACGGCGCCAACCGCAGATCGATACGACCTTTGGTTCTCGACTTATTCGCGTTTAAGCGAAAATTTTTTTTTTTCGAGTTGGGGCTCTATTTCGTGCAGAAAAAAGCGCTCTTTCCAACGGCGCCAACCGCAGATCGATACGACCTTTGGTTCTCGACTTATTCGCGTTTAAGCGAAAATTTTTTTTTTTCGAGATGGGGCTCTATTTCGTGCAGAAAAAAGCGCTCTTTCCAACGGCGCCAACCGCAGATCGATACGACCTTTGGTTCTCGACTTATTCGCGTTTAAGCGAAAATTTTTTTTTTTCGAGTTGGGGCTCTATTTCGTGCAGAAAAAAGCGCTCTTTCCAACGGCGCCAACCGCAGATCGATACGACCTTTGGTTCTCGACTTATTCGCGTTTAAGCGAAAATTTTTTTTTTTCGAGATGGGGCTCTATTTCGTGCAGAAAAAAGCGCTCTTTCCAACGGCGCCAACCGCAGATCGATACGACCTTTGGTTCTCGACTTATTCGCGTTTAAGCGAAAATTTTTTTTTTTCGAGTTGGGGCTCTATTTCGTGCAGAAAAAAGCGCTCTTTCCAACGGCGCCAACCGCAGATCGATACGACCTTTGGTTCTCGACTTATTCGCGTTTAAGCGAAAATTTTTTTTTTTCGAGATGGGGCTCTATTTCGTGCAGAAAAAAGCGCTCTTTCCAACGGCGCCAACCGCAGATCGATACGACCTTTGGTTCTCGACTTATTCGCGTTTAAGCGAAAATTTTTTTTTTTCGAGTTGGGGCTCTATTTCGTGCAGAAAAAAGCGCTCTTTCCAACGGCGCCAACCGCAGATCGATACGACCTTTGGTTCTCGACTTATTCGCGTTTAAGCGAAAATTTTTTTTTTTCGAGATGGGGCTCTATTTCGTGCAGAAAAAAGCGCTCTTTCCAACGGCGCCAACCGCAGATCGATACGACCTTTGGTTCTCGACTTATTCGCGTTTAAGCGAAAATTTTTTTTTTTCGAGTTGGGGCTCTATTTCGTGCAGAAAAAAGCGCTCTTTCCAACGGCGCCAACCGCAGATCGATACGACCTTTGGTTCTCGACTTATTCGCGTTTAAGCGAAAATTTTTTTTTTCGAGATGGGGCTCTATTTCGTGCAGAAAAAAGCGCTCTTTCCAACGGCGCCAACCGCAGATCGATACGACCTTTGGTTCTCGACTTATTCGCGTTTAAGCGAAAAATTTTTTTTTTCGAGTTGGGGCTCTATTTCGTGCAGAAAAAAGCGCTCTTTCCAACGGCGCCAACCGCAGATCGATACGACCTTTGGTTCTCGACTTATTCGCGTTTAAGCGAAAATTTTTTTTTTTCGAGATGGGGCTCTATTTCGTGCAGAAAAAAGCGCTCTTTCCAACGGCGCCAACCGCAGATCGATACGACCTTTGGTTCTCGACTTATTCGCGTTTAAGCGAAAATTTTTTTTTTTTCGAGTTGGGGCTCTATTTCGTGCAGAAAAAAGCGCTCTTTCCAACGGCGCCAACCGCAGATCGATACGACCTTTGGTTCTCGACTTATTCGCGTTTAAGCGAAAATTTTTTTTTTTCGAGATGGGGCTCTATTTCGTGCAGAAAAAAGCGCTCTTTCCAACGGCGCCAACCGCAGATCGATACGACCTTTGGTTCTCGACTTATTCGCGTTTAAGCGAAAATTTTTTTTTTTCGAGTTGGGGCTCTATTTCGTGCAGAAAAAAGCGCTCTTTCCAACGGCGCCAACCGCAGATCGATACGACCTTTGGTTCTCGACTTATTCGCGTTTAAGCGAAAATTTTTTTTTTTCGAGATGGGGCTCTATTTCGTGCAGAAAAAAGCGCTCTTTCCAACGGCGCCAACCGCAGATCGATACGACCTTTGGTTCTCGACTTATTCGCGTTTAAGCGAAAATTTTTTTTTTTTCGAGTTGGGGCTCTATTTCGTGCAGAAAAAAGCGCTCTTTCCAACGGCGCCAACCGCAGATCGATACGACCTTTGGTTCTCGACTATTCGCGTTTAAGCGAAAATTTTTTTTTTTCGAGATGGGGCTCTATTTCGTGCAGAAAAAAGCGCTCTTTCCAACGGCGCCAACCGCAGATCGATACGACCTTTGGTTCTCGACTTATTCGCGTTTAAGCGAAAATTTTTTTTTTTTCGAGTTGGGGCTCTATTTCGTGCAGAAAAAAGCGCTCTTTCCAACGGCGCCAACCGCAGATCGATACGACCTTTGGTTCTCGACTTATTCGCGTTTAAGCGAAAATTTTTTTTTTCGAGATGGGGCTCTATTTCGTGCAGAAAAAAGCGCTCTTTCCAACGGCGCCAACCGCAGATCGATACGACCTTTGGTTCTCGACTTATTCGCGTTTAAGCGAAAATTTTTTTTTTTCGAGTTGGGGCTCTATTTCGTGCAGAAAAAAGCGCTCTTTCCAACGGCGCCAACCGCAGATCGATACGACCTTTGGTTCTCGACTTATTCGCGTTTAAGCGAAAATTTTTTTTTTCGAGATGGGGCTCTATTTCGTGCAGAAAAAAGCGCTCTTTCCAACGGCGCCAACCGCAGATCGATACGACCTTTGGTTCTCGACTTATTCGCGTTTAAGCGAAAATTTTTTTTTTTCGAGTTGGGGCTCTATTTCGTGCAGAAAAAAGCGCTCTTTCCAACGGCGCCAACCGCAGATCGATACGACCTTTGGTTCTCGACTTATTCGCGTTTAAGCGAAAATTTTTTTTTTTCGAGATGGGGCTCTATTTCGTGCAGAAAAAAGCGCTCTTTCCAACGGCGCCAACCGCAGATCGATACGACCTTTGGTTCTCGACTTATTCGCGTTTAAGCGAAATTTTTTTTTTTCGAGATGGGGCTCTATTTCGTGCAGAAAAAAGCGCTCTTTCCAACGGCGCCAACCGCAGATCGATACGACCTTTGGTTCTCGACTTATTCGCGTTTAAGCGAAAATTTTTTTTTTTTCGAGTTGGGGCTCTATTTCGTGCAGAAAAAAGCGCTCTTTCCAACGGCGCCAACCGCAGATCGATACGACCTTTGGTTCTCGACTTATTCGCGTTTAAGCGAAAATTTTTTTTTTTGGAGATGGGGCTCTATTTCGTGCAGAAAAAAGCGCTCTTTCCAACGGCGCCAACCGCAGATCGATACGACCTTTGGTTCTCGACTTATTCGCGTTTAAGCGAAAATTTTTTTTTTTCGAGATGGGGCTCGATTTCGTGCAGAAAAAAGCGCTCTTTCCAACGGCGCCAACCGCAGATCGATACGACCTTTGGTTCTCGACTTATTCGCGTTTAAGCGAAAA